>CM029111.1:3961713-4386713 GCA_016859345.1 Istiophorus platypterus
CGCATTTCTATATATTGTTTTATTTCGGCAGAGGGTGTTTTGGATCACTGTGCTTGCCATTCAATTGGCCAGCAGGGCAAGGTTCCAGCAGATTTAACTCTTTTATAGCTACAGCTGTCAAAAGAGGAGGAGGACAAAAACAATCTCAGTCACATCGTTCATGTAAGATAAAAGTTCAGGACGTCCCCATATGCATAATTTAAAGTCAGGGATGAATGGCTTTCAACTGCATTAATACCATCACAGCTTCTTTTCTGAAAATGATCATATTTCCCTGAATTAAATTTGTTGGGCTTTTTTTCTGTATTTCAATATAATCATTTCTCTTTTTCCAATGGTCATTTTAATGTTCCAAAATTAAAATCTGAGATTTTACCCTTTACGCACTGCAGGTGTTGTACTGAGGCTTGTTTCTGCATTTCAAATGCACCAACTCACCTGGCAGAGAGGTTCAGTAAAACACTCCTGATGATTTAAGATCAATATACTCAAACAATAGTGCCGCATTTAAAAAAAAAAGTTGTATTAATGCATTACTCCGTTTGCTTAAGGAGTTTATTTCCAGCTATTAATCATGTTGTAAATGTAGGATGTCAAAATGGATTTAGTGCAAACGTTTTAAAGCACAGCAAGTGACACTACAAGTGTTCCCTCCATTTTCATCACAACTGAAAAATTAGACTACTGTAGACATCAGACTTACAAGTAGATTTTTGATCATCCAAAAGACTCAGGAATTATATTTTTAGTCAGACCATTGGAAAAAAAAGACTGAATTGAAAAAACTTGGCCACTGGTCATCTAAAAAAGGCATCTAACTGGACATATATAAAAATGAATATAAAACGGATAATGTTTTAACATATTTTAAGTCTGTTCATGTAGATTTTACACACACAAGTCTGTATATTCCCTCATTTTGGAGTGATAAAATGTCACAGTTTTCCTGAGCACTGCTGTCTCTCACACTTCAGGCCTGAAACAGTAACAGGGAGCAGTTGCCTGTAAAGTTGTAAACTCTCTAACTGGGCTCAGCACCCTTGCACCCAACACCAGTCACACATATGGAAAGAGTGCACATCGTGTCGATGGGGCAACCCTGTCAGGTATGAATATCGGAGCATCTCACACCCTATCAAGGGACCTAGGAGCCATGTGTCGACATGCATCGCACTGTTAGCTACATCGCCTGGTCATATTGGGGACAGGAAAGAAGTGGCGGAACAGAAGCACTCCAGATGTTCTTCATCAGTAGGCCACAGGGGAAGTCTGTTACCACAACACCTGGCTCATTCTGCTCAGAGCTCGGAGGCAAAGCAGTGATACTCCGCCACAGTCTAGCTATCCAGCTGAAAATAGACTCCAGGATGGTACAGGATCCACTGCTCACATGGACTGTGTCATGTAAACTCCTCTATAGAAACTTTAGAAACAATCCATTGTAAAAACAATTATCATAGGATCTGCGGTGAATTGACAAAGATTTTCACCTAATATGCCAATTATATTTCATTTTTCTTTCATTTATGACTTATGGATTCTAATACATATTAAAAGTTAATACTGTGCACAATATGTGATATAATATTTGAATACATGTTAGAATTAATGAATGGATACCTCATAACAACAAATCATGTGGATATTATCTGACACAACTTATCATGACTGTAGCCCTCTGAGGTGTAGAAGCTTGAATTACACCTCAGTATTAAATTTATTTAAAATGAACTTTGAACAGATTTGCAACAAAAACTGCAATCTTGCAGGTAATCTGGAGCTTTCACACAGAAGAAAAAAGGTGTTTGTTTTCATTCTGGCTGTGGAGAACAGGGAAAGTGAAGAGAGCAGCAGCCCAGGTGAAAAACGACAGATGCCACGCTCAATAATATCAATGTTAAAATCTCCTTGACCCGCGGGTCATCAAATAGCAACCCCAATTCGTTTCATATTTTCCTTGCTGGATCAATGGTAGCATAAATTTGGGGCTCAATGACAAGAATAATTTAAAACAGATCTATAAACGATAGAGTGCTATTCCCTGTGGTCACAGATGCATAACAGTTTTTGAGACTGACAGGATGAACCTCCTAAAGCATCACCCAAGATTTGTACACATGGGAAAAAAAAAAAAAAACATACAGTATAATATTAGGCATGTGTGTGCATAAACACATGTGCCCTTTTTGGTGGCTCTGTGCCTTTATCTGTTGAGTCCAAGTACGTATTGAGAAATCGATCTGTTCTGAATTTCTTTGGCTTTTCTGCTCTGATCAGCGAAGATGGCAAGGACAAATTGTTTAACATACCTGAATAAATAACAATATCAATGCTGACCCCCCCTCCCTTATTCAAGTCAAAAGAGTCTGACTTTCACCACCTCTTGGGATTAGAAGAAATGTAAATATTTATTAATGAGCCTCAGAATGTGTGATGTTATTAAACACAAAGAAACCCAGACAATAGCTTTATTATTGTTTTAATTTTTATGATTTTAACTGAAATGAAACGGAAATGAGATCTCAGGTAGGCTCATCAAATCCCAAACCTGTCTGTTCAAGCCTATACAGACACCATTTCCCTACTTAGGGGACAAGATTATTGGAGTTCACGCTAATACTGTTTTGCAAAGCATAAAAGCCTCTTGCTGATAAATATTAATTTGAGCCTTCATGATGTATTTGAAAATTCCAGCTAAAATGTCACCACATGGAACATTAATGTAATATTTCAAGGCCTGAGAGCAATACTCATATTGATTGCATTTATTTGACTCTGGGGAGGAGAAATAATTCTTCGATGTGGAGACACATCTGGTAGCCAAAGATGCGAAGCAGGGAATGAGAAAATGCAAAATAACAATAAAAAATAATAGGACTTGTATTTAAATGCATTATCCCAGCATTGTTTGGATACCAATGCCTTATTATAGCCGACGAAAGACAGATGCACCCAGGTCTTTTACTGCTACCTCTGAAAGGTTTAATTTTCTATAAAGTGTTTAATACCCAACAAGACGAGAGCAGATCGTTTGCATTCAGCTATTTTCTCTCCTCCCTGATATTTGCAGCAGGTCCCCTGTGATAGAACTGAACAGGCAAATGACCAGAGTGCTGGGAGGGTCTCCCTTTAGCGCCAGTACTCCCCTTTTCTTTACAGTAGCCCTGCTGGGCGACGCTCTGCGTCTCTGGCCGTGCGCTGTCGCTTCTCCACATTTTTGCGAGTTTATCCGGAGACACATCCAACTTCAAGGCGTTGTCACATACGGATCCCGTCCTTTGTTCTTTACGATATTGACTCGCAGTGGGTCGAGGCGTCTGACTGTCTTTGTGCAAATGAACTGAAATCTGAGAAACAGCAGCTTGAACCCCCCCCCCCCCCACCACCACCACCACCCACCCCCACCCCAATCCCATCCCCAAGCCCATCCGTCACCAACTACGCGGACTTTATTAACTGGATGAACAATATCTTAGATCTTAAATCATTTTTACATGGCCATGTGTTTTTGTTAAAACTGTTCATCCCTTGAACAATAGACTTATGGAGCCTGTTGCGGCTTTTTCTCTTGACATGTTGAAGACTGGTGCAAAAATTCTCTCTAAAACAATCCAAAACTTGCGCACACAAGGAAACAGTACCTCTGTTAAAAAAGAAAAATAAAACTTTGTTTGTGCTCATCCGAGATACATGAATATATATACATATATAAAATATGGCAAACGACTGTCATGTGCGTGTACGTCGCCACCGAGTTGCCCTTTACAATTTTTTGGAAAACTATCACAAACTATAATAAATGCATCGCCGGGTCTCGGTGAAAATGTCTCGTCCCGTCGTTTCCCCTCTATAAAAAACAACATTCAGAATAACGAGACTACAATTCAATTACCACTGTGTATCAACAATGTGTCGTGTTTTTGTCAAGATACTCAAAATAGAAGGGGCGTTTGTCGA
Organism: Istiophorus platypterus; assembly: GCA_016859345.1. Lineage (NCBI taxonomy): Eukaryota > Metazoa > Chordata > Actinopteri > Istiophoriformes > Istiophoridae > Istiophorus > Istiophorus platypterus. Next base: position 3,965,671 of record CM029111.1, read on the forward strand.
GAAAACTTCTTACTCCGAGGAGGAAGCCTCTCCGTCCTGTGGCACCGGCGGTTTGGATACAACACGGCTAAAGCGCCTCCCACTGGCGCATGGAGGCACCAGAGCTCCCCAGCATGCTTCACCACACACCTCCACCACGTCTCCTGTCTTTGGTCTTATTCTACAGAGGTGGGGGGGGGGGGCAGTGTGCAGGGCTGTAGGGTCTTTACAGATGGCTTGGTGCTGGTGTGTGGCTCACAATAACAAAGCAGTGGGATCAATAAGGTGGGATGAGATGAGAGCGCATCGGACGATTTTGCACAAATGATGAGATTCCTTTAAAGCATTAACTAGGGGACACCCAGTTCCTTCCGAAGGCTGGTAAACTAGAATTTACCTGCTAAGGTTATTGTGTTCAAAGGCACATCCTGTGAATATTTAATGCAGGTGTCCTTTTAATTTTGTTTCAGGCGTCTTTCTCAAAAAAGACACCGTTCGGTGCATTCTGGTTAAAGTACCCACTAAAGGCACATTTTTTCTGACACATATTGCCTAATGGGTGTTAAATTGAGACTCTGGGTGGGGGCCTTGGCCGCTAAATAAGTCCTTATAGCCCCCACTCAGCCACTCTGTCCCCTGTTAACAGAGGCTCTGCCAAAGGAAAAAATCTGTTTTCCAGCACGGATGTCATTCTTGTTTGTTTAATTGTTTTTAAATTAATTTAGGGTGGACATTGTTTTATCTGCAACTTTACAATAAGGGGAGACGGGAAATATGGAGGAGAGATGATATGACAAAGGTCCTACGCTGAATTCAGACCTCATGGTAAGTACCTTTGCCAGATGAGCCACCAGGAAAATTTGATCTTAGTTACATCTGTGTCTCAGCAATGTGCCACTGGGTCCCACAAATCTGTAGGTATATTTTCCAACCAAACCCTAGATGATTATACCAGATATCCCCTGTCTCTCTGCATAGAATTATGCCGGTGTTTTGTTGGGATGAAAACCTGCATGGCCTGAGACAGACGCATGAATAAGAACCATACAGTAGGTCTACTGCAAATAAGTTGATCTCATTCTTGTCTCACTTTTCATTAAAACTTTTGAATTTGCACAGTTGCACAGCCAAAGTATCAAGGGGCCTTTCCTTCATGCTTCATACCACCAGGAAGCAAGAACTTTTCTCAAAATTCATAACAATAAACATCCAACCAAGGATATCCTAAATAATGGATTTACACAAAAACCCAAGACAACGCCTTCAAAAAGCAAATACCTTTTATCACCATCTGTAGCCGGCACCTGGGAAGGTGGGCTTTGTGTGTAGCAGAGTGAGGAGGGAAATCATGGTTTTGGCGCAGACAATGTGAGCATTTAAATAAGAAATGGAATCTGAGCCCGACTGTTTACTTTATTTCTCAATTCCCACACCAGATCATGAAAGCAACACAAGAAAGAGTAGAAAACTGAAACAGGATTTTTTTTTTTTTTTTTTTTTTTGTATGTGTGGATTTAAAAATAAAAAAACAGGAAACGACAAGTTTCAAACCCAATAACAGTGGCACAACGAGGCAAGGACTGTGCAGTAAGTACTCTCCATGTATCCCTATGTCTGTCCGCTCTCACCTGTAATTTTCACTTATTCTTTTTATGTTGGAATAAAGTGTAGGGAAAATGGTAAAGAATTTAATATCACAAGAAGAGCAGTTACACAGAGGGTTTGTCTGGTCCTGAACTATATGTGACATTAAACAGAAGTATGTAAAGTTTGGCCCAGACTGGGTCAGTCAGGCATCAACGGCAGCATCGGTAAAGTGGCTGCACTGTGGCAGGTGATTTAATGGTTGTCACAGCAGCAATGGAAGGGTACAGAGACAGGATTCCAGTCAAAGCTAATATTTGTGATGAATCACTGTCACGCCAGAGGTAAATGTAACACTAATAGACGTGGGGAGATCTACTGTTAGCTGGTTTTGCTAATGAGCATATTCTTTCAAAGAGATGGTGTCACTTCTGTGTTCATACAGTAAGGAGAGAAATGAGGGGGTTTATATTGGATTGGGTGTAATGAGAGTGTCATAGCCACACTGCTGTGAGAAGCTCAGAGGAGGAGCTCAGACGTACACTACAGTGAGGCCTGAGAATACTTACTTTGTGGGTAATATCTGCTCAAACTGTGTATAACAAAAAGAGCTTGAGCTCGTTTAACTCATGCAGAGGTAATTTCCAGTTTGGGAGATTATCTAATTTTCTTCAGAGGGGATCCTTTTTCATTCTTTTTTTCTTTAAACTGTACATTTATTCACATGTATATTCTCAGATTTCAAACCATTTATCGTCATTTTTAAATAAGATTTTTTTTTTCAAAACCCATACAAGAGCATGTAATTAATTGTTCTGATTTTATTTTTAAAATCTGATCGATTTAAAAAAAAAAAATCCAAATAAGGAATCAATCAATCTCCAATTTTCATCATCTGCAATTCAGGGTTCACCTTATTGATTATCCATAGTAGCATGTACCACACTTTAGTGCCTATAATTTAACACTTGGGACCACTTATGTTTACTTTAGACGTTTGACTTCCTCATGTTTTTTAATCCTAAGAGCTGATCAATATTTTTCCCACTGTGATTTTTTTACTTTACTTAATCAAAGAATTTGAATTAAAGCTGAAAATATCAATGAATTAATTTATTGATTAGTTCATTTACAATCAACTGACAACTGCTTAAATAATCAGTCATTCATTAAGTATGAATTCCAAATATTTGCATGTTCCAGCTTCTAAAATGTGAAAATTCGCTTTTTTTTCTTTGTTTAATATTAAAGCAAAGCAAATGTTGTCTGAGGTTTCTTTAAGCAACTGAGCATGGAAATAATCAACAGCTGCAGCCCTAATGTAAACCAGTGTATTACAATTAGTCTTTTATAGGACATTTTCAGCTTCCTGATACCTTATAAGCCTCTTGTTGATGGCACTGGGATGTGTCTGGTAAGAGGAGGATTCTCTTTTTGCTGAATGGCAAGTATTTGGTTTACTCTTCAGATCAGCCAGCTTTAAATCAGGTACAGTGATACTCAGCGTGTGGAGGTTTTTTTTTGTGGTGGAAGGTCACAGGGAAGTTAATGCAACGGAGTGGCTGCAAAAGACTTTCTCAACCAGGTGGGATGATGCTTCAGCTGACTGGTAGATCTTTGTTTTACCATGAACTCTGTGGACCAACGTCTGTCTGTTGTACATCGCCAAAGACAACCCCACCTGTAGTGTGGATAACAGCACTGATAGTCTACATTTATTATCAAAGACTGGTCCTGATTGTTAGTTTTCAGGACATTTCAACAATGTATGAACAGATTTTTGTAAAGTTTGACAGAAATATAGACTGTTGGAGAAGGAATGAGTGTTTATTTTTTGGTGCAGACACATGAATTTGTTAAAAAAAAAAAAGCCTTTTATTTCATTTTTATTTAATTTCCTTCATTTTTTTCTCAGCACAGGTGGATTATTGCCTTTAGACCCCTGTTTAAAAGCCAAAAGTAGTGAAGCAGATTATTGATTTTTCCCAATATTTTTTAAAGCTTCTTTTAAAAAATGTTATGAATCCCAGGTCGTGGGTGTTTTAAAGCACATTGGATCCAGCTTCACATTAAAAAGTCCTAAATATTTTCTGTTATTAAACAACAAATTAGGAGGATTGAGCAGTGATGGTAAAGGTAGGACTACTGATTCAAGAATTTAGCAATAGACACATTAAAGTCTAATCTCTCAGATTAGATTTCTCCCCTTCCCAGCAGCTTTAGTTGAACCAAAGAGTCAGACAGCGATGATATTTCATTTTCAAGTACTGATGCCAACATAGATTTACAAATGTGCGTATATAAACCAGAAACCACAAAAAGCAGGAGGCACTGATCTCACAATTGCTTCGTCCTTTTGGCTGTCCACCCAGTCTTTGAACTATATCTTGTGAGCTTAGAGCGCCTTCCTCCACTGGGATGAGATGTGGCAATACCACATGATATTGCTCAATCCACTGAGTATTAACAATTACAGTGTGGTCTGTTGCATTTGCCGAAACCAAAAAAGTATCCTAAAGCCTATCACAGTCTGATGGCCTAATTTGTCTTGTTGGGGGTCTCACTCGATCCCCTGCATTCAAGTAACACACCGTGCTATTTCGCTCAGCACTCCCTCCTAACACAGACAGCCCGAGCCCTCAATTGCTTGTTTAACTTGACACATAATTACTGTGGAAATATTTGTGTATTTTGTACGAGTGCCACAGTCTGCATTGCAAACGACTGCCAAGTCCTCACAGCTCCCACTGCAGCTATCGCAGCCAGAATCCCTGATTAAAACAAGATGCTTTCATTTGGGCCAGCTTTGGAAGAAATCACTCCCAGAGATGGGCCTCTCTCTGCCAAGCCCCACTGCAGCAGGGTTTGCCATGTGTGGCAAAGCTGACATACTCATTGTACAAAAAAAGAGGCTTTTTTTTAGTTTAAACCCAAATGTGCTACTGAATCAAGCCCCCTCCATCAAAGTGAAAGACCACACTGTAACTCCGTCATTGCCTCTCAGGTCAACATGAAACGTTCCTTTTAATACTGAGAGAGTTGTTATTAAAAACCCCATGAAGTCTGAGGTCATTGCTGTAATTTTTCACACAAAACCCTTTCATTTTATACTTATTTAATAACTTTTTATATGAAGGTGAATGTAAAATGTGCATAAGACGTACTCTTAAAGAGGAAAAATATATCTGATTGAGCTTTAAAAAAAAGAAATTGAAGCCTTTAATGTTCCTGATGCTATGCAGTTTGCACATACATGAATGATTAAGAGTGTTATTAGTTTAATATGATGTTTTTCTAAGCTGCCTTCCCCAATTTGTCAAACTAAGGGGAGTTTTAGGAATTCAATCCAGAGATCTAATTGGGCCGGCCAGAGGTTATATAAAGAGCTACATGTATAAACTAATGATGATTAAGGCATTTATAAGCATTTTTAAGGGATGTTTGTCCACTGGTGAGATTTGCATTTGTTTACCACCAACAAATTCAATACTTTTACAAGTACAAAAATTGTCTCTGTACTCCCGTCGCAGGTGTACCTGGTAAATGTATTTATAGTTTACACAATACACCTCCTTCGATTTTGATCCATTTCATTTTTTTCTCAAAGCATTAAAAATATCTAAAACTTTTTTAAAAATCCTTTTACTTTGTGTGACTACAATTCCACAATTCATTTGACAGACACTTTTATCTAAAGCAATGTACATGAGAGAGGATCTAGCCAGGAGAGAACAACAGGACTAATTTCCACAATACATGATTTACAGCAAATGTTGCACTCACAAAAAAAGATAGATAAAAGGTTGAATGAAATAGTTAAAAAAAAATGATTCAAATCTGAATTTGTGGCCAGTTATGTTTACCTCTTTCTACATGATTTGATTGATGATTAATTCATAAACACCGTGGGAAAAAACACCTACAAAAGCAAAAAGTTAAAAACAGAAAATGCTTGGTGAAAATGTCCTCTGACAGGTTGTAAAGTCACTCTCATGCCTGGACGTCTGAGGAGTCTGGCTCTGGTTGACCCGTCAGCATTGACTCACCAGCAGCACAAATCAAGAGTTGCTTGAGTTTTGTTCTGACACCTGTCAAGTAACTTGAGATCCTAATTTGTTCGTTAGAATTAGTTCATTTGGAGTTTCCAGGTTAATTTCTGGACCAAACAAGTAGCTTTTCTGTGATAACCATTTCTACTGTAAGCTATGAGATACAGTCACAGACAACAGCTTCCAAGAAGGAAAATAAGTAAAACACACCACTTCAATCAATGTTGGGGGCCACTTTCATGTAAATTGGAACCTCATTCACAATATCCAAAGCAAATTATCTTCATTAGATTTTTAAAACCATGCCACTGATTTGTCAAGCTGTGAATGATAATGAAGTTGTCTGGTTAATGAAGGGCTGAAGATGCAGGCTTTCACAATCATGATCATCTTCTATATAACCCTTATGAATATTTAAGGATCTTAATTCTGTATATAATTGCACACCAAAGCTTGGCATCTCTATAGACTTCACAAATAAAGTATGTAATGGAGGAGACAGACCCAGCAATATTTCATTAATCATTGAAATTAATTAACTGGTGATAATATAGGATGTTACACTTGCGAGATCCGCGGGGAACTGAGAGGAAGTAAATGTCTGGAAGGTGCGTAGATTTCTGTGGAATTTTACGCACCCGATTACTCAGAAACTCACTTACACTTTAAGAGTTTGTTCATGTAGCTCACCGTTTGTACCCTGAAGCAAAAGGTGGTTTCAAACTGCTTTTGTTCCAACAGGAGAAAAACATGAGTTCTGAACATGCATGACATGCCTGTTTTGCATATAAAAAACAGCTCATTTCTGTTCAGGCTGTAGCTTTGGAATACCGTAATAAGGTTCATGTTATTTAAGGGAAATAAACAAAAATCACTTGTCTGTATTACAGCAGTGTGACTCAGAGCACCGGATTGGAAACAGGAAATAAATAAGCTTGGTTGTATTGTTATCCTACCTGCCTGTTCCCAGAACAGCTTTGGGAGTAAACCGGAGTGGATTTGAGTGTCACGGTGGAAATCCTCAGTCAAATAAAACAAAGTGGGGCTGCATCGATGCTCTGTCTTGTTTTATATGATGGCTTGAAATAAATGAACTTTAAATGGAACCTTGGCAGGGACGCAGGCTATTGATCGATTGAAGCAGGAGCTGAAGTTTAAGGGCACAGCTTTCCTGCGGCTGAGGCTGTAACTGGAGTAATGAAATTGATTAGGCCAAGGGAGGGTGACAAGCCAGTAGAGTCAAGCCCTTGATGTAAGGAAACAAGAGTGCCATCTAATTGGGGTGTAATATGGGTCTTTAGAGGACATTAAGCACACAAGTGGTGGAAGGGAAGCCACTCTACTGGATGGAGCCAAGATGATGTCCACCGATGTTATTATTTTGTAATTATTCTCTCAGCTGATTGGATTATGGGAGTCAAAACTGAGAGTCCAGCCAAGGGTCAGCTTATACCCAAACTGTAGTGGCAGCATTTAAAACAACTGCCCCGCTCAATCTGCATCCTGAGATCCATGTAAGTACCGCTGAAAGCAGGGGAAAATGTGTTCTCTTAGACTAGTGATGAACACTAAAGACCTGTTTCACATTAAATGTGTTTTTTATACCATCATGTCCAATGGATGTTTTCACCGTACTGCCTGATGTATTTGTCACAGTCCTAAACTGAAGTGCGAGACATCCACGCATGATTTTTTTGCATTATCACAAGTGTAGATACCAAACATGATCCAAATTCTAAACTCTATTAATTAATAATTTAATTTTTTTAAAACTGTGCCAGCGTCTTTTAAAATTCTGTTGTTTGGTGAGTCTATGTTTTGATTCCTGTCTTCATTTTTCCTAGTTTTGGTTTTAATTCTGTGTGGTATAACCAATGACTGGTTTCCAAATTTCCAACTACAGTTTCCAACTGCATTGAACTTTTTGTGGACATACTGGAAAAAAAAGGAGTTTATAGTTTATAAAAGGAAATTTTTACATGTTTTACGATGTGTTTGGAGAAGATCTATAAAGCAACTCCAACCAATACCAAATTTAAATTTTTCCTCTCTGTGCATTACTTGATCCAGCTTAATTTTCCCTGGGAGAATAGATGAGTAATTCGCAGGTCCAAATTCCTCTGGACATCTACAGTGCAGTGCAAAAGCTTTTCTTTTTTTCTATATCTAGGACACATGACCCTTGTTTCATCCACATTTAATACAAATTTCAGTGTTAAGCAGGACCTATGTCAGGACATGTTTTGACCTGCAAATCAACAAATCACTTCCCACTGGCCTGTCACTGTTGTAAACTACAGAGTAACTTTGGCTGGGATCACAGGGAGTGCAGTGTCCTCCTGCCAGCAGAGGCCCTGTCCAGTGCAGGGGCATTTATCTCCTGGCCTAAACTATCTCACTCAACAGTATGGCCAGAAGTTACGGTGCATTACAAGCACTTAGTGCAGCGATATCAAGGTTCACCTCCGATTTCCAATCTCAGGCCAGAATAGTGGGCTTGGGGGCCATCATTAAAAAGCCATTACATGACCATATTTCATATACCAGTCTCTCATATGTTTCAAGGTGTTAAAAGCTCAATGTATATTTCCTCTATATTTAAGCGCCAGGACAACGGAGCAGCACATAGCATCTCACTAGCAGCCATTGACCTTGGCCTAGCCAGCCTTCATTAGCTTTTAGACACTTATCAGTCATAACTGGGTTTGTCCTCTCCGCAACGTTTCCCCCTTCACTTCACTTAGGCTGGAAAATAATGGCTGAAATCCATTTATCTGCCATTTCCAACAAGTGCGTGACATTAACAAATTATCTACTTTTCACTAAGTATGGCCAAGGTACCCTCTGAAGGATTCCTCCACTCTGTTGGCCAAGGTCAGACCTTTTTAGAAACTGCCTCTTTTTTTTTCGACCTGAGCTATTTTCTTTCCTACCCATCTTTAAATATTCATTTTGCTTTTGCATGCTGGACTGAGATTTTATGAGCACTATCAGCCATATTTCTCCAAACACACATCTTTATTTGTTTTTGATTATTTATGTTCCACTCTAACTTTATAACTCACATCCCTAGGAAAACATTGATCCAAGAGGCAAATGAATCTAATCAGGACCTCTTTCTTCTGTGCTGAATATTGACCTGTTTTGAAAGGTGCCTCTCCATTTCAACTGAATGTCTCTGGAATGCTCCATCCCAGTCTCTTTAAGGAAAACTTCTAAATGCTCATGAGATATTTTAGTCCATAAATGCTATCCTGCACAGATCTATAATGGCGCCTAGTAGTACATAATGTATTACATTAATTGCAGGATGTCATCAGGGCACTAATTTCCAGTTCTCAAGATATCCAAGGCACCAGTTGTTTTCCCAGTTGTTGGTGACTTTTTTTTGTTGTTGTTCTTATGTCCTAATCTTAAATGTCTTAAACGTCCAGTTTGAGTAGAGAGATGTGTAATCTCTACAGTGCACTCTTTAACATCTAGCGATCATAGGGTCTACCTGTCAATCTAGTCAACAAGGACAGCGCAGGTTATGATGATGTGCCATTCATCAGGAATCATCTCAGCTAAGAAGAATCTTTGCTCTTGACACAGAAAACTTGTGTTCCATCTCGATCAGTGAGGAAATGGGGCCTGGCGAAGCCTGCGTCATCTCGCATTTGTCTCGAGTCGACGTCCCAAGACACCGGCGCCTGTTCACTGCATTACACGCCTGGGTTTTGATGTAAAGCCTCCGCATTTTGCCATTTCACACAAACCCAATTCCAGAAAATTCTGTCGTATTCCATGTAGTTGATCTCTATTTAAAATGGTCATGATTATTTTATTTTGTAACATTAATGGAAGTACGTTTGGGGTGGAGGAGTGGGGTTGTGAGGCATTTGCAATTCATATTCCCCTGCATGATTACATTAAGAGTATGTTCTGTCATATTTGATTAATGTGTTGTGTTTTCCTTAAAACAGGATTAAAATATGAAAACCGACAGAAATGAGGCTATTACAAAGAATGATCAATTTTTAATAATCTACTTAAGGAAAAAAAATGAAGTGCTGCTCAGAAATGCACAGATCGGGTTTCTGCAACATTTTGTAATCAGTGTTAGACTGCAAAAACAAGCTTTGTTTTAGGGCGCAGACACAATCAACATGAAAGGCTGCCAGACCAAGCTTTTATGTTATGAAGCTTGAATTAGAGATATTACTAAGCACGGTTGCCAGGTGTACATGTCGTACCACAGTGCATGGCACATTTATGTTAAACTACCCAGATTCTGCCTCTTTATTAGCATGTTTTTATGAGTAAAAAGTGTAATAAAAATTCTCCTTTTTCTACATACTGCACATACTCTTAGTATATTTACTGTAGATATTTTTTAAATCTCTTCATAATTTACACAAGTAATCATAAAGTTTAATGCACAGTCTTTAATTTCAATGGGTGAACACAAATGAAAACATAAATAATAGAGAACTACAGGCTTAAATATTGGGAGGACTAAGAACTGTTGTGAAAAGTGCTTTAACTGCCAGTCTTGTACAAGCAAATACTCCATCATTAGTTGTACCTTTATTTTCTTTGCTTGTATTTGCTCATATTGTGAGTTACATTTTCAGGAAATGTTCTCAATTAATATCTCATAGAAAGACATTTTTCATACACAAGCAACAAACACTATATTCAGTTAGATATTTAACCTTGTAGAAACAGTTTGAGCTCTTTAGTGAAAGTCAATAGTCATTTTTGAACCAAATTGTGTGAGAGTATACTGGAAAAAAACGTGCACCTCCAATTCCATTGTCAGCCATTTAGCCTGACCAGGGGTGACTGTGAATTAAAAAGAGGGGTCTTTATGTGCGACCCTGCAGCACAAAAGGCTACATCCATAACTTATAGAGACAGGGAGGCCATTAGCCGCCACTGCCGGGCCACCTTTACATAACATGGTGTGGACTAATCACTGAGCTGAGAAGTCAAACAGCTTTAGGTATATATATGTGTACACAGGGGACACAAAGTGGGATCCAGAAATTTTAACAACTGCGGGGACATTCTGCGCTGTTAACACGCCAAAAACCATTTTTAGGAGAATCCTTCCCCGATTAAAGAAGCGATTAGAGTCCACTAATCCTGAGTTAACTTTTGCCATATGAGATCAATCGTGCGTTTGTGTGTGTTTGTGTGTGAATGGAAGCCTCTTTCTCCAATACAAATCACATCCATATGGCCCTACAAATGCGGGGGCGAATCAAAATGTCTCTGAAAAGCCAATTATTAACGCTGAAGTGGTGTTTTTTCTGAGGGTGAGTAAAGACAACAAAGTGTGATTAAGGAACCAGAACCACATGGGCTGGGGCGATGATGCTTACAAAGGAAGTTCCAACAACAAACTATTAGCAGCTGTCGATATGACAGGGTGTGAAGCCCATATGAGATCTTTTTGGTCCCAGTTTAATGAATCAACTTTTATACAAAACTTCTCCTTATAGTTCTTTGGAGTTACTTTGATCTGTGTGTGCTGCTGCTAATAATTTTTTTTTTTTTTAATTTATATTATCTTATTTGTAATGATTCCTTTTATGTTTTAGCAAATTACACTGATAAAGCAAGCAGTAACCACTATGAGCAAAATTGAATTATTCTGATATTGCTATCCCACTTCAAATCTTTGAAATAAAGTGATACACAAGTGTCTTTGATTTTGCTTATCTAATACAGTTATACTCACTATAAAGTTGCTACTTGTCCTGAAATCAGGTAAATGATACCGTGTATCCTGCTTAAAAAGGATTTGCAAACCATTTGGCCTGACTGCTCTTCATATTACCTTAATGTCTCCCAAAAGGCCAAAGCCAGGAATGAATTATTGATAGCCATCATATGGATCGCACACCATGGCTCCACATGCCTATTAGAGGATTTCGTTCATTCATTTACGCTAGCTTGGATTGTTGCCTTGAACGATGCATCAGTCTTCTTCTTTTACGTTTATCCATTAGCTGTTAACAATAACTGACTTTATGCAGGTTGCTGAGTTTCCGGCACATAGTGAAAACAAAGAAACATTATGGGGATCATTTGCTTGCTCTGTTGTGTGCTGAGATTGTACTTCACTGGCCGTAATTTGACCTTTGACGTCTCTGGTTAGCCTGCAGTCCATTTAGGCTTCCCTCCCTTTCTGCATAGAAATTGGAAACGGGTAGACAACACTTTCTGGTGAAATGATAGTTGGAATGATAATTGCTAAGTTTAAAAACAGAAATCTAATTGTGTGCATCCCCCGGGGAGTAATGTTGGACTATCTTATAAAAGGCCCACAGTATCCCAGCAATGATTTATTGCTGAATTCCAGTCATTTTCAATACATTGTAGTTTCCAAATTGTGTTTAAATTGAGTGTAGAGGAGAAAAGGCCATTAGGAGATGCAGAAATGAAGATTATATTTAAATATTCATGCACTCGGTACCTTATTATTGAATCTGTACACTAACAAAATCAATATTAAGTGCAGTTTGACATAAATTTATTTATGAATTTCGACTTTCTAAGTACTTGCATTTTTTCACTCAAAAAAGGATGAGTATAATGCTGTAATGATATCAAAACAGAGTGTCAGGGTGCATTAGTCTGGGAGTTTATGAACCGCACATAAAAACTCAGGAGCGTCCCTGTAGAAGTGCTTACTAGGCAGAAATGTCGCTTTTTACAAACATCAGTCATTTTACAGCCCTGTATCACAGGGCGCTCCGCGGCTGTGGGTGATAGTTAGAGAAAGATGCAGTCATCTTGTTTGTCCTAAATGAGATCTTTGCAGTAAGCCTACTTGTATTAAGGCCTGGTACTGGGACTGTGTAACATTTAATTAAAATGGATGTCTCTCCTTGTGCCTAACCTGTCCCCCTAACTCCTTCTTGTTTCCAGGCCATGTCTTTGTTTAGACAACAGCCCAATGTGACACTTATGACATGAGGACACTGTGGTTCAGAGGATTTTCTTGTTACATGACTTCTAATACAGCAGCATAAAATAACATGTGATTGGCTGTTCCTTGCTGAAAGCCTCAAGGAGAATTATAAATATACTGCCAGTTATAAAATATCAGCGTGGCTTCTTTTTACGTTGTATTTTGTTACTGAGAACAGAGCAATAGGGAAAGTTTCTCATTCATATCACAAATGCTTTGTGAACACATGCAGGAATACTGTTAAAATACAATGAATTTCCATAAGTTTTAAAAACAGTTTCTCATCCTATTGTTTTTTATAGAAATGTGAGCAAGTTAAAAGGCTCTTTATTGGAGGAGCCACATCTCTGGACACAAGATGATGCTATAAAAGCAGGAAGGCATGAAAAAGCAAAACATCAATCTGAACTAAGAGGGGGAAGCAATAAATCAGAGAATCATAGCCTTCAGCCCCGCCTTTAAAATCATTTAAACAGATTCAAAAAGCCTGATTCTACGCGAGTCTGTCTGTAAGCACCCTTATAAAGCCTTTATGTGCCATAGACACAGGGGATAAAACCACAAAACCTTATTGAGAAACAGAAAAATGATGCCCTGTTCCTAGGAAGTAGATGCTTTAAACGCTAGTATCGGTATTGGGATCACAGAGCAGAGATAAGTAAGTAAGGATCAAGGAAGTCGTCCATCCAAAGCATTCCTCTAATATGTTTTATAAACCCTCTTAGGTCTCTGTTTCAGCATTAAGCTCCTCGCACATCCAGAGTTAAAGGATTTATATGTGTTTATCAGATGCCAAGCACATCTACATTATTATAATTTCCTTATTTCCCTGTTTGGAGACATATCAGCTGTTCTGCTTAAACTCACTGCCAGTGGATGAAGTGGATAAAGGTGTAACATTTTGTATCAATCACAGTACAGTCATGTACAAGACCTGCTTTTGAGCTTCATCGTGTATCTATATATATATCTGCCAAGGATATAAATGAGATCAAAACTACTCTTAGCGAAGGCTGGTAAAACTTCATTAAACCTTGCAAAACTTTTGTGATTTGTATTATAATCTATATACAATATATTTATATCCATATATATATAAATATCTATCTATATCTAGATCACTTTCTATTTCTCTCTCTCTCTCTCTCTCTCTCTCTCTCTCTCTCTCTCTCTCTCTCTCTCTTTATTTATATATATATATATTTGTATTAGCGATAGATAGATAGATAGATAGATAGATAGATAGATAGAAAGATGGGTATTGATATAGATATAGACATAAATAGACATTGATATATATATATATATATATATATGGATATATTTACTGAGAGAAATAAAGGATATTTTATTGGTTTTGAAAGCGAGAAAAGCCCTTTCTAGAATCCTATGTGTGATCTCATTTATATCCATGTCAGACAGAAGCTTAATGAAGTACATGAAATGACAAAAGCATCAGAAAAATATGATCCACTGCAGCCAATAAAAAGTTCATGTCCTTTTTTTTTTTCATTCATCTCCACTACAGAGTTTACACAGTGCTGGCAAACATGTGTGGAGGAAAGAGAAACTCCAGCACACTCAGTGTGTAATGTAACTTCAGGAAAAAAAACTCTTTGGCATTATCTGATGAAGCATTAGATGAACAGATGTCCAACAAAACTAAGAAAATGGAAATTGAGAGGGGAATTGTAAAGAACTAAGTTTGAAAGAAGAGAGGAGGGTTCATAGATTTTCATATACCTGCTCCTCTTATTTGACAAGTTCAAATCCATGTTTCCCTTTCACTCATTCTTAAGTATTGTGCTTGAGTACAATTTTGATATATTTTAATTGAGTATCACGATTTTTTGCTACTTCATACCTCTACTGTACTTTTCAGAGAAAAATATTTGACCTTTTACACCACTATTTATTGATTGCCTGTGCTATTTTGTAAAGTTACCTCTTGAATCATACAAGCACTGAATTTTTTTTTCTTACTTACCAAGTAATTTGTGCTTATTAATGAGTCCTAAAAGTTGTACTTTTTTAAAAATAAATTAAAATATTATTAAATGAATAATCTCTTCTTTCACAGTTCTTACACTGATTTCCAAAAAAAATTCTTGAGACAAATTTTTCAAGCACATTCACACTATGATATTGCTACTTTTACTTAAATAAAGGATCTGAACGCTGCTTCCACTATCACTGGAAATCATCACTATAGATTTTACTGTATTTAAAGTCTAAAGGTGTTTAGCTTTTTAAAATTGCTAATTAAAACAATATCATGCCCCTCCCACACTGACATAGGTTGGTCTTACCATTAGTACAAATCAGAATACATTGAATATGGAGTTCAAAGTGGACGAGGTATAAGAATTACTGATGAGATTTACTTCAAAACATTAAAAGAAATTAACTTCCTGTGTGTTAAAATGTAGAGGATGCAGCTGTTTTGAAATGCAGGTTTATGTGGCTAGAAAACAGATACACAGAGATTGCATCTTTTGTTTTTTGGTATTTTCTGAGTTGACAGGAAGGGTGGTGATTTATAGAAGGGCTGGAAACACAAGTGAATCCACTTCATCCTGTACCTCCAAAAGCTGTTAAAATCCATTAAAATGCATTGGAGCAGCCACAAGGTTTTGTCACTTTCAGTAGGAGTAATAAAAGAAATACACTTTTAAAATATTTCTCAGAAGGCAAAATGGTGTTAAAGAGTGTGAAACAGAGCTCAGTGTGTTAAATGAAACACTTTGGGTTTTTGTTGTTGTTGTTGTTTTCTATATTTAACAGATCCCAGAAGAATAAAATCTGATAATAAGGCAATAACTGTATAGCTCAACTGAAATGTTCAAATTGTTAATGACAGGTGAATTCTTTCAGAGCAGCTGGGGCAGCTTTACAAGGGGAAGCTGCTTGAAGGGAAACACATTTAGTTCACAGCTACTTTGGTTTTCAAGTTTTTTTGCCTGAAAATCATGCTTAGATATTAAGTGATCCCAGGATAGTTTAGTCATTTTGAATGAAAAGGCTTTTTTTTTTAGGTGTGGACGGCAACAATGGTGAAGTGTTTTCCAATGGTCCCCCTTTCTGTTTCAATCCCTCAGTCCTCTTTCATCCCTGTTCACCCAAGAAATGGAATCATAAAAACCATTCATGCTAAATGAAAAAGGGCATCATAAAGCTGCACTACACTGGAGTACACTCCTCTGCACCTTCCATCCTTATCAATATCACCCTTCGTCTCTGAATGCAACACCCCCCATCCCCCACCACACCCCCCCATCCCCCCACCTTTCCGGGCCTCTTGAAACAAAGCATAAAAGCGTTAGAAAGAGGCACAATCTGTCATTGCTGTAATATAAGATAAAGTCTTTAAAAGCTGAAGGTGTAGGTTGTTTTTTTTTCTCCCCCTTAAAGCCAGCAGTGTTTAAGACTGTTCCTCTGGATTAGCAGTATAAGGGACTATATATTATTTGCAGAAAAGCTTAGTGAGCAGAGCCTAAGTCTATACATATAAGTCAATTTATATTAGAATTTCCATACATGCATTTTCTTGTTACCATCAATATGCAAAAAAGGTACTTACTAACAAATAATGCATAATGTACTGGAGGCAGGGCATCAATAACTGCATTTGAGCTTTAAAAGAAAATGCAAAAAGGTGGAGCATAAAGAGAGGCCATATAAAATATACAACACATTAAACACGAAAACGTCAAAAATATAAAGATGGCTCTCTTCTCAGGGGACAGCAAATCATTTATCAGTGAAGAGGAGGAGGAAATAAAAAGCTTCCATCCCCATACTCTTGTGTATTTCATTTACTAACAAAGTCAGGTTATCTGTTTACAGTCAAGGCTCTTCCTCCTGCCAGACCCCCGCCCCCCATTAGAGAAACAGAAACCGGAAGAAAGAGAGAACAAACACAAAATGAGGAAATTATTTACATCCCTCATCATCTGAGCTTACCTTTTTGATTTAAATGCAAAAAAAAAGAAAAAATCAATTTTCTGCTAGTTTATAGTCCATTCAGAGCTAAATACATTATTGGACATGGTTTGGTCATTAAAAAAATGTGGCTTTCTTCCATTCAGGATTCACAGAGGAAAAAGCACAGTAGTTACTTAAAGCAGGAGTTTAGGAAAGCACTCTTGGATACGAAACCTGTCAATGTATACCTCCTTCGGGCACATTGGTACACCACATAACACATGTTCCTCTCTGCTGGCTGTGCTTGGAGTGGAGAGGATGCTGTGTAGTTTTGTGGTGAGGTGTACTGTTGCTTCTGCTGCATTTTCTCCCACTGGTTTGACATTCAAGATCGCTCAATTATGTATGAACGGCAAGCAATATCCTTTACCATCAGGCCCCACTGTAACATATTTCATTTTCAAGGGCTGCAGAGCACAATCAGACCCTCTGTGTAATTACGACTTATTAAAAATGATTCCAAATTATCAGTGGATCTGTGGGCTGGTGTCTGGGTCCAGACTGAGAGCTGTTGCAGTGTATTACTCACAGAATAACTTCCCATGGGTGGATGGTCTGTCAGTAAAGATCCTTGCCCTTAGATCACAGAACGCCAGAAATTAATTAAAAGAAATTCACAACCGTCATTAAATTTTTACATATATATATATAATGTGACAGGGAACACCTATGGAAACTGTTTCTTGGGGTCTTTTTGTTTGGTTTTTTTTTTTTTTTGTTTGGTTTTTTTTTTTCACTCTCCAGAAATGAGTGACTTTTGGGAATACGCATTATTGGAAAGGCACCCTCGATGACTTGTTGCAATACACTTTAAGCACTTTCGTGACTAGTTTTTGCTCCCTATACACAGTCTCATAATGAGAAAACACAGTTCAGAAGAGAAAAGACATCTCAAACAGCATGTTTACCCTTCACACAACATGCAGGAATTAAAAATGGATGAGTGCCCCATCCATTATTTCAGCCTCCAAATGGCAAAATCTGTATAAAGCTCTGAGTATCCGTCTGGGTGAAAATAAATAAATCAAATATGCACTTCAGCATTTCCTGCTCTTTTTCTGTGTAGGATAGTGTCGTGTTTGTGGAGGGCACATCCTGCTTTTGAAAACATGATGAGCTTTCTAAACGTATATGAATAAACCAAGAGTTTTTCAATTAGCTTTCGCATCTTTTCTGTTAATTCAAATGATTTTGTCACTTTTCCAGGGCAGTGCATACAATATTTAGGCGACTCTCATACTTCTCCCAGCCCCATTCTCCCAGCTGAATTTTCTCTATCTGAAGTATTCTAATTTGTGAACACAGTGGTGTCAGAAGTGATTTTGCCACAAAGTCACTAATTATATGCAACATCAATGCAATGTGGGGAAAACGTTAAAAATTTAGTATCACAAGACAAATGGAAAAATGCGTGCTGAAACAAGGAAAAGAAGCACTAACATTCACAGTTTTTCAATGAATAATACATGGTTTTTTTTTCCTGCTTCACGAGGACTCGCCCAGACTGGCTTCAGTGTCACTCTCATCTCCAAGAATATATGTGTTTATGACATTTCCCATGCAACACTGCTTCATCCACTCATTAAAGGGATTCTTGACTATATGAGGCATTGTTCTATGGGCAGATTTCATTAGCAGTCTGTGTGTACAGAACTGGAAAAACAATAGCGCGGGGGGGGGGGGTCATATGTTGAGTAAGACCATAGTGTGTAAAATTCAGACTTTCTACATGTGAAAATCTGCATATGGTTTTGCATTTATGTAAACAAGCATTTAAAGGTGCCAAAAAGTTCAGATCTTTTCTCCCCTGCAAAATGAGAAATGACAATCAAATGTTATTTAAAAGGTTTGGAGCATTTTCTTTATATTCTCTCAGCAGAGGAAAAAAAAAGTTACGGATAATATTAACTGGCTTGTAATTACCTCACCTCTTTGCAACAGAACTGAACAAAAGTATTACAGCCTGTAGTTTATTGTGGCTCCCCAGCCACTCACCAAATGGCAGCCTTGTGTATAAAGGTGCAAAGGAGGTTGATAAACTGTTAGAGAATCAAGTTGACAGCAGCTAACATGACCTACCCTCTGAACTCTGTTAACCAAGACTGACACAGAGGGTCATCGCTGGACCGAAAAACAACTTTGCTTCATTTTGAAGTTATTTTTCATGGCTCCCTTTACACAGTAATTATATTTCAAATCATTATGTGTTGTAAAGTCTGTTGACCCCTAGTAAACTTATATTTACCAAGCTGGAACAGTTAATGAAATAGTCTTTTAATTAGCACTCCTCGAAAGGGTGGAACATCTGAAGGGGTCCCTGTTTTGTTTTGGCTTTGTGGTTGACTGAAGGGTGCAGATCCACTGTTCAAAGATAAAAAAGTAATATCTTAATTAAGACATGCCGTTTAACTGTTTACAGTCAAAGCCAGCACTACTGTATGCACCTCTGTTCCAGGGGCGGCACCTGCAGTACAGGAACATTCACCACACTATGAATCAATAAAACAATATCATAATTTCTTCTTTTGTTGTTCTGTTTTTTTAAGGCCAGGTCGTTTTTCAAGCTTGACTGATTGAAAGTGGTCTGACTACTCAAGGTAACAACTGGAGTGGGGGTGAGGGGGTTCTATGCTGCTTGTATAATGCAGTCTTTGGCAGGCTCTCTCTTTGTATTAGATACATTAGGACGGAAATGTGCACTAACTTAAAAATGCTCATGTGAAAAAACATGGAATGTATTAAATTAATGGTCTCTTTTGCCTCAGGGCAGTAATGAAAAGGGACCCCCAATGAGTTCATTTTTCACGGCTTTGGTTATGCATTCAACACTCTAATTGAATTTCAATGTAAGTTTTACAAAGTCTTTATTACAGTGACTCTTGATGTAAATTACATGTGATCTATCGTGGGACTTTAACCCATTAAGTAATTTAATTGTGACATGCACTTTCCACACACCTCATGCTTTTATGCCTATTCCCCCTCATCTAAATTGTCAGTTTCTTCTATTATTGGCACTGTTTATGTGGATTGAGGAAAGTAGTCTGCATATACTCTGGGCCACTTTCATGAGAACAGCTCCTTAAAAGGAGTAATTGCTCGTCTCCCCAATGCTAAGAGAGGGGACAACACCCGACAGTTAAAGTATACTGGAGTACACACAAGTCACAAGGATATTCAAGATGTTTGCAGATGACTGCATAGTGCACATTTTATTTGGGAAAAGTCGATTATTAGATTTATCCTGTGAAGAGGAAAAATACTGCATGCGGAGCAATTGAAATAAGTTTCCCAAACTTCAGCACAAGAGAGGCCAGCCTCTGAATTACCTGAACAATATCTTTTATAATAACAGACAAAAATGAGCACGTATACATGGACCATGTGTCCAGGAGCATTTGGTAATAATAATTCAGACAGAATCTTCAGTGATTTCTTTGTGAGTGTGCTTACGTAGTGTTTCAAACACTGCGAACTGTATCCTCAGACCTGGTGCCTGAAATGCAACCTTGGAGTCACTTTTCTCTGTCTCCATCTAGTGTTTCTGCCTGAAACGACTTTCTGAGATTTCAGAGATCCAGAGCATGAATAGAAAACCATCACCCCCCCCCCACCCTTTTCCTTTAACATAAAGGCTACTTAAAGAACAAAACATCTAAAAAAAAACCCCACATACCCGCTAGGAGCACGGAAATGTTAATCAAGCTCACAAGCTGTATATTTCTTATCAATAGCACAACTGTGTATGGACATACGTGTGAATGTGCACGATCCGTCTGAAATACTGAGGCTGAATTGACCTGATCATTAGAAGGGGGAAGAGGCCTGACCTGATATTTCCTCTGTTGTTTGGTCAGGAAAGGGACGTTATTGTAAAAGGGCTGTAAAGATAAATAACCTTGCCGTTTCCATGGCAAAGGCACAAACAGCGACTGCTGAAGACAAAAGAGCAGAAGACAATAAATCCAGCACTGTCAATTTTGTTTAGTTTTCAGAGTGTTTTTGAGGGAAATATGGTTTCAAAACAAGCGGCCACATCCACTTTTCCACAGAGAAAGGGAAATTGGATCTTTTTTTCTGGCTTTTCTGAACAGGCAACAATTTCATCTTGTACATTATTTTCCAGGCTGCACCATCCTGATCGGTAATAGGAATATCTGACACCATATTTTGCTTTTGGATCAGGAAACTCCTAGTCCAGCTGTATACATGTTTTTATAGCCTTTGAAAGAAAGGGTATTGTCTTTAAATTCCTAAGAATGCTTTGTCCAGCCTTCAAATTTAAGTGGGAAACCATCCCAGGCACTATTTTTTTCACAAGCTAAACAATCATCAGTGGACACGCACCTTTTCCCTATTATTGAGGTCAACTAGAGTTCCTCTCAACTGAAAGAAATCCAAGTTCAGAAACTAACAAGTGTACATTAACATAAAAATGGAGCTCGGTAATTCAGGGTGTTCCTCAAAATAACAGCTTCAAGTTCAACTGATCATCTGGAGTATAATGTGTGCCCCCCCCCCAAAAAAAACCCCAAAAAACGCGTGTATACCTCTTCATCATCTCAGCGTCAGGGGAGGTGAGACTTGTCAGAAGCAAGGCATGATGAGGAGCAGCCTTATCACTGCAATACAAGAGCAAACACAGGAGTCTTTATAGCACGTTGTCTCAGGAAGCAGCGCACAGCAAGATTACTGCCCTTTAAGAAGCCCTAAGACACGACCAATCCCAAGTAGTGTTTTATCTTGACAGTTTGCAGCGCTTTGTTTGCCTTTTCTGTGAAGCCTGGGTATAAAAGAGCAGCCTCTGTGAGCTGTATCTGATTAGAATCTAATTGTTAACATTCACTGTGCCTTTTTTATTATCACCCAGTGTTGCCATACATGCAGCAGGTAGAGGCCTATTCAGTGTTATGAAGGACTCTTCCCATGCTGCTCTTGTGTGTTACTCAAGTACTAGTTAGCACTAAGGTGGCAGAAGAGGAGCCCCCAGCTCGTCGACATCAACAACAACAACAACAACATCAACAAACAGGAATTGATGGCGAGTGTTTATTATCTGGTTTAATTGCTCCTCATCTGGAGGATCTGACAGTTGCGGTTAATGAGAGAGGGAGAGAAGGCACATGCAGTTGGCAGCAAGCTTCATAGTGTAAGACATGTAAGTGTGTGTGTGTGTGTGTGTGCGTGTGTGTGTGTGTGTGTGCATGCCTGTGGTGAAAAGAGGATGGACCACATTCCAGCTGAAAGCAACACAGAGGGAAACATCAAATTGTTTATCAAATTACCAGAACAGGCACCTATATTGGAATTTAAAGTCCACCCTAAGGCCTCTAACTGTAACTTGTGAGTCATTACTGCACACACTCTGCAACAAACACTAGTGTAACACTGCAGACACTCAAAAATCTCATGCCACACCAGATCTTAGCACCTGTGGAGGCTGTGTGCTGTGATCAGATGCCGAGCAAAGCCAGGATATAACTAAAATTGAGCCTCTTCCTTCAGTTTTTCATCTGGCCTGCAGCAGACCTGGCCGAGGTCCAACCAGGGACCTCCCTGACATTGTGCTTTGTCACGCACACAGATCCAGGCATGATTTGACAAAGAAAGCATCAAGTCCATTAGGCTTTCAGGATGCTCACAGAGGGCCTGGAGTAATGCTCTCTCCTCAGGAGGGAAAAGAAAATCATGAGAAATTGTTTGGAATTTTACTTTTACTGATAATGTTGCTACTCCACTAAATGCCAGACACAAATTAACACATATATAAACACACATCAGCAAATCCACCATCAGAGGCTCATTGTGCCATTCATAAATTTCTCCTGGTGAGAAACCCTGGCACTTCTCAAACAGGGCATGCCCGCCCCTTTTACTACTCCAACTCAGTGGGCCCACATGGGAACAATTAGGGGTATACGCAAGTTTGGCAAAGGTTCGTAGCAACCAGCTGCATCTGTTTTTATTTACCTTTTGCTCTGGTGCAGGATAATGTCATGAGCACATCTGCTACTGTGCAACGTAACCGTGGTTACATGCGTGGTTGACCCATGATTCTGTAATTACCCGCCAAGAGAGATGAAGAGGCCCAGCAAACCACTCAAAGCCACACAGAGCCTTCCTCCCCCTCTTCCTCCTTCCGTCTCTCCAGTGGTATGAAACCCTGTCTGCCTGAGAGCTGGTAGCTGGAGAGAAGAAGAGGAGGCTGAAGTGGCATTTAATGACCCAAAGTTGTCCACAATAGTAATTTTGACTTCATTTTGGTGTCATTAAATTGCCAGTCAGTTAATGACACTCTCTTTCTATTATGTAGGATCAAATGTGGTTATTCACAAATGAGCTGAGATGAGATACACTCATCAGATTTCCCATTCTGATCTGATTGTTTGTGGTCACATGACACAAGCTGCACAGTCACACAGTTGACTAGAAATATTTCATTTTTGCAGCTAAATGGAGGTGTCTGCAATCAAGAATTTACTGTAAAATTCTCCACAGAGTGCTCCTTGTTTCAAGAAATGATGACACCCACACATAACTGGTCATGTAAGAGAATGGGATTAGTCACAGGTGGCAAATTCAGCTGCAGGGTAAAGTGAGGAAAGATGCCTCTGTGATGTTTCACACTTCTGAATTAAACTTGCAAAAGTTTCAACTTTCTCCAAAGGACTTGTGTTTGTTTGAAATTCTGAAAGTTCACATTATTAGGCATCTTTATTCAGCAAACTCAAAGCAACCAATCAAGGAAGGACTTGTTTATAATAATGATGAGCGATTATGAGCAATAACAATGAAGACCATATATGGATCACTTCACAGAAGCAGTGTGGGTGGGGGTAGGGTGCCACCATGCTGAGCATCTCCCAGATGTGCAAACCATATGCTCTGACTGAAATTAAAACAAAAAAGAAACAGTGAAACATGAAAGGGATTTTTAACTTTGTAAAGACAGTTAACAGTCAGTACAGATAGGGTAATGGTCGAGAAAGGCCACATGAAAGAACTGGGGATGTTGGCGTGCTTTTTGCACCACTTATTCCATTTCCTGCTCATAAGTTCACTGAACAGATGGGGACCAAAGGCACAAGGAAGTTTAGATTTTCTGCCCCACAGCCCATTGTATATGGTGCATGTAACTGCGTAACACTGCACTATTATCATTTACAGACGCTTTGGTGCATACCAGGAGGTCACAATAACAAAGGTGGAAAAAAGGGTGTAAACAAAAGTGAAACATCTTCAGTCATTTTAGTCATTAGAATTTGATCTTGTTTTATACAGATCTTATACACATTTAAGGTTGTAATATTTAAAGCAACTAATTGACTACACTGGCAAAGAGTTCTTCCAAGATAAAGTCAACTTCCCTTTGCACTAAAATTTTGCATTTCACATGGGTATTTCATAAGTATCATACAGCTCAATTCTTAAGGCAGTCAAAAAAAGCAGCACAGATTGAATAAAATTCACTACAAAATCATTTAAACCTGGTTAATTTGGAAAAGGGCATGGGGAGACAGGCTGCCTGCCAGCCAGAGTCTTCCGAAAAACACAATTAAAGAGTGCCCTCTTCTGTTGACACAGGATACTGCAGAAAAATCACATAAAGCGACATCACTGAGGCTAAAACACTGCTAAGTCAGAAAATTGATTTGTTTTCCTCTACAAAAGAAAAAAAAAAACGTGTTTGTAAAGCATTATGTTCACCCTGAGAAACATAAAACTTATGTAGGTGTGAGATTCATCTTTGAGAGGAAGACATTCACTGTCTTTAAAAATCAGTTCTTTGTGAGTCTCTATAAAACAAGGCTTCTGTGGAAAGTGGCATCAGCTGTAACAACTGTATGGTCTTCTCTACATCAGCCTCTTTTGCTGCTCGGATAGAGACATGTTTATTTAACGCTTGCCTTGTCTGAGTATGGTTAATGTCTTCCCTCGGGCAAGGGCTGGCTGAGATCTGGCTGTATTTCTGCTTGTATAATCAACCTGCACAGCGCTGACTGACCAAAGCATCACCTTTCAAGACAGCAAACAGACATGTGACACATGGCACAAAGGAGGAGTAAAACAAAAGAAGATTAGGTATACTAGATAATGCTGTTTCAGTTGTGGCAATTATTTTGATTGTTTTTTCACAAATTTAGTGTGTTTTCCAATGCTACCAAATCTATCCAGCCTTTGCTGGTCTTTATTCCCTCTAGTTCAGCTGAATTCTCTGTATTCTTCTTTGTGTGCAACCATTGTGTGGAAAGACAAGTCTGTTAAAGTTGCATTAATGGAAGTGTCACCACCAAACCCAGAAGATAAATCCTCACTTTGATTCGTTGGCATCCCTTCAATTTGGGAGTTAAAGTTGTTGCCCTCTGTCTGTGTGTGAGGTGAAATAATTGTCAAAAATTCTGCCGTAATGTGATGTTTGAACCAGGAAAGTATGTGATGTATGACACAGCCAGCCCAGCTGTGGAGGTAGGAGTTCATATTTTTAGTAAACGTGAAATTAATTAACATCCAAAGGCAATTTTGTCCAAAGTATGTGCAGAGTTTGATACAAAAAGGCTGTTTTCATATTCATCCGCTGAAGGGGGAAATTTTATGAGCGGATTTTGTGACATCACAACTAATTTGGAAACCAATCATAAACAAGTATACAACTTACACAAGTTTGATTTAGAAACTTGGAAATCCCCTGTATACAAACACTGAGAATGGACTTTTTAGTGAAGGACAGACATCTTGTCTCCAGTAGTTAAATTTTGAAATGAACAATATTTTCATATTCCTAGATTCTGTCATGAGGATGTGAGAAGGAGTAGATGTATTTTCAAGATTTTTATAACAAGGTAATTGAGAATTTTTGTGGAAAAAAATCTCTTGACATTCTTCCTCTGATATCATATCCTATTTTAGAGGATCTTTATCTCAAAGAATTTAACATTTTTATATTGTGACTGTAAGAATTGTAATTGCAAGTCAGCTCTAAACAATGTCATCAACGGTAATGATGTTGTTGTTATTGTTATGGTTGAATTTAAAAACTACCACTAAAGGATAATACAGCTAAATAAGTTAAAGCAAAGGAAAGTTAATGCAGATATAATTAGGTCAGGATACTGTTAAATAAAAAAACAGAAAATGCACTAGACAAAACTCTGTAAAATGAAGAAAATCCTCATGTCTTTAAGATAGAGGCTCAACATGTATTTTTTTTGGCCTGTGTTTTTTATTGCAGTAATTGATTTTCTTACCTTATATATCACTTTTATATTTATTTCTATCTCACTTTACACTGTATGAAGGGTGCTAAAGTTGAAAGATTGAGTGACTGTCTGAGCAACAAACAAAAATTAAGAGCCTGGCGTGACCACAATAAAAGCCTTGCAATGGCTAGTGGTCAAAATATCATCCAATAATTAATCACCACTTCAGTTTTACTGTGATCTTCAGCAGAACACTCACCTGTGCATGGCAGTGTGTTCTCCATGGTCCAATGCATTTTTTCATTTGTCTCTTTGAAGGTGAGTTAAACATCCACCCTGTGGAACAACTGCGGGAGTTGTTTGCTGTCTGCACAGGTCTGTAAAACAAACTGTGTTTAGATGTTTTCACCTTTAACGAATCCTTAAGGGAAGAGACACACACTGGTCACATCACAACAAATCACAAAAACTGACCCAAATGGACTACCATGATAATTAAGTACACACTGGAAATGTAAGACGGCCAATTGCTGTTTTAACACCAGCCTCAGTCTGGAGTATTTGGGTTGTGGGAATGATCAGTGTCACAAATTTACTTGTCTCATACACAGTGAAATTATCTTCACCGACACATCCCTAACTATCATCATTGAAATTGTGCAAATCAGTCTCCTCTGCTGTGTATGTAGTCACTCGAATCTACATCAGGGATAAAATGTGTTGATAGGATCAGTGGTGGAAAGTAACTCATTACATTTATTCAATTACTGTACTGAAGTACAATCTGAGGGACTTGTATGTAAAAATTTCCATTTTAGGCCACTTCATACTTCTATTTCAGTACATTTCAAAAGGAAATATTGTACTTTTTATTGCACTACATTTATTTGATAGATGTAATTACTAGCTCCTTTTGGATTAGGAGTTTGTATAAAAAAAAAAACAAATACAAAAACACATGATAAGTTCATCAAATGCAAATTTTTGTTTAAGATTAAACCAGTGGCTCCAAACATTTCACTTTGTGACCCCTTACAAAAGAGTAGTATTTACTCAGGCCATCTCTAAATCTCTCCAATAGTTTCAATCAAATATCCATTCAGATATATTCCAAAGTGGTAAAATACGTGACATTCAAAATTCCAAAAAAATGAACATGAATTTGTGTAGCAGAATTTTGTTTTTTCTTTCCAACTTGTATTAATCATCTTATGATCCCTCAGATTTATCTCCTGACCCTTTGGAAGGGGGGGCGGGACCACAAGGCTGGGAACCACTGGAATAAAATATGTAACTTCATATAAAGTATTTATATGATTGTGTTGTACCACTTCAACCAGGTACAACAGTAAAATGTTACATTTGAATTAATGGATCACTATTACCCTAATGATGTAATAAGAAATCACTGACAGAGTCTATTTTTCTGCAGAACCAGTACTTTTATTTTGGAAAATAAAAGTAAAATTTTACATTTGAATAAATGGATCAGTATTAACCTAATGATATAATAATTAATCACTGACAGAGTCTATTTTTCTTCATACTTAAAAACATTTTGCTGTCAGTTATAAGAGCTTGGATGGACTCTTACTCAAAGCTGAGGGTTTTGACATTGTTGTTATGGTACTATTATTTAAGGAAAAGATCTGGGTACTTCTACCCACAGTTTCTATGATAAACATGTTAAAGCCACAATTATGGAGCAAAGGAAAATAACTCAGAGTTCTGATTCCCCTTCATTTTCCATTATCTGTGTTAACACTAAAGGCAGTCAGAAATAACAGAGTGAATTTCATTTGTAATGTTGCCAACGGTCACGGGGTGGCAGTATGATGTGAGAGCGTCCTCACCTTCACAGGGCTCGAGACCTCCCTTCTCCTGCCTTGGGCTGTGATGTCTGGTCTGTTTATATCAGTGGTCATCTGGATCAGGCTGGCATCCTCCAGAGCTACAATGAGGTGATTGCTCAAAGACAGTGACCACTGCAGCTGTGATGCAAAACCAATCATGCAGGCACAAAACAGAGTCAAACACGGACTCCTTCTTTTTTCATCCATACACATTTACAAAGGTATTTGAGCAAAATTATAATGCTTTCATAATATCAGAATTATTAGACTTCATTATTCCAGTTGTCTTTGGGAACTTGTCTTATCACCTTGGCAGACACATATCTTATCCCAGAATAACAAGGAAACTAGGTTTAAATGCAACAAAATGCCAAATAAAAAATGTTGAACCATATAGGATGAACTCCAGTGAGTATTACCTGAAAATATTCTGGGTCACACTGGATTTGCTCTCTATGGGGCAGTTGAGAAACCTTGGGGTATGTCATTATGAAACTGTGAGGTCTGCATCCGAATCAATTTATCCTCTTCACCAAATTCATTTTAAGCACATGGAAGCTATGCTGAATAGTAACAGCACAATCAGACAAATCACCACTGAGCCTGGCTCCAAAGTCAGATGTCAGAGTCTGTATATATGGATTAAGTATTTCTTGAAAGAGTGACATACCTGTTGCTGGACAAAACATCCAGTGTAACTCATTCTAAAAATAAAATTCTTGTCAGAGTTTTTTGTGCAGTGAGAATCCACAGGCAGGCAGCTGGACATTTTAGGTGATCCAGAGATGGGAGGTTGACTTATGGAGAGAAAAAGGTGATTCTGAGGCAAAGCATTTTGTCTCACATTTATATCAAAATGTTGCCATATTTTTACTATGTCCGAAACAATTACCTTGGATTCCTCGGGCCCCCAGCAGCCAGACTCCCAACTCTTCAGAAGTGTCACTGTGAATCTACATTTCCATGTATTCAGAAAAACCTGTCACATCTCCCCCTCAAAATGCAAGTACATTTTCTCAGATACCATGAGAAAGCTTTGTAAACATCTTCAGTTATCACTGAATAAAAGTTTACCCGTTAATTTTGCTGTTGTGATATCGACCCGTTCTCTTTACTGAATGGACAAAACATTCCTCATGATAGAACACTGTAGAAACCGTAGAAAAGAATGTAGAATTCAGCTTATGTTTTGAAGACGGTAAATTTAAATCCATTTTTGCACAAAAATAAGTCACTCACATAGTCCTAAGAGGGATGCCAAATTTTATCTGATCCATGCCACTTCCATAGATAAAAACATCAGTGGGCTGTCTGGCTATGGCCTAATTGTAGGTAAGGTGGACGAGAAAAAAAAATCACTGGTGTGTTTACACTGACACGTTAAAAAAAACAAGTGACAAAAAAGTCATAGATAATAATCACTCTCTTCAGTAGGTGACAAAAAAAAATTGATTTCAAAGCAGCTATAGACCCTCTAACTTGAAACATTTCTGTTTTTAAACTATCTGTGATGATGATCGATTATGAATTAACCCTTAACATCCACTGTTCAACACTTATCTCATCTTCAGTAGATTTAAAAACGCTGGGCCACATTTGCAGCTGCACCATTCCATCAAACAAAAAAGTACTTTAGATTTCTTACCATTTTACACACCATCTCCAAAATCTATCCTGTCACAGCTGGTGCCTTTGGAAACTTAGGACCTGCACTAGAAACTAAAATAACTTTTTTAAAATTATTATTTGGCTGCACAGAATACGTTTGGAATGGCTGGAGGACTGGCGGACTAGCTGTGTGTCAGTGTCTGACCTTTTGATAGCCTAAATTTAGACTGATATCATTTAGGCCTATTAGACATATCATAATCACATTTAATCATAATTATAGCTTATTCGAGTATCTGAAAATATCAGCCAGAAAATAAAACAGATTTACTGCTAAAATATACTGCTGAGGCAAAAACAATCACATGAGCCGTGGTTACATGTTATTAAATATCCCTGAAACAATTTCTCAGTGCGTATCTTTTGTTGGGGTTTTTGAGGTGTATCTTCATGCTGAGACTTCAGAGGGTACAGCAGGAGAGTTAAACCTTTCCTTTCGCTGGTTATGTAACACAAAATGGTCGACGAAGTTGACAGGACGGCGCCTAAGTGGCTTTTATAAAACGATAATCGAGAATCGGCGACCAGAAGCCGGACTTTTAACTCAATGTTTCTCATTTTTGTTTTTTGCCATCCCCGCAAAAGTCAACAGTGTGCCCTCCCGGTTGCATGATGTCATATTTACAAGATGAGCGGCCATTTTGTTAGCTAGCCCTAAGGTTAGAGAGACTAGCCGCTCCGGTCTGACGATTTTGTGCTTTAATTTCTTAGAACGAGACAACCTGTCGGTGTTTTTACTCGGGTAAAACATTCAGCCAAACGCCCGCAGGCGAGAGGTGGTCGTGTGTTTGTTGGCACGGCGCTGAACTGTATGCTCATTCATTTTTGAATCTGCCTTGAGTTTGCCAGCTCGTTAGCTCGACGGGCTAACTTGCTTACGCGTGCCGTTTGAGGGAAAGAAAACATTCAGCTCTCATGGCCGCCAACTATTAAATTTGAGAAGAGTTGGACGGTGTGTGTATCACACGTTTTTTTTTTTCAGTCTGCGTTTGGCTGCTATTGTATTTCGATCGCTTCACCCAGTCAGCGGAGGTAAACTCCAGCGAAGACCAACGTTTCAAACTCGTGTGCACCGTCCCAGTGTTTACTAATAACTAGAGCTCCTCCAGCTGATTGCTCCTGGACTAGCGCTCAGCCTCCCGGAGACCATGTCGGAGCTGTACATCCGTGTAGCAGAGGATGAAAACGAGGAGCCCATGGAAATCCCCTCGGAGGACGACGGGACTGTTTTGCTATCATCGGTGGCTGCACAGTTCCCAGGGGCGTGTGGGTTGCGGTACAGGAACCCGGAGTCCCAGTGCATGAGGGGAGTCCGGCTTGTGGAGGGTGTCCTGCATGCACCTGAGAACGACTGGGGAAACCTGGTCTACGTCGTCAATTATCCCAAAGGTGAGGCGGGTGTTGATGTAAATAACTTGAGCTTTTCCCATTGATCACTGTAGCTACAGTCCACAAACGTTCCAGTTTATTAGGTACACCTAGTTACAACAAATGCCATCTAACACAATAGCCATACAATGTATTACTGATATTATTCTGTCATCACCCATATAAATGGTGGGGATAAAATACTGGGAACACGTCCAAGTCAAATGCAATATTCACTAATTCAATAGCACCAAAAACTGCAGCATCCAAATTTTTTTTCCAAGTCTAATCAGTGCTTCTCTGCAGGGCTTGTTTTATTAGATTACATTTACTTCAGCAGATTGACCTTGGATGTCTTTTCAGGGAGATATGTATTTACAGTTGATTGTTGATTTTTTTTTTTTTACTGACGTATTTCAAATTTGTTTACTCTTCACAGATAACAAAAGGAAGATGGATGAAATAGACGCTGCCTCAGCTGTGAAAATCAAGAGAGGCTTTCAGAAGACGTCAGATCTCATTGTTCTTGGGCTGCCATGGAAAACAACAGAACAGGACCTCAAAGATTATTTCACTACCTTTGGGGAGGTCATCATGGTGCAGGTAGGGCCATCTCATCTGGTTGTGAATGTTTTCTTTTTGTTGAGTATTTCTTTACTTGACTTAAAGAGTAGTAAGAACATGTCTTATATTTCTGGTTTAATAAAATTGGAGAATAATCCTTGTAATTCCTCTGTGTTCACTGCAGGTTAAGAGAGATGCAAAAACTGGCAACTCAAAAGGTTTTGGGTTTGTCCGCTTCACCGACTACGAGACGCAAACCAAAGTCATTGCTCAGAGACACATGATTGATGGACGATGGTGTGATTGCAAACTTCCTAACTCAAAGGTGATTTTTGCATGATTTCTTTTAGTACAGAGAATTTTCAGGAATCTTATGGTTCAGTCAGTAAGATTTTGGTGATCATCTGAGGATCATTTGAGTTCATTTCTTTTTGTTGGGAAAGTCTCAGTCTGCAGTTTCAAGGACAGCTGTTAGTTTTATGTTAAACCTTGAAGATAGATTAAAAAATTTGAAAATTTAAAAGTTCTTTAGAACTGGCAGTGTTTTCTTCTACCTCCTAATTTGACTTTAAAATGTTGAAATCATACATTCACTGCATTTGATAAGGTCATCTGCACCTTAATGCTTGTCATAATTGTTTATTAAATGTTTGAAAAATAAATCTGAATTGGTCAGCAGCATGACTTCAAAAATAACTTAAAACTAATAAAATGTAGCTTAATTAATTAATGGCTGTACCTGTTTGTCCTCACAGGCGTGTCCTGATGAGCCAATGCGGAGCCGCAAAATCTTTGTTGGCCGCTGTACAGAGGACATGACAACTGATGACCTGAGGCAGTACTTTATGCAGTATGGTGAAGTCACTGATGTCTTCATCCCAAAACCTTTTCGGGCATTTGCATTTGTCACATTTGCTGATGACCAGGTGAGATTCATCACAAATGGCAGAGTTTAAATATTAGTAGATCTCATATTGACAAGCTAAGGTAGTTACTATGCCCTAAATTATAGACAGTGAAAAAAACAAGCATAGAAATATGGCATATAAGTGGGGAAAAAAAGACCATAAACTGTATTAAGGGCTGCATCACACTGCAAGTAGTAGATATGGTGAACACTAGGAAAAAGAGTTAACAGTGTAACATTAAGTTTGAGGTATATAGTAAGTGCATGTTATAACAGTACAATCATAACTGTGGTGTCATTCTTCTCCTCACTTGTTTCTCAGGTCGCCCAAGCGTTGTGCGGAGAGGACCTGATCGTCAAGGGTGTCAGCGTTCATATCTCCAATGCTGAGCCCAAACATAATAATAGTAGGCAAATGATGGATCGAGGGCGGTTTGGGGCTGGTGGGTTCAGTCAGGGCTATGGCAGTAATCGCGGTGGGCTAGGCAGTGGTAGCAGTGGGGTTAACTTTGGGGCTCTTGGTCTTAACCCGGCAATGGTGGCTGCTGCCCAGGCAGCTCTGCAGAGCAGTTGGGGAATGATGGGCATGCTGGCTAACCAGCAGGGTCTGACCACAACGGCAGGCACAGCCACTACAACTCGGGACCAGACCTATAGCTCTGCCAGTACCAGTTACAGCAGCCCCAGCTCGGCTAGCCTTGGTTGGGCTGCAGGCACTAACACCACCTCCAACAGTGGCTTCAGCTCCGGCTTTGGCACGTCTATGGAGTCTAAGTCTTCTAGTTGGGGAATGTAGATAGCTTCAAGTTGACCTTTTTTTGTTGCTGTTAAGCTAATCTGGTAAGTATACCTACAGGGGGGAACTGCTTCTATCTTTTTTCCAGTTATTTAAAAATCCACTGCCTTTTCATTTTTCAAGAAAAAATTTGTACTTGCATGTGACTGATGATATAGTCATGCACTGAATGGGTTAGAAGTTAAGTTTGTTAGAAGAAACTGCCACACTACCTTTGTTTTTGAGACAGTTTTACACAGAGAGGATTGTGCATGTCAAACAATTATCTAGAAACATGCACAAGTATCTCAAGAGCGCATCAGCCCCTTGTAAAATGGGTTTGATACAATTATATATATATATCTGTAAGCAGTTGATTGCATCTTTTTGTTTGTTTTTGTTTGACATCTTTTGGAAACGCCTTCATGAAAATCTCTTCTGCAGTTCACCAACTCTTTCCCAATTTCCCGGGAGGAAGCGCCTCATTGGCAGCAATGTTCGACAGATCTCAGTATCAGTTCCCCTCTTCCCATGTGTAAATGCTTTGTCATCAAAGAACACAGCTTCACTCTGCATATACTGTGTTAGACGGTGGGTGTTCTTTCTTCCTCTCCCCTTTTTATGGATATAAACATCTTGTCTGCTCTAGTCGCTTTTCAAGATCAATGAGTGGGATTGGTGTTCCGAGTGAGAGTGAGCGAACGGGAGAGCAAAATGAAAGGAAGCAAGTGTGAGAAGGACTGTTTGTGCAAAGGTTTTTTTTGTTGTTTTTTTTCTTTCAAAGAGACAAATGCCTGCGAGAGTTGAGAAGAACCTGTGGCTTTGTGCGAATGTGAGAGGAAGAAGCAAGTACGAGTGTGTTCCTAATGGCCATCACAAGGACATTTTTATTGCGTCTTGAGATCCCTAAGGTCTCTGCTTTTTCTCATCGTTTTCTATCGGCTTTGAACACAGTGAAATGTCATGTGCAATGAGTATTTGTATCCTTTCATAGCTTTCTCTTGCTGTCTGATTTGATGTGAATGCTGTGTCTGGTTGTGTGTTTTATTTTCTCCTTGTTATCACCCTCTCTGTGTGAAAATGTGACTGTTGGTGAAGTCTGTGTGGCAAAAAAACACTGAAAGTGTGTTGAAGCTTGCAAGTGAGCTCAGAGGTTGATGGGGTGAATGTTTGGCAAGTTCCCATTGAAAGTTTGTGTTTGAAGTGGTTATGAATGCATTTTGTTTTGTGAATAAAAGGGAAGTCTGAAATAAAACTGAATTTGACTAGGGATAAGACCCTCTTGACAGTGACTTATTTTTGACTTTACATTAATTGAACTACCAACACTTTAATTCACATGTATAGGGACCTCGGACACGGACATCCCAGGTTTCCGTCTGAACCCAGGTTGGAGTCAGTTATGGAGAAGCTGAAGACATTGGTTGGTGAGCCGGTGCAAACCAACTATGGAATTGCTGCACGACTGCCCAAATCCTGAAAGGGATCCTCTTCATCTCACTAGCAAGAAACCTTGGACCATCCCTAAATGAAATTTAGAGTGGACCACACTCAATTGGGCTGAGGTATTTGTTTATACCTACAAATGTCAATAGGACCAAAGTCACAACTGCAGGTTGGCAGTGATCATACTTACTTTTTTCCAAACTTGTAAAATCCGAAGCCTGCCTTAAATCTTAAAACATGCGACTCTGTCAGTAAATACTTCATTCTCTGTCCTCATAACAGTTACTGATAGCTCACTGAAGTACTAAGTAGTAGGTTTCTTCTCACTGTGCTCGAAAATAAGGCAGGAAGTGTTCTTGATATTTTATTCACCTTGATTGTAAAGTGGTTTAAATGAATGACCTGATTTTTCCAAAGGGACTTAAACCACTGATTGAACATGCCAGCAAGAATTCACACTTTGTATATTGAAAGGTTTTAGTATTGTAGTGTAAAATAAAAGTTTTGAGTTTTTATCATCTGTTGTCTGTCAATGTAGATTCAGTATAAGATTTTTTTAATGAATATTTTCCTTTAGGGTTTTTTTTTTTATTGTTTTTTTTTTTTTTTTTTTAAGCAATTTTCCATACCTTTAATTCGATGCCCTTTTCTGATTTTATTTGGTGTCTAAGATTTGGTCTTTGGTGTAAAAATTCTTCTGCACATTGTTATTTTGAAGCTGGCTGGTTTGTTGGTATAACGTTCTATTCAGTGGCTCTGGTCTGCCATTTTATAGGAGCTTGTGGGACAACACTCCCAAAATGACTTTTTTAATGTATTTTTCTTTTTATTTGTTTCGACACAAATTTAGGAATCCTAAGATTCAAATTGGATAGCAGTTCCTGAAACCAACTTAAAGTAAAAAAAAAAGAAAAAAAAAAGAAGTCTTCCTGCAGAAGTACACAGTCAAGGACTGAAGAAACTTGTAGAACAATGTATGCAGTACAAACCTAAAATGTATTCCATGTCTTTGCACAAATAATTTAGAAAATTGTGTGAAATGTGACATAAGTTCTTTTGCCTGCTAGTGCACAAGATATTTGGAAAGAGGAGCCTTTTTTTTTTTTTTTAAATCTTGTCTGTCAGGTTTTTTTGGTATGTGTCTCAGTTCATAGGGACTTTACATCCTTTTCTTTTCCACCACATTAAAGGCTTAAAAGGCCAAATTTAAGATTTAACCTTGTTATAATCTGAATTTTAAATCTGAGCTGTGTAATACATATTCATCAATTCCATATCAGTTTTGTTGACTTGAAGATCAGTACATAATAGTAAAACAAAATTGTACAGGTCTCAAAAACACTATCATCAAATATTTCTACCGGTACTGAAGTTTCATACAAGACTTTGGGGGTCATTCATTTCCTGCATGGTCAAAACAGGTTGCTATTACAGACAGAGCTGACAACAACCTTTTTATAACCTCTGTTGAGGCCTGCTGCTGTTCACATGAGAACTGAATTAATGTGCTTTCTCCCACTACTAGCAGGTTGAGAAGGTCTTCCAGGACGTGTTCTTGAATGGTGGTCTGTCCCAGGACATGATATGGTTTCTGATGGTTCTCTGCCAGCTTCTTACCGATGACTTCTGTGGTTCCGTGAACCCAAACTGCACTTCCATAATTGCTGCAGCTTCCTGTACTGCTACTGGAGTTTTTAATGAAATACAAAATCAGGTTCAACTTTTGTTTTATGTGTCTAAAATACAAAAGCGAGGTTGCAGATGATCTGCATGCATGATAAAAACACAGCATGGACCTGTGCGTTGGCTCCCACATATACAGTAATACACATCCTTAATATAAAATGTATACACTTTGAATGCTGTGAGCTATTATAGCTATAATATTAAGATAACCTTTAAAATTTTCTTCAGATGATTCTGATACATAAAAACCCAACATTGTAGAGAAATTACTAGATTAAATGTTAATGCAGAGAAATTACAAGAAAACTCTGCCCTCACCTGATTGTGTGACAGTCTTAGGTTATTCTTGGTTTATATAGCATGAACATTATCTCTTATGGTGCATATTATAAAGACCAAAAGGACTAGACTCACTCATGATAGCTGCTGTGCCCAATCTGCTGGAGACTAGATTGTAACCACTTGTGCCTGATCTATAGTCATTCACTCATGAGTGTGATGCAGACAACAGACTAATGATATATTCATACAAAAAATAAGCATCTCTATTTAGCCACACACAATATTGTCCCCCACTTCACTGACAACTGCTCTCTCCATGTAACTTTGCCAGTTACCAACTTCAAAGCCTTATTTGTTGGTCAGTTTTAAATTTAGTCAAATGCAACGCCTATGTAAAAACTTACTTTAGGTTAAAAAAAAAATACACTCCTGTGCACTATCACTGAACTGTTAAATTATTCAATATTGTATCAGCTTACAATCACTGAACCATTTTTGATTTGGATTGCACAGTATTTGATCTTGTGGCCCAAAAACTGGGTACACCTGTGACCACAGCGACAGCAGTGACTTCACCTGTGCTTTCCAGTTAAAGAGAACTGCATGAACAAGGTTATAAAAGAATATGTGAACCCCACAGCTTTAGTTAGAAACCAGATTTTAACAAAGATTGAAATTCAATTGCTGATACTCATTGTTTGGTCATCAGTCCCAGTGATCTCTAGTGCATCAATAACCCAGGAAGAAGATCGCACTTGATCTTGATGAAACTCCTCTGCACCTGTCACCCAGTCTTCTGCCTGCCTCATTATGCACCACTGCACTGTCTGCTGCTTGCTCAAGCTGCAGATGACTCAGCGGTCTCATCCTCCCCCTGCACTGCCTTCACTGAGCTCTAATAGCCTCTTGTGCTCTAATGCAACCTCCATTCGGTATCAAGCCTCATTAAGAATACACAGGCTCTAATTGCAGAGAATGTTCTGTCCTCTAGATTAATTAAATATCTGTGAAAAGGGACAGGAACATAGATGTTTAGTTTTCATTAACCAATGAGATGAATCCAAATATCTCAGTAGCACTAATTTGGTAGATGACCACTCTGAGGGCTGACAGCGATGAACCTCACTCCCATAATGGAGCAGTCGGTTTATGCTTTTTGAAGTGTGTGTGTGTGTGTGTGTATGTATGTAGCCGAGGTTAAGTTAAAAGTATGGCAGAGCTGTTGCTGTTTGTTCCGTGTTCCCCTTCAGAATCAAAGCTCTGACATGAGGAGTCAAACGAGGAGGTCTTTGAAGATTCCAAGATGGTTGAGTAGAAGCTTGATGTAAGGATAAATATGGCAGCCTCCAAAGCTATCTCAGCACAGGTGCACTGAGGAGAGGCTTTATTTACTGTTTCACAGCAGGTGTAATAACAGCTGTGACACTTATGTGAGGAACAACATCCCTCAGGGCCATTGGCACGTTTATTTCAGCAGTTGACAGCACAGTTGAGAAACCTCCAACACGACTTCAGAGAGAGCAGTAGGGATGCAGTGCTAAAAGGAGTAAATTACGTATTTTATTCAATTTTGATTGCTTCTTAAAATACGCTCTCTTAAAACGCTTTTGTCTTTCTAGGTCTAGACCGACCTTCATCTATGTGAGGATGTTTTCCGACACCAGCTATATTTTACTGATTATTTTTCTAAGTCATTTATTTACGTCTTTCTCTTAATTTTTTTTAAAGTTTGTATTTACTCTGACTGTCCTAACATCCGCACTTCTCACAGCATCGTTTGTGTTGCTTTGTTTGTTTTTAACTAGTCAAAGTGTAAGATGTTAGGATGTTTACATCTCAGAGGCCTGCTGAGGCCAAGTCAACTTATGTTGCAAGATTCCGTTAGTGTTTTGTAAGTGTTTTGTAAGTGTTTAAGTGGTCAGTATATCCAAGATGGTTTAAAATTCCAACTTCCTTGCACCCGTTTTTGGCGCAGCCTGGTGTTAAGTAGTCTTTAGAATATCCATTAAGTTGTCAACAATTTTCATGCACCCGGATCTCTCAATTCAACATGCTTTCACTTATCAATTAGTACCAGTAGCCAGCCACTTTTCACTTATGGTAGTAGTTTTCCAAAAGCTCACTAAATCACTGGTTATTTTTCTGTGGTATGTCCATGCTTGTGGTATGTGGTATGTCCATGCTGGGATATTTTCAAATCGGTAACCTGATTGAAATTGGTTGAGAATCTGCAAGCTTTGAACTGAAGGAAGGGCTTCTGAAGTCATTCAAAGAAGTCCTTCACTTCCTGAGCGTAACTGAAGTTCAGTGTATATACTGTATAAAACTAAAGAGTTTTGTGCACATGTAGAGGCGATCCTTCCCAAGTCATGCAGAACTTCAGCAGTACCGTCGCAGTGTTCAGCCTCCCTCTGAAAAGCTGCAGTGCCAGACACCTTTCCATTGGAGAGCAACAGGGGACAAAAGCTAACTACACAATTAATAACAGATTTTAAAGAATTCCAAGGAGTAACTTCTGCATTTCAGGTTTCCTCTAATAATCATGTCATGGCATGATACTTCAAACAGCTATGTTAATTTTTATACACATAGCACTGAACCTCCGCTCCACCTCAGCACACTGGGCAGTACCTGTTCTTCCTCTCATCTCCATCACCTTTCTCTTTCTTTTTCTCTGTCTCCAAGTCAGTGAAGAAAGTAAACACAGGGTCATCTTTTTTTTATGCGTGCACATGGATAATCTTGCAATCAAAATTAAAAATGAGTACCTTCTTTTTACCATGCATTTCAACACTTTAAGCAAAATGTAAAAGCATCTTAAATGTCTGTAAAATGTTTATCAATGTGCGGATCCTTCATCACAGGTTGAACATGTCAGTGAGTTGTGAGCATTTTAACCAGGCTGATTTCTTTTTCCCTCTAAACCTCTGATCTTTTATCTGAACAACTCTCTAATGCTAGAAGAGGAAACACCATCCACTTTATTCACACACAACAGTTTTAGTTCTCTTCGTCCAATCAGTTCCCCTTAGTTTTATTGTTTTATTTTAAATTCTCTTCCCTGATCCTCAGGTTGAGAACCACTGATCTAGACTCACTCAGAAACTGGCCGCTATATGCATCATACAGTGCCGTTCAACCATTTCCATTTACTAGAGCTGCTGTGGCCTGTGAACTAGAACAGCACAAGACAATGACATACAGATGGAGGACACAGCAACACTTCTGTACAGTCTATTAAAAGTTTAATAGAAGCCTAAAGCCCTGTAATAAATGTTACCTTAGGGGAATGTATAACTTTGAGTTTTGTTAGTCTTCAAGTCCCATGGTTATTTTGAGGATGTTCTGATGTATTAAAAGTATTTTATTTTCTAACATGCCACATTTAGATAAGAATATCCAGCAAATCTAATAAAACTACAGTCTCAAGTCTTACATATTGAGTCCACTCTGCAGTGTCTGGCGCAGGTCAAGAAATTCCATTCAGTACTATCTAGTACTATCTAGTAGTAGAACCATTGTATTGTACTTTGTATTATATTGTAAGCATCATCGTGTTATTGTTCATAAGACCAAATAAGTAAAGGGTTTGTCATTGTTTTAATATTAATTCTCAGTTGTCTTTTAATGGATTACTGTTTGTGTGTTAAGAAAAATTCTGTCAGGTTCTCAGGGCCACCTGCTGGACAACAGCTGGGCAACATATAACAAGTTAGGAGCCAGCATACATTTCTCTATGAGGCCAATTAATTATTACTTCTATCAAGGGGCTTATGTTTACAGTCTTGTTTGATAGCGGGATTTATCAAGAACTTGTTAACAAATGTTATTGAATTTCATGTAAAGTTAATCATGGAGATTTATGAATATTTCAGTTTTCTAGTGAGTCACTGTACTTAAATGTAGTTGGCAGCTCATTAGGTAGACCTAGATCAAACTTATACTGCAGTTCTGCTATTAATTTTCCCTCATGAAAATTATAATGTTCAGTTTTGCTGAAATTGTGTTACAGAAGTGTAATATCAACTGTAAGCTTATTTTGGATGATGTAGTTTGTGGTGCTGTTAAGCTGTATTGCTATATACAGAGGAGAATTTCTTTAGCCTACCCCCATTGGTTTAAATGGTGGACAAAATAATAGTAACACCTACCAATACAATACAATGTAGCTGAACACTGCACCTAACTGTTCGATTAGACTGCATTAATTTTAGCCTAGTGTGCCTAATAAAATGACAACTGCATGCACTTCAGTGAAGGAAAATCTGTCACATCTGAATGAAATTTGTCAAATTTGGAAACAGACATATGTCTGTTTATTTGAATGGAGCTTAGAGTCCAGATACACATTTTAAATAGTTTCAATCACTGAAAACGAATGTATAGGATTGTGCCGCCTTTTAGTGGAAATTTAACACAATTTAGATACAAGGTAGATATCTTTTATATGAATATTCACTGTATCTATCCATACTTGACATGTATTGACCCACACTGAATATGCCAGTGACTCAAAGTGTCCTCCACCAGAGAGATCTTTTAAACTGTAAATCTTGTTTATACATCAGACAGCTTATGTCACTTGTTGCAACATCCCAATCCTGTTTACAGGAGCCAGAGAGTAAGGACCATACAAGCTAATTATAAAGGGATTGAAATCTTTATTTAGCCTAATACAGTACAGTGCAATGGTTCACCTTAATCCAGTGTTAACAGTGTGAACCTTGGGCCCCGCATGACTGGTGAATATCAGCCTAATACCCAGCATGATATCCATAGTATAAAGAGAGAGAACATTTTTTTTTCTCTCACTCTTGTGACTGTGGTAAGAATTACTACACACATAAGGAGAGTTTACAACACACATAATCTATGACTCCTCCTCTTGATAAATAAAACTGCAACACGTCTTTGATGAAGTAAAAAGTTGAGTGAAGGTGATGGTTGGGGTGTGTGGGTTTTAAATATTTATGTATGGTTATTAAGATGGAATGTGTAACAAGTCTTCTCTCACAGGTAACTTTCCCTCATCCTCTGCCTTTCTTCTTGTTTGTCTTTTTGAGTGATGTATGGAAGGTCCTTAAGCATTGTAGGACGAA
Source organism: Istiophorus platypterus (assembly GCA_016859345.1). Classification (NCBI taxonomy): domain Eukaryota; kingdom Metazoa; phylum Chordata; class Actinopteri; order Istiophoriformes; family Istiophoridae; genus Istiophorus; species Istiophorus platypterus. Next base: position 4,007,076 of record CM029111.1, read on the forward strand.
GAGGAGACATTTCCACCGTGGCCCGTCCAGTTGGTGTGGATGAAATGACCGGGGTTTGACAGCAGTTCATACGTGTGAGCTCCAAAGTAATCCCTCTGGGCCTGAAGGGGGGGGGGACACATGTAAACAACCTGATACCCACACACACAAGATTTTCTTCCAAACAGAAATACAAATGATGATTAATCAATTACATTTTAGTAGGATCATTGTCATATTGCTTGTTTTGTTCAATTAACATTCAATCCACAAAAATATAAACATGGGCTTTGCAACAAATCACATTTAAAACCAGTAATATTCTGCTTTTGTTTGATAAAGAATCAAAACTGATTGTTCCAGCTTAATGTTGAGTTAATGTCTGAGAGCAGATGAGTAGAGTGTTTACAAACAAACAGGGTTCCCTGTCAGGGTCCAACACAAATACACACACTAGTTGCACGTGGTCTCTTTAATATGATATACTTCCACACAAGACCATATGCTGAGTGGACTTCAGCTACCACTTGTTTTACCTGGAGGAGGTTGGCTGGCAGCTTCTCATGTCTGTAGCCATCATAGAAGGACAGAGCTGTGGTGAAACAGGGCATGGGGATGCCGTGCTGGACTCCAGTACTGACTGTTCTGCGCCATGACTCCTAAACAAAGAAATTAAACAGCTTAATAACTGAATTCAATTTCTTTTTTTTGTAGGGCTAATCTCATTTAGTGGTGGTGTGAATCTGGTCATGAACAAGAGAATCACTCAGTTACTAGAAACCGAAACCAAACTTGAGCCTGATCCAAATTGCCTTCAGTCTAAACTGGTTTGGTAGAGTTCCATTCTATTGCTGCGGGTCTTAGGTCTGTGTGATAGTTTGTCTAATACCAGGTGGATCTGAGAGGACTCGCTATCAGCTCTGACCACTTGCTGCATCCTAATCTTTGCATGAGAATATTTAGTGTTTTGAAAAGGATGCAGAGAGTAAATCCTGATGTGCAAAGAAGAATGACACACAATGCTGCAGTTCGACAGCTGCTGTGTTACTTGGTTGAGCAACTTGCAGGTTTTCATTGTTTGGTGTTCACTCTATATTTTGGATTCTTCAATTCGACTCCAGCCAAGCAGTCCTCATCTCCCTTTCAGGACTACTTTTCTTTTCTAGTCTCATAAGACAGCTTGGATGAAAACAAAACAATGAATAAATCCACTGTGTCTTTTCATTAACAACGCAGTATGAAAGGAAATCACTAGACTTCAGTTTGAAGTCTTCCTCTTTGAAACTGCATCTAAGACACCTGAAGATTAACTTAATAGGTGGTACTCTTGCTTCACCCTTTTTGAAAAGCAGAAATAACTTGTGTGTCTTTGTCAATGCTTCTATTGCAGATTGTTTTTTGGCCACTTCCTCCTTCCACATACCTGACAGTCCTGCACAGCATTATTGAAGAAGTTGTCCAGCAGCAAATTCTGCAGCTCAGTGTCCCTGTCGAATGCCTCTTTGATTTTACCCAGGAAGACACTGGTGGGAAGGGGAAAGAGAACTGTCAGCAAACTGGTATTCTTACATACTGTAATCAAACCTCCAGTCAAACAAACTCAATGCACTTTGAAAAACCTGGTAACCAAATATTGGCTAGTAGCTACATACTGCAATTCATACTGAGTGATATAATTAATTTAGGTTTCTGCAATGCTTTTGCCAGATTACAAAGTCTAGTGTCACAACCACAATTTCCTATTTTTCCCCTCAGTCTGATTTTACAGGAAGGATCATATTTGCTTTGATCTAGATTTCTCACTCTGGTATTACAAAACAGGGCAAAGACAGAGTTGATAACTTCTTTTATGGCACTACAGGAAGGTTTTATTTTGAGACATGAGGAAGACTTATCCCTCTTCACCTATGGTTGTCCAACAATCAATTCAAAGTGATTTACATCAATGTAAAAAAAGAAAAAAACAAACAACAAAAAAAAACTTCTCCATTTTAGTGTTCTTGCTTTCTCAAGAAGTTCTCTCTTACACTACCCAACCACAGTTTTCACCACTATGTGAAAGATCCCTGTTGACATTAAGTTGCACAAGGCATCACTGAGGCAAACCTCTGATATGAGGACACAATGGGGCAAGCTGTACCTTCGGATGATGCAGCCTCCTCTCCACATCAGAGCAATCCCCCCATAGTTGAGGGACCAGCCAAACTCTTTGGCTGCCTGCCTCAGCAGCATGAAGCCCTGCGCATAGGAGATGATCTTGGAAGCGTAGAGGGCCTGGAGAGAGAAAATTTAGTTGATTTATTCTGATAAATTGGCATAATTTGAAATGAGTACTAGCCACCGCTAAAGAATGTATATGTTAGACTCAGGAAGCTAAAACCTGCAGGTCTGCAGAGTGCTTGCAAATGGTTAATGGGACATCAACAGAGAACACAAAGTAAAGTACCCTCTACACCGCCTTTAGTACTTATTTCTTAATGACTACAATATCACCACTGCTGCAAAATACTCATAAATGTTGAAGACTTAAAGCATTAAATGTGTCTGTAAGCTGCAAGCAAGTCCGCTTGTACTAAACCACAGTTTATCTTTACAGGTTGTCAAAAGTAGCCATTTCATGGGTGATAAATTGAATTTACTTATTTACTTACTTACATGCCTATTAAATAGGCACAGAATTGTCCAGGTCTAATGCTGGAGAATCAGTTAGTTAGTAAGGCTTCTCAGTGACTGTGACACTGGGCGACTGTTTTCCTTGTCTGCCAAGGTATGTCAATAATCATAATGAATTTTTACATTGCATTTCTGGCACTCTAACAATACCAGTGTAATTTCAGTCCATTAGCCTCTCTCTCAACAGATTTTTTGCTTTTAACTGTGCCATATATACTATACTGAGTGTACTACCTTTCTGATGTCCTCCAGGAAGGCCGCCTTGTTACCGCTGAATTTGACCCCCTGTGGCCCTGTAAGGCTGTGGCTGGCCTCCACTCTCTCATCCTTTAGAGAGGACAGGCATCTGGCAAAGACAGCCTCCCCTGGAACACAAAGAGGAGACAGAAAGAGACAACAAGATTAGCTGTCTGCAAGCAAAAGCAGAGAAGTCCTAACACGAAGACAGGAGTCTGTAAACACTCAGTTTAGATTTTCTGTAATTTCTCACAACAAATTATTACATAGATTCTGCTAATCAATGCCATTCTACAGTCCCACAGCAGAAACACAATACTTAAAAAACATAAAATAAATAAAAAATTAAAAAAACAGTCCCCAAGGATCTGCAGGATTTAGCTTTGGGAATAATAATGTTGTAAAAGCAGGACTTGCCAGTTGACACTACATTAGGAAAAGAGATGAGAATTACTTTGCCACTTTATTGAGATAAGATGAAAAAAAATCTGTTGGGTGAGCATGACTTGCTAAAACTGCACAGCTAGGTGATGCAACCCGGAGACAGAGAGACGTACAGAGAGAGAGGGGGATCGAGAGAAAATGTCTCCAGTGAACTATCCTGGGGAGGAATGTTATCCCTGGTGAGGGCAGAAATCCAGCCGTGCAGACTGTACCGGCCTGTCAGCCCACTCCACACTGACTGGCTCAGCTCTCAAACAATGAAGGCTTTTGTACTGCCTCTCACCCTATCACAAGGGGATCTTCAGCACTGACAGGGATTGAGCAAACAAGTCATTTTTAGAATATCTAATCTTAACAATGGTTACAGGGATTTATTAACAAGAGAGTTTCTGCTAGAAAAGATCTACATTACCAGACTTTTACAGAAAGTCTGACATAAATGTCCTTTAACTTCTAAGTTGCACTCTGACAGGTAACTGTTTAGAGGAACCCTGAAGAGCTGATCTGATGATTATTAGACCTTATTAATCTTGCATCCTGACCTCCATGGCTGTTTTAAGCGACAGACTGTCATATAGTCAGAGCAAAGACCAAAGCCAAATCCCCCTTATGTCACTTGAGATGACAGGCCTCTAAAAAAGCCTTCAATCTTCTTAAGGGCAACCACATATCGACCCTGTTCCCTAGAAGATGCCTAATAGCCACATTGTGTGTTAGCTTACTAACAAAACTAGTCATAAGCCCAGCAACTCTGATCATCTGCCCTGCTGCCCTTTAATATGTTGACGCCATGTTGAAACCTTAACCTACCATTGACATAATACCTTTTTGCCATGTCATCATGACAAACACAGTGTACTGGAAGTAGAAGAAGGAAATAAGATACTTCCTTGTCAACAATTTTCCTCTTTCCTCTTACCGATCAAAGTGACAGGTGTGCCGTACTCCAGGGCTGAAATGGCCGTCCACTTCCCTGTGCCTTTCTGTCCAGCACTGTCCCGGATCTTTGGCAGCAGAGGTTTACCATCAGAGTCCCTGAATTTAAGGATGTTGGCTGTGATCTCGATCAGGAAGGAATCCAACTCTGTCTTGTTCCAGCTGTCAAAAGCCTGAGTTTTCAGCCACAGTGTGATGAAATGATGAAATGAATTCAGTCTTAATTTTTTTTTCAACAATTTTTTTTTATATACAGAACTAGAATGCCACACGTGAAGAGTAGATCATACAGGTATAACAAGCTCACCTTTGCCATCTCATCATGGTCCATACCCAGAACATCCTTCATGAGATGATAAGCCTCGCAGATCAGCTGCATGTCGCCATATTCAATACCATTATGGACCATTTTCACAAAATGACCTGCACCCTCATCTCCCACCTGCAGAAGCAAGCCAGTCAGAACATTTGTGAGATGGCTTTGCATGATAATAGCTACTTCATCCTTGCTGATCAAGTCAGTAGTATGCATTAGGTAAATTTAAAAATAATAATAATAATGATAATAATAATAATAATAATAATAATAAATAGATAAATCCCTCACTCACCCAGTCACAACAAGGTTCTCCTGTTCCCACCTTTGCAGCGATGCTCTGGAAGATGTCTTTTATGTGTGGCCTTAAAATGAAGGTAAAAGTCAGTTTTAATTGATTATCTTAATGCAGAAATGGATAAATAAACCTTTTGAAAAGTTAAGAGATATTAACTTTGTTAACATTTCCAAGGTCACATAAATGTCCAACTTTATCACTTTTAATTGTAGTTTTTTTTTTTTAAGGATCTCCATGTTATAAACTGTAACACAGAGTTTGTGATGACTCACCAGGCCTCTTTATGTCCTCCGGGCATGAGTGAGGGTCCGTACCGTGCCCCTTCCTCTCCACCACTGACTCCACTGCCGACAAACAGCAAGCCCTTCTCTTTCAGACTCTTACAACGTCGCTGTATGATAGACACATGAATATTTTGAGCATATTCTCAGTTTGGTATAAAGATTTCCTGCCAAGCAGTGATTGTCATCTACTTACTGTTGTGTCTCTGTATTCAGAGTTGCCACCGTCGATGATGATATCTCCTGCCTCAAGAAGAGGAACCTGAAGAACAAATCTAAGTAAATACCAAACAGTTTAACTCAGTGCAACTCAATTCACCACAACTTATTTACTCTAGTTCAACACAAACTATTGACCAGCTTGTCGATGAAGTCGTCCACAGCCTGTCCAGCCTTGACCAGCAGGATGATCCTCCTGGGCTTCTTCAGCTTGGACACCATGTCCTCAAGAGACTCAGCTCCAATCACCTTGGAGCCTTTGGCCTCATTCTTCAGGAAGTCGTGCACTTTGGACACAGTTCGGTTGAAGGCACAGACCTACAGGAGAGGTTTATTGAGTACCGAATGAAATGAATGCTTAGACTGGAACATGCTTGACTGGCAGGAGTTGTGGGAATAAACCACTGGGGGAGGATTCTTTACTTGCATAAAAGTACCACTACTGCAGTGTAAAGTAAGTCCTGTATTCAAAATCCTAATTAAGTACAAAAGTATTATCAGCAAGTTCTTCAGAAAAATGTTTGTGTGTCAGAGTGTAACTGACACACATTATTTACAGTTTACAGTTAGCTAGTTTGGTCCACTGGCTCTCAAGAGGCCGAGCCACTCCCAAGGGTCATCAGATGAAACTGAGGTCATGAGCGAATTAACAGGAGGGGAGAGAAAAAAAAATTCTGACGCACAAACCTGTTTTTAGTTCTTGGACTTTGCACCGGGACTTTATTTATTAACGATTTTTTGGGATTATTTGACCTTTGTAGGCCTAAAATAGTTACTAAAATGAGAGCATGTGACAATCTGAAAATCTTCATCTGCAAAGTAACTAGTAACTATAACTGTCAAATAGATGTACTAAGAATAAAACGTGCAAATGCAGTACACCAGAAGTATCAAGTGTCATTAAATCGGAAACTCTTCAGCAAAGTATAAGCGCCAAAACTGTAGAGAAAACAAGAGTCATCATCTTACCACAAAGCCGTGATCGTTCATGTTCATGATGAGGTTCTGGCCCATGACAGCCAAACCAATTAGTGCAATGTCAGCCCTGTAAAAACAAGAGTAATAATCATATTTACTGTGAGGCTCTGATGGGCATCTGGTCTCGGACTGAATATCAACATGCACAACAACCCTCCTGACTGTGTAAATCCTCTTATATCTTCTTTAAAGTGTGTGTTCACACGCGGTATATTTTGCAGAGAGAAAATTAAAACCCAGGCCCTAAAAGTCAGAAACCGTGTCGATTGAAACCGTTCAAATTTCTCGTTAAGTGTCGAATCTGACTTTATCTTTACCGAAACCTAAATCTGGTCGGCTAGCTAACAAGCTAACAGCTCCGTTTACGAGATTACTCCTAGGAAATTTTAGAACAAAAAACGAACGCGGAAACAAAACACCGTAAAGTCTACAATTATTTAACTGTCAGCTGCAGTGTCCCCACTTCCCCGACCGGCTAAAGACGTATGAAGGTCGTACTTGGCCATCGTGCTCTGCTGGTACCGTCAACTCGAAGTGAAAAGTGCCCAAATGCCAGCGGAGCCCTGACGGTTCTCTACTTGACTCCGTCCACTTCCTGGTCCTCGGCTCAGCGTGACGGGGACGACGGGGACGTGAGGGTCCGCCCCCGCCGGGAGCGTCCGCCAATCAGAGGGCGTCCGGAGAACTGAAGCCACGGTTGTAGCGACCCCTGATTGGTCCCGGAGGCCTGAGCAGAGGCAGGCGTCGTCCCATTGGTCGCCTCGGCCGTCAGTCGCAGACGTCGGCGCACACCCACAATTGAGAGGATGCCGTTTGTTTCAGGGCAACTTTTATATGATCGATAGATCTGATAGAGATCTGATCGGGAAACTGAGCGTTATTAGCCCTGTACTTACCTAGAGGTACTTGTACTTTCCTTTTGGTGTTTACATTTCCCGTTAAAGTGCATATCTGATTTATTGCATTTATTTGTAAGATACATTCAGCAGGTACTCTTCAGATTAAGGTTTTACATTTAGAAACGTTTGCTGGGACAGAGCTGCAGCAGACTAGTTTTTTTTTTTTAAACAACTGCCAGAAAATCCTGAAATATTTTGTTTACAATTAAAATGTTAGAGCAAGGCAACAAATTCTCTCATTATAGAGGCTGGAGAATCAGAATATTTGGTATAATTTCACTATATTTGCTTGGAAAAATTACAGAGAATTATAATGAATTATCAAACAGTTGAAGATTATTTTTCTGTCGATTGACTAATCAATTCATCACTCATTGTTTCAGCTCTACCGGGTCCATCACAGTGGATTAACTTGTGAAATGAAGTCTAATTTGAGAAAACTCAAAAAAATAAAAAATCAATGTATAAAAAATGCACATTTAAAAAAAAGTTTTTCATCTTTCTTACACCAAATGTCACTGGACTTAAGTCGCTGGACTTAACTATTAACATGTACATTAACAACAGTAAAATGCTGCATACACATTGATGCATCAGTATTAAAAATATAATAATGTCATATATACTAATATTCCAGTCACAGGAGCAATATTTCTACTGAAAAAGTGCTTTTATTTCTGATAATCTTTCAGTGCATTTTGTTGTTGCTAATACTTCTACACTTTTACTTAAGTGGGATCTTGAATGAAGGAAATTTACTTGTAGAATTGTTTTTGTTATATATACACTTTTGTACAGATATCTTGTCTTAAAGGATCAGGGAACTTCCTCCATCAGTGAAATTTGCGAGACTGTAGTAAACCTTTACCTGAATTTTATGAATTATATGATGACCATGTATGGCTTTACTGAAATATGGGTTTGTTAATGATAATTACTGCTTGATTTTCAAACTGCTTCAAAATACCTAAAATGTAGAAAATATAAAGACATAGACAATATAATAAGTTATATAATATAAAAAGAAATGCGTTATCCAATAGGTTTGATTGTTAGACAGGCAAAGTGAGCAACTGCCCAAGGGCCACAGATATCTATGGGCCCAACACATTCTGGGGCTTGTTTGTGTTTGTTAAATTAAAAATATGACAATATGCACAACTAAAAGCACAATATCAGCTGGCATGATTAGGCCCCAAGGACATGAGCTTAAGGCCCTGTGTTGAAGGAGGTCCCTGAGTCAAAACTTGGTTTTAAGACTTATTTATTAACCAGCTTATTGCAGTTACCCCAGGGCAGACCTGGGGCCAGGACCCATCAGCTCCTTTATTGTCCCTTTAGCAGGTTAATCCAGCCATGGCTGTTAAATGATTTTTATCTTTAGACATCCACAAATAGTTTTTTCTTTGCTTATTTCTGCCTTATAAAGTATGTTTATTTCATTAAAAGCTTTAAGAGCAAAAGGCCAAGTAATCATTTCCTCAGTAGATATACTTATCTCACGCTGAGATTCCCAGTCTTCTTTCAATACAGTAATAAACCACACCTCATTTCTTCATCGAATTACTGGAAATCTATAGCAGATGACAGTAAAATAACTTGGAAAATAAATGTTTTCCATGCATGAGAGGCAGGGAAGATGAGCATTTATCAAGGTAAAGAAAACAGATTAATAACACTGTAGGAGAGTTTCAATGTAACTAGATGAGGAAATACATAGACTAAACCAAGGGTTTCACAATGGAAGACAATTCCTGCCAGAAGAAAAAATACTATTTTATAGTTAAGTTTGATGGAGTATTTAATTTTTAATAATAGCTTGTCTATTTTTTTTCTTATCCTGACAGACATGTGCTCCTATTATAACACACAGATACAGTATCAGGAAGGTGAAACATGTTAAAACACATAATGGAAGTGAAGGTGTGCTCAAAGCAGCTGACAAACAGGCCACACTAGTTCTGCTAATGCACAGTTTGCGCTTTTATTGTTGCCTCATTCACTAAACAGTTCAATGGTGCAAGATTACCATACACAGAATTAGGATATCTGCATGACACATCTATGCTATACAGCGAATGGATTATAATTATTACAAATACAGTAAACATATTTACATTTTAATTCAAGCTCCATACAACACATATATTTACAAAATAAGTATGAAAATGAAACCAGCCTGACAAATAATGTACAGTGTTAATGTCATGTTTTTTCATTTTTGTTTTTATCTTGTAGTGAACAGATCCAAAGGGAAAGCAGTTAACTAATATTAATCGTCAGCAGGGAAGATGGAAAATATCATGGCTAATTTCGTCTGAAAGGCATCAACGGAAAAAAAAAGTGTTGAGATGAAGAAAGACACCAGCACAAACAATAGTATACTGTCATTTTAGATGTCACTAGCTACTTTGTATTATATTCCCTGATATTAGAAAAAAATTAAATGAGTTAAAAGCCACCTTATTTTGTTAGAATTCAGATGGCTGGCTAGCGTGAGCAGTGAGTAAATATTCTTCAAAGCAAAAGTAGACTTTCACTGAAACCAGTTTCTAATAAAGAGGAAACATAATGTAACTCACCTCCCCTGAAAAGATGTGGCGGGTTAGATTTTAGTTCTCTTTTCTTTTTTAATGATGGAGAAACACACATCTTCATAGTACATTCAACTCTCTCCCAGTTCAGGCTGGAAGAGGCTGTCACACCATCATTTGGTTCAATCTGAATAGAACAACTAAACCGCACAGACTTTATTTAATCAGTTAGTTGAACCTTTTATTAATATGTGCAAAGAGCTGCAAACTAATATATACATTGCAAACAATAAATACACAATGCCAAAATAATATACCTCTGCAAATCAATCACTGAGGTGAAAATGTTTGCTCTGACATGCATTCATATCGATATGTATCTCACACATGTTGAGTACGCTGAGGTTAACGTGAGGTACATTGCACTTTGAGCCTTGATCAATGCATAGATGGTTTTTTAGTCTTTTTTTTTTGTGCGGGTTCCTTGACAAAAAAAAGATTTCCTCAGAAAACAATTCAACAGGTTTTTGTTTGTCTGACCAGCAGGTTGGCTGACCTGAGGGCAGTGACATTCTGCTGTTTTCTTTCATTTTCTATCAGTAAACCATGAAGCTATGTCACCATTAATTCCACTTGTAACAAGTTATGGGCACCTGTTTCAGCACTTTTGACCTTAATGATCCTTTCATATGATACAGAAGGTGCACCACTGGTTTGTTGGCCAGCGTTTTTTAGTGCCCATCTGTACTGATCACTGTTCTACCATTTGTAAAGACAGAGGCCCCAGAAATGTCTTAATAAGACGAGCAGTTCTGCGATGTACAAAGCAAATATTTTCATAAGCAATATCAGAAATAAAACCTTTGACCTTATGTCGTCCCTTTCTTTCTAGTAAACCCTTTGGAAAACAGCTATCCAGTGTAGCCTTGATATGTGCTCACATCAGTGTTCCTGATACTCAGAAATAACCCTGGACTCAACATGTGTGATCTGCCCTCGTCTTGCTATAGATATGTGTTAATGTGCAAAATAAGGTTAAACACCAATAAAATTGGTTACAAAATAAAGAAATAAATGCCCTCTTTACATTTCATATAAAATGCCATTATGGAATGATTAAAAGCATAATAGAAAAAAAAATCAACAAAGTTAATAATAATAATTAAAAACAAAAAAACAAAAACCAGGATGTCAAACCAGTGAAAGTTAAGATGAGTTAAGAGGTTTCAATGTAGGAACACAAACAAAAAATCCTCACTTGGTAAGTTGTGGTGCTTCTGAACAGTAAGAACTTTACAGAGGTTTTACCCAACTCTGGTGTGACAGTGAAGGGGAGTCATGGGTTAGATATATATATTATCTGTGCTGCAGCCCATATGCTCGCAGCTTCATCAATTAACCACTGGCGCTAAAGCACTGAAGCTTCTTTCACCCTCTTACTTTTTCCCTCCTGTTTCACCATGTTGTGTTTTGTCTTCAGTATCACATGTTGTCATGGTGAAATAACCTATTAGCAAATGTAAAGAAGTTCTTGAGTTCTGAGGCTGAACATGTCAGTGTAAGAAAAACCGAAAAGAGCTTGAGGAGCTGCAAGGAATGTCTTAAATGAGAGTTAACTACCACTCTGATCCCAGAACAGACTGTATGTACAAATGATATTCTCTCCTAAGAGTACTATCCTTCTTGCTCCGCCTCTTACTCCTCATCATCTCCTTGAAACCCTGTTTTTTTTCTCGAGATGAAACAGCAAAAGGACAGGGACAAATGAAACAATCCATCGTCACGTTTTCACCGCTGAGATATGAATCGATCTTCATAAATGTTTGCATGTCTCTGCATTCAGTGTGTATTTTTGATGTTGGAACAGATGCATGATTGTAAGTAATTATTCAATCACTGACTGATGGCACTAACAGGGGTTTGGAATTGGTGTATGTACACAGACAGAGGAGTGGGATCTAAATATCACATGGGTGACAGTGGAAATCTAGTGCTGCCCTCATGTCTTGCTGAGTTGGGACCTTGACAAATTTTTCCTGTTTTGTACCAAAAGCTGTTTAGGACGTGGTGCTGGGTAGCTAGAGTCTACTTTAGGAAGAGGCCTTTTTCTTTTCATGAAGAGAAGAAAAAAAACCTATGAATCAATAGCAGCAATAGTTCTTGAAGTAGCCCTGCATTATATAGCAGAGCATAAACTGGTATTTCATTTGTAGATATTTGTATATTTTCCCTTCATGGTTTTAGCTGTAGTTATTTAAATTCAATTTTTTTTCCTTTTTTTTTTTTTTTTTTTTTGAATAACCAAACCTGGTCTTCTCCTGAGGACTGCTGCAGTTATCATGCGGGCATATTAAAAACAAAAAACAAATAAACAAACAAAAAACTAATCAAAGAAAATATAACTCTTCTCGGGAGACAAATAACACTGATAGAGACAATTTTTACAGATGATTGGCAAACTGAAAATTAGTGGCCAGAGAGAACAGTTTCCGAAGAATCGTGCACACACAAGTAGACTATTACAACATGCTACTAATTAGGGAGATTGGGAATGACAACCAAGCGGAACAAAATTAGACCCAAACATCGTCATAAAAACAAAAACACAAAAAGCTGAGAAGGAGGTGGGGGAGAGAAATAGAGAGGGGGAAAGCTAAGTTCGCAGAGGGTTTGTTGGGGGGAGAGGAGAGGCAAATTTCTCTGGAACTGAAACTTTTAGTCGCATGAAAGGAGACTTAAGCCACAAGGCTACTTACAAGAGAAAACCATCAAGAATCACAATGATTAATAAGTGTTAACACTTGGTATGTTTAAAGGCTTTTCAGAAAGAATGGAAGCCGTGGTTTCCTGCGCGCCAGTCAAACCACTCAGTTCTTCATTAGGCCACTGCGCCTCCTCGCCAGCTTAGATCTGTGGGAAGAACAGGGTTTTATGCTGTGAGGAGATCAGAATTGTATTTCTGAAGAACGCAGAGCTGCTTCTTGTGAAATGCAGTGTTAAGAGAATGTGTATTTACCTTATCGTTCCTGCTAACAGAGGATTAAAAGCGTACAGCCAGTCATTCATGTCTTTCTCATTGTTGGCCTGCAGCAGGATTCCTCTATGTTTTGTGCACACAGCAAACGTGTTGGGAGTCTGAAAAGAAAATGGCACATATTTGTCATTCTGTGGGGTTTCTATCAGATAAAGTGCATAAAGATTCTTTAGGTTACTGAAGGAGAATAGCCAGTTTTTAAAAGCTGCCCCCCCTGTTTTGAGAGACATGAACATTGATCACCATGAAAATGATACAGGTGCTGTGAGGCTGAGCTGATAAACCTGATAAAACTTTCTCTTGTCAATGTTGGATGCTGAGAAGCAGAAAGATGCTCCATTTCTCTAAGTGTACCTTGAGCATGGCTTGCTGGTCTTCACTGTATTCCACCTGTGCTGTGGAGAGGTTGAGGACACCCCGCTCCACTGGGTCCTTGTCGCTGTTGTAGATGAAGACATAGGGCCGGCGCACAACCACAAAGTGCTTCACCCACGAGTTAGAGCGTGGCTCCATGAAGCTGAGGAAACCCTTCTTGGACACAACGGATCTAACAAGGAGCAAGGGTTTGTTTTTGTGAGAAAGGATCAGATAATTCTGGTTTGCTTCCAGTTGAAATCATCCAGTTTCAACAGTTAAAATCTATTCAACCATTTTTTTCTGGACTACAGGCTACATCAAATATTGACTTTTTAAAATGACTTCATTGCACATAGTGGTGAAAAGAGGAGAAATGCATTCAGACCAAAATAACAGCTAAAGACTAAAGGTGGCACCACTCACCCTGGCCTCATTTCTTCAATATCAGGCACCAAGTTGAGAAACTCGTTCTTCCCAGCCCGTGCTAGGTAGGAGGTCTCCAGAGTGGGAACCATTGGGAAGTTTTCATAGTCTGAGCAGGAAGGACTGGAGGCCCGGGAGCTGTTCTCTGGGGTCCTTAGGAACAAAGTAAACCAAGTTCACATGATGCTAACAACCTGTCAATAACATCAACCCATAGACATTTAACATGTTTGGATTTTGACGGTGTGCAAAGCTTATTTTAAGCCCTGGCAACTGATGTTTAAAAATAAATAAATAAATAAATAAAATGTTTACTTCTGGTCTATGGAGCCACAGCGGGAGTCAGACAGAGAAGGACAGGTGGAGGAGGGGGTGAGGGTGGCGCTGCTGAAGCTGGTCACTGATGGATCACGTCCGATGGGTGAGATGTCAGACAGCTGGAGGGGAAAATCAAAATATATATGATAAACACACTGTTTTAAGTCTCCAAAGCAAAAGCTGCAAGAGAAAAAAAATAAACCATTATATGACAGTGCACAGCTGATATTCAAGCGGCTGTTAGGTAGAAAATACTACATCTTACAAATCTAATCCATATTACTTAAAAAGTACTTTACTTTTTAGTGAGAAATCATCACGTAACCACTTGTAACTTGTATAGCAGGACTGAGCTACTCAAATAAAAGTGATAAAATCAAACTTAGTTTATAGTATTTTAAGGTTGGTAAAATTTTTTCTCACCTTGCAATCACTGATACTGTTGACCACCTGGTTGTATTCACTGTTGAAGGTGTGTGTCATGAGGCGCAGGCACTGCAAGATGAGTCAGAGGTGAGGCCCATTGATAACTATACAGCAAAGAGTAAATCTTCATATCTCCTAATACAGAAGTTTTTCCTACCTTAGAGGCCAGCTCCTTCTCACGATCAACGAGGCTCTCGATGTCAGTGGAGTCATAGCCGCTGCTCTCGCTCGGCGTGATGGCGCTTTCAAAAGTGGTGCTGGAGATCTGCGAGGAGATGGAGGTGGAGGTGGACAGGGTGCCGGAGCTCATGCTCGGGGACAGTGACTCGCTCAGGGACTTGGCGGTGGGAGCTGTTCCCACTGGAGCTGCCTCTCCCAGCTTCTCCCTCAGCAGGAGCAAATGACGGGTCTTCTCCACCTGAGCAGATGACGGGGCAGGCGGTTAGGTATAAGCTAAGTTTCCATTATATAAAAAGTGTGTACTTGACTTAGCATTTAGCATGTCTACAGTGGAATATAAGATTGGTAGCCAGAGTAGGAGAGAGAAGACAAAGAAAAGAGGGCTCTCTCAGGGCCTTTCTTTATCACATCACATCTTAATGTGATTTCTAAGGACTCACCTCATGCAGCTGCTCCATTTTTTCCAGCTCCCATTGATGCTCCAGGATGAGACTGTCTCCTCTGGGCCTCCAGCCGGCCAGGTTCTCCTCCCCACGCACATAAGCTACTGATGTGTCCAGGACCTTCCTCCTCCTCCTCTGCATCCCTGCTCAGGACAGAAACCCTCATTAGCATGAAGTTCTCAGAGAAATCATGTTAAACCAATAGCATTACAATAGCATTACAAAGCATTGCTTGTAATGACTGATAGTCTGCTCACCTGGGCTTCCAGTGTCAGACATCTTGCACAAGCTCAGTTCATATATGCCTGTCACTCGGTTGCTGTGATGAAACAGATGAGTTTCTATTCGGGTAATCTGTGTGTGCTCATATGTAACATAGCAGAACTATTTTTACTTTGGGTAGAAATGGCCACAATATGGCAATGAGCAGTCTTACCAGTCAGGAGTTTTGGAGTAACCGCTCCCAAAGAGGTTCCTGAGGGAACGGGGAGGGGAGATCTTTGCATCTCGGGAGTAGAAGACCATGCAGATATCTTTGGTAATAATAGCAGGCTGGATGCAGTGGTCAAGCTGTGAAAAGGAAACACATGTTAGCAATGCCGACATGTAGAGTGGTAACCTATTGAGATGCACATAGGGGGAGCAGTGACTGACCTCCAGATAAGCAGACAGGGTCATGTAGATCTTCTCTCCATAAGGAGTGACTCGGTTTAGTAGGAGGGAGTTGTGCAGGGAGCTGTCCCACACTGCCTCGAAGCGATAGAAAGTCCTGGGGCAAAGGGGGTCAAACCAAAAAATGTTTTGTTATCAGAAAAATTACAGAGTAACAAACTTATACGGTATCTATCTATTTTCTTTAACATCAGTATCAGTGCCTATTAGTTTGTGTGAGCATAGCATCATTAACTAAACAACAAATAGACAAACGAACAGCAGGGCCAAATTTTGCAAATAGCCTAAATATCATCACTGATGATGTGTGACCCGAACAGGTCAGGCAGTGAACACTGTGCAGTGTCTGTTACACTTCCCCAGTCATGACAAATGTCAGGAAACACACTGAGGTGAGAACTTGACGATAGACACAATGTGAGCAGGAGCCACAGTGGTTAACAGAGTGTCAGGATTGTGCCAAGAGTGCAGCGAACTATGTGTGACAGATGGACAATGCATGCATGCAGAGTATAGGCTTCGTATGTTTTCCATGTTTAAACTGTGATACAAATAATATAATTTATGGCATCAATGTAAAGACTATCAGATTTCTTTGCAGATAAATTGTTCACAAGAAAAACAAGAATTTACTGTTGTGTCTGCCTTGTACATGTCTGCCTGCTATCCTAGATGACTGCTTGTGGGGCTCTTTCAATGGGGTCGCACAGTCCCTGTGTCTGGCAGCAGGGGGCAATCTTACCCACAGACTGAGGGCCAGAAATGCCCTTTTGGTGCCCCATTGGCCTTTGTTGTTACTGAGTTAAGATTCATGCAGTAAATAACAGCTGAGAGAAAAGCGTTCATTTCGAATCTGGGTGCCACAGTTGATCAGCATACCATAGTGGTTTGAACTAAAGTAGGAGTCACAAAATCAAAATACAAAACAGGAGTTTAAGTTGCATTAGGATTGCCTTTACTTATCCATGAAAAATATGGAATGGGATTTGTTTTTTCAGATACTAAATATTGGTGGAAATAAAGGCAGACCTGAGGCAACATGCCAACAAAATACAAAAACTGTGGAGAACTTATTTCTATGAATTTAAAGGACTAAAGAGAAGCATAAAGGTCTTTCAAAGAATGAGCCTTATGCTCTCTGCTCACTGGTACCTATCAATATCCTTATCAATAGAAAGCCTGAGCACAATCATGAGTCCGGCCGCAGCAGGAGGAAAGAGAGTGCACAGAAAAAAAAGAGAGAAGCACAAAGAGTCAGGCAACAGAGACAATGGAGCAAATTAATAGGAAAATTGACAGCAGTGAAAATGAAAATGGTCATGCAATGTTTCCAAAGTGCCTTCAGCAAATATAAAGACAAGGACACATACAGGAGTCTAAAAAGATATTCCCAGATACTGTGTTTAAACTGCTTCTCTGTGTTTAAGGACAATTTATCAACTACAGTAGGTAGCATTAACTACATTACAGGAATGTGCTGCAAAATTGTTTTTCCTCAATCATCTCAGAAGGACTGTGCTGAGAATCAAGCAGAATATCCGCAGATGACAGACAGACTTAAACCTTGAATATATGGTGTTTATTAAATGTAGTTGAACTTAAGATACTGAGAGCTCGGACTGTGTGAGCATGTCAGCTACCTGTTGGAGTTGTGGGATGACTTGATGTTCTTGGCAGAAATAATATTGAGGGACAGGACAGCATCAGCAGCGCTGTCGTCCACTTCAGCCTTGTTCCTGATACGACCTGTTGGGACACAGAACAGCACACCAACATCTTTTCATCACAAGAGCTCCAATGTGGTCTTTTGATGAAGCATAGATAGTTATGCTTTAAGCAGAGTACTTTAACAGCCAGTTTGTCCATTAACAGCCATATTGTCACAGTATCTAGCAGCACGACTGTAAACATGTGGCTGCTCTATCATGAGCCTCTCAGGATAAGAATGTCAGCAGCTAAGAGTCTAAAATGTGAAATGTAATTATTTGGTCCATCAGATACAGCTACAGTATAAACTGGTTAAATGCAGAGGCAGCTTGAGCTGAAACAGATGCAACTTTGGAGAGTGAAATCATGACTGAGGAAACTGTGTTAAATATTTTCAGTGACTCATAAAGTGAAATTCCTTTGTGACAGTTTAAGGTGTAGTATTAAATTGTCAGGGTATCTACTGATTCTGCTGTGGGATAGGCTGGTTCCCTTCAGCAGTGAGGAAGCAGTGTTTTGTGTTTTTGGTGAATGGTAAAACTAGTAATCCCTGTGGGAAGACTGCTCACCCACGACCAGCTCGCGGACGTCCTTCCAGTGGAGCTCGCTACCCTTCTCATGGATGAGAGTCACTGTGATTCTCCGCTGGATTCCCTGGAGCACAGATGACAGGAGTTTAGGATTGGAGCCAGTACCACTAGAACCAATTTAAGCTTCTAAATGTTTCTTAAAAGAAGAAATATATTTTACTGGTTTAAAGGAAAGAAACAGGATGCCCCCTTTGATTTTGTGAGTTCAAAGGAAAAAGATGTAATAAGAATCTGTGTGTAATGCAAAATTGACTTTATAGAATTATTGACTAGTATATATGACTACTAGGAACGGTGTGGATCTCCAGTACCTGGTGCAGGAGGTAGGTGCCATGGCAGGGCAGTCCTCCACTGTGATCCACTACAGCTGGTATGTACCTGCCAGGGGAAGGAGGTGACACTGAGCCTGTACTATTCAAACGACACATCTCATGGTATTCTTTATGAGGATTTTCTGTATTACATCCACTGTTGGAAAAAAGGTTCACTAAAGAGAGGACTATTCTGGTTCAAACCAGTCAAACTCTTCAAATTGTTTTGTGGAGTTTACACTGACTTATTGTTTATATGGGGCATATTTAGCAGCATAAAAACAATAAGTCAGTGTAAACTCCAAACCAAAGATTTCTTTTCTACTAAGGCTTGAAAAACTCAGAAAAAATTTTATTTCTTATAAACCTGTTAGGTTTTTACTTCATTTCTGGTCTTGGTTTACATCAACTAGGTGTTAAAAAGCCCTGATATCTGGGGACATCTTTGATAGAGGTGTTAGAGATAGTGATGACTCTTATTGGTACATAGTGTCTTCTGTATATACCTCTGACGTTTTGAGCCAATTATTTTATTCAGCATTTTATTCTCTTTTAATATTTTTCATATTTCCTTACCCATTGTAATGCATTGTGTGCTTTTTCTTTTGCTGAAACTGTTAAAAGTTGACAGTTTTGCCTCTATTTAGCATTAGTATAAGCAACTCAAAATGAATCTGAGATCTCAAATCATGTATCTTCTTAAAATAACATATAAAGAACATAAAGCATTCAATTTTTTTTTTGTATTTATTGCTGTATGTGGATATAACATGCATGTGTGGACACTCACTCTCCAGTGGGCTCAAGCTCGCTGATCTCAAACCAGACCAGCAGGTCATACTTGCTGACACACTGACCCAGGTTGGACTTGGTGATGGTGTTCAACTTGGTGGCTGGAACTGACACACAAATATATATAAGCTCAATATGACAGTATTTTAGAGGGCATGGATGAAAGTAACATTGTTAAAATTTATATGTAAACTATATAAATTTAATAACTAAAAGGAGGCTGGATATGTGATCTGAACACACTGTTGACCCTGGATACTGAGTATTTGCACACACACACACACACACACACACGACATGAATATTTTTAGTAGGTATTATTTATAAAACGCATTTTTACCGAAATAAACTGGACACAGAAAATTGGATCAATAATACATTACATTCAAAACTAAAAGCTGAACGTACTAGGATGTTATGAGACGCTAAATCACAGATTACAACATCATTGACAGTACCCTGCATTCTAGTACATAAGGATTATGTTCCAGTTGAAACAGGCTAATCTCTGCGGCACACAGCTACTTTCATTTACATTGAAAATGGCTGAAATGAACATTATTCCACACGAAAAACTACCGTAATTGGACTGTAGCTGAACCTACAAAGGCTTAAGCCTCTGTAGTCTGATTTATGCTATGAAGGCTATGTCAGTGATCTTCTTTGATTATGATGAATACTCATTTTGTTACTTGGTTTAAGATTCAGCACATGCAGCAGTTTTACCTCAAGGTGTCAGCTCAGGCCAGGTTGTAAGCGATAGGGGAGGGTTGGACTGAGCTGACTGGACCTAAATAGACCTGCAGCAAAGTGCAGTACACAAAAACCCTGCAGAGCTCTTTTGTCCCGCTGCCTGAAGTCACAGAGCAAAGCAAGAGCAAAGCACAGCACTAGTCTAATCACTACAACACAGGTGCATCTGATGCCTGGTCAGTAACCTACTACACTGTCCGCTGTACCAACCATGGTGCCTGGGCACAATTAGCACAGGGTCGTTTGGTACTGGGAGGAAGGGGAAGTGAGAAAGCTGGTCAGCCTCGTCCTCCAGACTGGCCACAGCAGAGGATGCCAGGGCGTTGGCATGCTCCGACAGTGTGTCCAGCACTTTGCCGTTCACATAACCACTCATCAAATAGCGGACCAACTCTATCTTACGGGTATGGTCTAGGTTTGCAATGTATGATATTGTACAAATGTTGAGAAAGATTGGAAGGGACGCGTGAAACAAGAAATGCAGAAGAGGCAGGACACAGTTGGGTAAGAGGATTATTGATGGTGGGAGAAGGATTATTTGAGACAAAAAATCCAAAGGAGGCGAGAAATGAAAGAAAAGTGGAAAGAAATATGAGGCATGCTTATATAACCATAACAAACACAAGAAATATGCCGAAATGATGGTGACAGATGAGGAAGACTTTGCTGTTTCAATATATGCTTACCTGGTTTAGATAGAGGCATGGGAATAGGATAGTATTTCCTTGACGGTGTTGGAGGACTGTTAAGACAAAAAAAGTTTTCTAAACTATATAAAATCTCTCATTGCAATAAGAATATTTAAATTGTTTTGAACCATTTGCAAGCAAACCTGAATTTATCAAAATATGGTGTATAAAATATGAATTATCATTGCATACTAAACAATTGTTCAAAGCAATACAGCAACACCTTAGAGGAAATACCTTTTTCTTTTCTTTCTTTCTTTTTTTTTTATTAAAGACCACCTACCTGATCAGGTCCTGGCCATGAAGATGCAGTGGGTGCTGCTGGTAATGGCCAAAGACTTCAAACACAATGGGCTTGCTCTTGATATACTCAATAAAGGACTCTGTGACTTCCACTGAAATCTGCTCCAACAGAAAAAAACAAGGCAGTGTCAAAATTAATTAACAAGTTGTTAAGGTACAGCTTGTGTATGTGCATGCATGCATGCTCTCACATTCTGGACGTGGTAAAACCCCAGAGGAGCTCCTTTGCCAGTGTTCTTCAGAGGCTCAGTGGAAAAAGCCTCATCATGACGATGCAGGAAGCTGAGAACATAAACGCAAATGAGCTTCAGTGTTTGACATTTATTTGTCCACAAAGTAATGGTGTTTCCTCAAAATCTGCATCTTCATATACCATACAAGACAACTAAATATCATTGACCTTTTGGAGTTAGATTGGACTCAAATTCTTCATGATATTTTTAAAAGTTTTGAAATCTGCCAGGTTCACAGATAAAGCTATATCAATTGTCTTTATTATTTTGAGGTTCAGACTTACAGAGTTACAACAATTCATGCAAATCCATTTGGATATAATAATATTATCGCTATATACTAGTGTATAGAATTTGTCCCTCGTTTAAGCAGTTTCTTGTTGGTACTGTACAATTAATTTTTTTCACAGCTATATTAACTTTTAATTCTAATATTTGAGACTATTACTATATTTACAGTATTATTACTGTAGCTATATAATACACTGCATTGGGGACACACAACTGTAAAGATTTGATATTAAGATTCAAGTTACATCAACCTTTATTTTGAGTGTTATGTACTCACTTGAACTGGCAGAAGATGTCAGCATACTCAGGCAGGATCCCGCTGGCCTGGAGCACGGTGACACGGAAGGTGAAGATGCTGCCCACCTCCAGTTGGCTTGCTAGACCATCACCACAACTCAGTTTGGTGTCAGTGATGTTACCCAGCTTGAGGTCTGAAAAAGCCAGAGGGGAAGGTTAGGAGGCCTTGTGCTGTGATTTATTGAAAATGACCTGCAACTGCACTTCGGATTGTGTTTTTATCTGCATATGAATTCTAAGATCTGCACAATACAATTAGATTGGTTTCTGCACATTATCAAGCTTACGATCTGTAGAGTTGATTCTGCTGTTCCCTCCAGAACTAGCCTTTGTACACATGCCTTCACAAAGCAAGAAAAACTGCAGTCTCATTTCCATAACTAAACATTTTAAAATCCTCCTTTACATTCAACAGGACCATCTGCTGAGCCTGTTTCTCACTGGGTCTGAGGGGCTGAAATTTATGAGCTGAGAATTGAAGGTCTGTCAGCCGTACCCATGTCATTGATTCTGCTGAGCTCCTCTGAGGGTGTGATCACCTCTGAACTCTGACCTTGACCCTCCACAATGCGCAACTCTTCCAGGGACAAGCCAGAGCGGGTCATGACCGTGGAGGGGAAGTCATTCTGATTGGATGGAAAGGAAAGGCGAGAGCAGAAGGTTGAAGACATTAGCGTATAGCTGGTAGAAAGAAATGGAGTCACCAACCTGCATGCATTTCTGTAATATTTGTCCAATTGTCGTTGTATCCAAAACAATGTTTGCTATTCATTAAACTGGCTTTTAGACAATAAATAAGAAATGAAGAAACTGTATAAAACTTTCTCTGCTGACTTCATGTTTTACCCCAAATGTTATACACTCACTTCCTCACAAGCAGGAAAAGTGCTCTCTTAAGTCTGAAACTCCTGTCATCTGACTCAGGGCTTACCTTTTTGAAGTACTCATCATCAAAGGAAATCTTGGCAGTTCCTGATTGTCTAACTCCTGACCCGTAGTCTGGAGCCTCCTCGTCGGCTACAAAGAGACGAACCATCCTCTTATCAGTATCTATCACAGACACAGCTGACTAAAACCGTCAAGGCACATCAAACAGAATGCACCAAGAATCTGAAGGAATTTTCTGTCTGCGACCAGATTGTTGGCTTGAAGCGCCCTTCAAATGGTTTTCATCAAAATAGAAGTTAGAACCATATATTCATCTAGTCAGTTGGATTGCGTAAAAACATATTTTGGTATCAAAATATCAAAAAGCTTGTGATAGAAAATTTTTCATGCCACTTTATGGCACAAATACATGGAATCGATACACAGTAAATGGCAATAAGAATGCATTTTAACTGCTCCACTACACATAACAACCATATTATTTCTCTGACAGTTTGACAAATCCGTAAGATAAATGGTCTCCTTCACAAGCATTTGCCTTTTAAAACTCAGTAACACACTTTAGAAATATTGTCAAAGCATAATAACACATAAATGGGTGATTAGCAGGATACAACCTGTGTATAAAGAAAGCATTCTAGCTCATTAGAGAATCTCATTAATTACTCACCAGCTATAGCCTGGACCCCCACGCGCAGGAAACCCCGCACCGCACCCTTCTCTGTTACTATGGCAACACGGTGAACCAGGGGTACAGGGTACAGCAGGTTGCTCAGGTACACGAAAGCTCTGAGAGTAAAACGAAGACAGAAATGTGAAAGCCTGATTCTGGTGCAGTGTGGAACGACTGCTGCAGTCTTTAGTTCCTGGAAACATTAAAACTGTATTTATGATGGTGTATGTTGTATTTTTTTGTTCTATAAATGCCATATTATCAGTTTTATTTGATTAATTAGAAGCAAATAAGATGCCCACTTACTGGAAAATATCTAGTCACAGAGACAGTTTTCTGATTATCTACAGACTGACAAATGAGCCTTTACAATACACATTTCATAATGTGCACAAACATTTCCATCGTTTAGCATATATTAACGACTATAATAACACTCACAAATTATTAGTGACAATTATGTTAAGAGACAAGAAAAAACAAAATGAAGACAAAAAACTGAACATAAAGTCATACATGCTTCAGGGCACTGAAATCAACAGCAGCTTAAACCATCCATTTTTTTTGTTAATCTATGTGACAGGGGTGATGACAAATAGCCTGAGATGCAGCAGTAAAGACTGTAAAAGAGAGGTTTATTGTGTTGTGTTATTGTGATGTTAGTCTCACACTCAAAAACCTTTTTCTTTTTTGACTTGATTTGTCTTGCTATACCTCTAGTCACCTAATGTTTCTCTGCCTTCCCTCTCCTCCTCTCTCCCTTCCTCCCTCTGCTGGGAGACTCAAGGCCAAGGTGGGGGAGAGATATCAATCAGTAAAATCTCTGAAGTCATGGTGACGCAGGCCATGCTGAGGCTCAAGCATTAGTACAACGTATGCTGTGATTTCAAATGCTGCTGCAGCACAGTATTTCATCTGGACATCATTTTAAAACAAATACAATTGTACGATTATTTGGTTGCCAACTACAACTAAGTTAATATTACCTACAATACATTTTGATAGCATTGTTAAAACAAACTAGGTTATAAAAAAAATGATTTAACCACAATGTGATAAAAAAAAATATCAAACAAGGTTTAAAGGATTAAAAAAAACATACAATGACAGATAGCTAATCAACTTAGACACAGCAAATACACGTCACTTCAGACACAAATGGGAGTTAATACAGTCAACGATGTGACGGTGTGTGAGGCATCACGCTGGGAGGAGGTGGAGAAATATGATAGATGGTGGCTTTTCAATTTTTGGGAACCAAGTCTATATGGAAAGTTAAAGATAAAAAGCAGGCCTATGAGCGCAGCAGTATGACTGATCACATTAAATCAAATACCAGTCCAGTTTATCTCTGCAAAGCTGCTATGGATTCGTGATCTGATTCTGAAATGAATAATTAATAAGGGATACAGTTGCTGTATTTGCTAGGATTTTTATTTGCCTGCTACTAAAATAATGTCTAAAATAATGATGTCTTGAATATATCTTATATATATCTTACATACTGCTGCATTAACATTGCTCTACTGAACACAGTTGTTGGTTGCAACATTGGTCTGTCTATCCATCTATTTCAGTGTCTTCACTTACATATTCAGTACATGAATTCATCCCTGAAACCTGTTTTATAGAATGTTAATATCCCTTATTTGCACTATGTTGTGTTTGTTTTTTTTATCACATACACTCACTATTTTTTTACATCTTTCATCCCTTTTACTTCATTTTTTTCTCTACCTGATAATTAAATAAGCTACACTAAACCAATCCAACATCCACACAAACTCCTTTCCCAGCTTTGTAAATGGAGAACATGGGAATGCCACTGCTAGTCACCAACCTTCCCACCAGGATGAACCAGGGGGAGCGGTCATAGAAGGGGTCCTGGCCATCGCTGAAGATGTCTGATCCTTCCTCAGTGCCGGCATCAGAGCTGGTGTCGTCTACAAATGCCTCATCGTCAATCAAGTCTGACATCTCGCTCTGGCGCTCGTCCGCCAGCTCAGTGATCTCAGAGTCAGTGGTTGAGAACGTAGGGGAGGGCGTGCGGTCAGCCAGGTGCTCATTAACGCAACCGTGGAAGATGGGTGAGCTGAGAAGGTTGGTAGGTTGGGAGCAGTGGCAAGAACCAGGGAAAGGTAACAATGTAGTAACAAAAGAGTTATACAGGCCACTGCAGTTCATAAAGTATGGCTTAGATGTTATATTTCACTTTGGCATAAAAATCATTGCTTTCTCACAAATGTCATTATGTCTTGTGGTTTCTTACCACAATAATGTAAAAGCAGATACTAATAAAGAAAAATCATAAACACTGTTTTCCATCATTTGAAGTGCAAAGTGATCAACCACCAACAGCTATGTCACATGCTTTGTTTTTTCTACTTAGCGGTATTATTTTTAGATTAAACAAATAAATTAAGTTTTTTTTTTTTCTAAAAATACTACATTGGAGCTACTGCAAAAGTAAAAGAAGGATTCATTTCA
The DNA here is from genome assembly GCA_016859345.1 of Istiophorus platypterus. Lineage (NCBI taxonomy): Eukaryota > Metazoa > Chordata > Actinopteri > Istiophoriformes > Istiophoridae > Istiophorus > Istiophorus platypterus. The sequence goes on from CM029111.1 coordinate 4,032,737, forward strand.
TAAAGAGCAGGTATTACAAGAAGCTGCTAGTTGTCAGAGCAGTTTATAGAAAAATTACTATTATACCAAAATGAAATGTCACTTTAAAAGGATTAATGTACTAATCTTCTAATATATGCCGACTGGAAGAGGATAGAATACTAAATGACACAAATTTCCAAATTATCCAAATACATTATGTTGTTGACAAGCTTTTGTGTGTACTGGAAGGGTATTAATGTGAGAATGGCAACAGACACAGCAAAATGATATAAAGGGTGAATGAAAATACATAAAAAATGAGAACTCAAGAATGATAAATAAAACAAATAAATACATCATTAAGTGACATGAAATCAAAATCACCAAAATAAAATCACAAATCAAATTATCAACATGAAAAATAAATAAATAAATGAATTAATTTACATGAGCAACAACAGACATATATAATAAAAAATGATGTCAAAACTTGTGATATCATTTACTCTAATGACAGAGATTTCAAACATGAAAATGAATAATGGAATGAAAATAAGTGTCATTTATTTTCATTCAAAATGAATGGATCACAAAAGTTGCCTGCATGAAGCGATACTGAATTAGTTAGCCACAAAACCTCTTCTTTAGAACTTACACAGCCAACAACAGGCACAAAAGAACGGCACCCAAAATGGATATTTAGTGATGTATTATTGTAATGTGTCCATTCAGTACTATATATGTATTTCCTTTTGTTGCGTTACATACCTCCCCACTAGTTTAAACCAGTGGAAACGGTCATAGAAGGGGTCATTTCCTGTCAGAGTGCCCTCGCCGTCCTCCTGGTGTGTGGAGGCCATTTCACCAGCACGGTCATACATCTCTCTCATCTGGTCCAACCTCTGCCTGCAAATGACAACAGGGTGCGCTCAACATTAATAAGAGGCAGAAAGAGAATATACAGCTCACTTAATGTCTGGAAGGAAGAAATGCAGCCAGAGGTACAGCTGCCTGTCTCATAATTCTTTGTATTTTCTTGTATTATTTTTCTGGTACAGAAGAAATGAGAAATGATCTGATGATTTGACTGACTCAGCAAATGACTGTAGTGACAGATGATTTCTAATTCTGAATATGGATAACAGATGATATGTTGGACTACTATGAACAGTTATTCCAAATAGATCGAGCTAAATTCAGGACTAGTTGAAGGTATGGTGATTACTTGAGTTTATCGAGGGACCAGTAGTGTGTGGCTCCATTCTTTAGGTCCTGAACCTCTACAGCCACCACGGTGCGAGGGAAAGGCCTAGGGTCACGTTCTTTCTCTGGCTCTGGGGGCAGAAGCTCAGGGGGTAGTGGAGAGTACAGCGTGTCGGTCAGCAAGACAAACTGGAACTGGACCTTAAAAATGTAATAGGGAAGGGAAAAATAAAACAAAAGTTTAAAAAGCATCATGCCAAGTCAAGAAATGCATCAACAAAAATCAAGCACAGAGATCCATCCTGACTTCACGGATCCTGACTTAAACCTCAGAACCAGCACACTTTCACAAATGCCTCATCCACAACTGTGATCAATATTTTCTGTCAATTAAAAGACTCAGAGAGATCCATACATCCTCCATTTTTTGGCCTCTCCCAGCATCTTCCCAGCATCCTCTCAGGGCAAAAAGCTGAACTACTTCACAACATTGGAAATAAATTAGAGGTACAAGAAACCTAAAGATAAATTCAAAAAATGTCTATGATAGATGACCAATATCAATAATGTATCACCTAGACCTGAACAAGAATATAAATCCCACTGGTCTTCTGATGGGGAAGACTGACCATAGCAGAAGCGCTTCTGATTTGTAACATGTTCAATGTCTCTACATGACAATGAGACAAAAGCCCACTCTATATTACTTCATTATTATTATTATTAATAAAATATTTTATGTTTTAAGTTGAGTGTCCAGTTATATAAATCACTAGCATCACACTGGACTGAATAGAAATCTGAAGTCTTGTGTCTTCTCTCATGGCGTCACCATGTGGGTTTGCAATTAGGTCAGCAGATTACATATCGGCCTCATCTTGCATCACAGACCAACATCCCAGATTCTGATACATAAATGCTATGTGGCTGATTCACCTCTGTAGACTGGAATGTCAGTTTACTCACTTTCTTCTTTAGCTCCACACTAATGGCGTTGGCCTCCTTCAGGTAGACAGCATTTCCCCACAACTGATCACGGAGGGAAGTGAACTGATGATACCTCCATTTCCTGAAGGCCCACTGGGCCAGCTCAAACTCATGTTGAGTCCACGGCACTACAGGGAGACAAGAGACAGGAGTTTATATTAACATGATACAAACAAATAAACACATACACACTCAGTGATGTAGATGCACATAAACCAAAAGGGACCATACCAATGCTTTTGCTTGTTTTAGCCCAACAACAGATCCACTGCACTTTACATTACTGTCTGCAATTTAAGGTAATCTATCATGTGGAATCTTTTTTTTGTCACCTTTATTTGCACTGAATATTTTTGGAAGCAGTGGCTGAGCTAAGAAAATTCCTCATTCATTTAGAACCAATGATTATGGAAAATCAAATCCAGGAGACAAACAGTAACAGAAACAGTTTCTTCTATAAAGCGACAGTCTGTCATCAAAATACAAAGAAATGTTTAGCTCCATTACCCAATTCAAACCATAAGGTTAGATCTTGCTATCACTCTCAACTTGATTGACAACTATATTGCAGAGATTAGTTTTATTTCGACGAAACATTTAATTATCCCTATCCCTAGATGGGGTAGGACTTTAAGTGCATTAGGACCATACTGTCAATCAAGTTGGACACAGCAAAAAAGGTCATTTGTCCTCTTCAATAACACTGAGTCACTCACACAAGGAGACAAAATGTTCAATGTGGTGGATAACCAATCTCAATTAAAAATCTATTTGTTAACTTTTAAATTGCTACTGAAGTGAATGTAAACCAGCAACAGCTTGGAAGGTAGGGAAACACCTTTTTTTTAAAAAACTGCTTGCTCCTGCAATTTGTAACTGATGGGCTAACACATTAACAAAATAGTGTGGTATGGTCCCTTAGACTTCAATTAGATTGGTTTATATTAGATTAGTAGTATGTTTTTTTTTCAAAGAGATTAAGGCATATATTACTAATGAACTAATTTGACTGAATACCTTGAATGGGTTCTTAGTATGGCAATATTAACAAATTGTAATTGTAATCTGAATGAGGCTGATTGACATTCATTTGATTATCAAATAGAAAGAACTATACGCACATCCCAGTAGTTTAGGCTCTGGACAGAGAATATGGAAGAAAACGTACAGAGTATTTTTATACATATAAGTGTATGTGTGTATGTGTGTGTGTGTGTGTGTGTGTATATATATATATATATGCTCTTATATACAGTATGCAAAAGAAATGTCTGCAGGACTGAAGATTTACAGTACACACCTTCCTCTTCCTCCTCCTCCTCCAGCTCTTCTTCATCAGGTGTCTCAGCTACCAGTGAACGAGTCTCGACCTGTTTCTGAAGTTCTTGCAATTTGCTCTCGTAAACCTGGACACCAACACACAGGAAAGAGGAAAGAGAATATGGACAACTGTCCATCAACAGCAACGAAAGGTGAGCTCAGCTCGCCGTCAGAGCCACATTTCAACAAAAAATACACAATGGGTTATTCTCCGTTTTGAAATTTTAATATACTACTAGTTTTATTTCTAGAACTCAAGTACTGATGACGTTGTTTACTGATCCAAATGGAACATGTGAATGAAAGTGTAAATTCTGCAATGTGACATGAAATTGGGTTTACAGTCACATAAAATGTGCACTGAGAAGTACACAGATTTTCGGACTACTCTTCTTTACTTTACATTTTCAAAGTTGTACGGAAAATTTGCATGTTATATCCATGTATATGTTTTTATCTTCTTATATAGATATCATTTGATATAATCTGTGAGAATAAAATATTATATATACATAATATACACATTAAAGAATTACAAGTCCATTGTCCATAGTAAGACATGTTGAAAGCAAAAAAAAAAAAAAAACTAAGGAAATTTATTATATCTTATTTTACTTTCGACATACAAAAGACTAGTGTGTAACTCAAGTTTCAAGCCAGTGACTGAAAAACTTTATCCTGTTTTATGGAATGAGTAGCTTATACAGCTTATATTCTCAGAAAAATAGCAGGAGTGGAACAAGAGAGGTGCTGCTAGCAGCTGAGTTAACTGTAATCCAATGAGAAGCGCCATCGTCATCAGAGCAGGACAGGCTGTGGTCCCGATGATCTCATTCTGTTTGTTCAGTGTCTTCTGAGAAGACAATGCAGCCTTTTCATCTGTCATTAACCTCCGCCCTGCTGAAATCCTACCAACATGCTCGATTAAAGCAACGTTTGGAAATCCACCAGGCAAGTTTTACCAAATGTATTCATCTGCTTGAAGCTGCTATTGTAAAACACTGTGTACCATAACGGACCCTCTGACTATGGCAAATTAAAAACATGAACATCTAAATTTTCAAATAAGTTTAATGATGAAAAGGACTAAATATAATGCCCGAAACCATGTTAGTGGAATGAGTTAAATGCCAACAAATCTAGCTTTCATTCCAATCTTATGTTGCAAGTTTATGTGTGAAATTGCTGTGACATTGTATTGAATCATTATGCTGATAGGAAATGGCTGAAATAAGGCTTTTGCGACTTCAAGGGATAGAATCAGGCAGATAATAGTTATTGCTTTTAACATGTTTTATACACAATAATTAAAACTGTATTCATTTAAATATGTACAGTATCCTTAACCTACAGTACAGTGTCTCAAATGGTAACTGCTGTGTAATGCACACAGAGACCTGATTCTGTCTCTGAAGTGGTTTATTGGCAGTGAAAAAATAAATACAACTCATATGTAACCAATAATTGCACTTGGAGCATGTCATTTTATTTCACTCATACTTTGAAAATAAATCTCCATAACACAGGGATTCAGTATATCCTTTTTTAAACCTGTGAACAATACTGTTCCAATATGTACTGTATGTTTGCACATAGTGCTTGATTAAGGGAAGTAACAACTTGGTACATAGCCACATTGAGGCACTTGATATTGCAGATTCAAAAAGCAGACATACAACAACTCTTTGAACTAAGACCCAACACTGACATACAGTATATGTATATTAAAAAGAACAGTATAAGGTACATTGCCCAATGGATGTTGTATTCTTTCCAGCTTACCTGGTCACTATCGGCACCAGTGCACACGTTAAATAACATTCTTTAATGGAGCATTTATTAGAGCTGAAGAAATGTAAGCTATTGCATGCAAAGATAGTTACGAAGACATGAAGCATAGGGTGGAGAGACTAGACTTGCATGTATCATTATATCATTTGGTTTTTGTTACAGAATAGTAAGGTAGAATATATACTGTTAAAATGTAACACAGAAAATAATTTCATCATTCCAAACCCAAGTTTAACATTTTGATAGTCCTCAAAGGTCTCTCCAGTAATGCTGACTGTTTTTTTCTAAGATCATTTGAAGGCCATCTGGTATAGAAATGCAATAATTAATGGGTTCTTTTAAAGCTAAAAGGAGCAAGAAAAAGACAGATCAACAGACAGACTTGCTGCTAATTCAAAAAAGCATCAGCTAAAACAAACAAAAAATTGACATAGATGGGTGATTTCATAGACTGTCACAATGATAGATCCATCTAGTTGCATTACTATGTGGCATTTGATGCAGCTAAAATAAGGCAGTCCTCAATTTTTTGTTTGGCATGGATATTTGTCCTGAATAAATTTATTGCAAGCACTTTGCGTCTTTGTCCTCCCTCCAACATTTTTAAGGCGAGTCTTTGGGAACCATGACAACACTCTGTAGGACATCCATCTGAAACACAGTGAACTCTGTGCTCACTCAGTGAACCACAAACCTAATGTGTAATTTTTAGATTGCGTGAAACACAAATCAGAGCCAAGTTCATGATATGTGGTTTATACTGGAAGACAAGGGAAAATTATTCTGAATCTTTTTGACTGGCTATAGTGAAATGTTCAAAAAGATATAATTATTTGTTACTTGTCTTATATTTAATACCATCGCCTAACATTTCAGCATAGTGGTTCTTACATTTCATAGGGTCTTTAGTAAATTGCAGGATTCAGAGAGAACATTGGGTTATTGATGAAAATTTCCTAGAGAAAAATACATAATTATATAAAATGTGGGTAGTTTTTTAAGGGTTTTTAAATTTTTTAAGAATAGAGTAACTTGTTGTTTATCTTTAAAATTAGTGTATTTACTCATAAACTAACTCTACAGCTTATCCATGACTTGAAGAAGTGCAAAATACTGTAATACAAGTACATGGCAATTACATATTTGAAATAAATTTAAAAAGAAAGAAGAAAAAAAGTTTGGGGTCAAGCAATCAAGTGGCATACTAAGAATTTGAAGAAACCAGTATGTTATTAATAAAAAAAAGTTAGTTTTGGTTAGATATGTTATGAAGTTTCCTTCAGAAAATTTAGCTCAAAGCTTGTGGTATGAGCACAGAACTACAAGGGAAAGAAAATACTGAATTGTAAATGCAAAGCAGCATTAATATAGTGAGTGCTTAAAAAAGGCACTTTTTGAATACCACTTTCTTGGACTGCTACTTCAGGCTATTTAAAAGGCAGTCACACAGTTGACTAGTGCATAAAGTTATTCAATAATCCATTTTAAAATGTCCAACATACTGGTCTTTTGTTTCCAGATCTAAGCCAATAGTGATTTATGACAGTAACTGTTTTATGACGTATAAAACAAATTGCAAAAACAACTGATTCTTCCATCCTAACATTGAATTACATGGTACAAAGAAACGAATAAATATAGCGTTTTTGATTCCTAATTTGGGCTGTAACAATAAAAGTCTTGATGAAAATTTAACACTTCAATATGTTCATACTGTAGTGGCTAAAAACATTCATGATAAATCAACACTAAAATGGCAAAATGTAAACTCAGAAATTCAACCATCAAGATAATTTTGGCAAATCAAAGCATAATTGATGAATTGTCACACATGCTGAAAAATGAAAAGAGTAGGCATGGCATGTCTCTTCTGAAAAAAACAGTCCCTATATCATCTGTTGGCTTCAATTCCTTAAGATAGCTCTCCTAATGCTAGTGATGATAGCGCACACAATGCAGCAAAAACTGATAAAACAGCATATATTGTGATAATGATGATAAATTGTCTTTTTATAGTACATACAATACTTTTGGATCAACCAATAACACGCTGATCAAGTGCAAAGGTCACAGTCAGTTTTAGCTGTTTGACTCACATGATTCTGAGCTGTTGTGATCTGTAATGCGTTTGCCTACTAAAAGTATTTGAAACTAGTTCCTCATTTCACAAGTCCCACTCAGACCGTTGTCTCTCTGCTGGCTTTTAGATTAGGAGCAGACATTTGCCTACGCATTCGCGGAGGTGCCTGAAAGTTGATTGGATGGTTAGCGTGGTCAGTGTGATGGTACTGCTGGTAGCCACCGAAGCTGCCATCTGCGGGCATGATGCTATTATAGTGACATGGCTGTTGTTGATGGTGTGGCTGGGGATGTGTGTGGTGGTTCTGATGGTGACGGGGTTGGTAGAAAGCCTGGGAATGCCTCCTGTTGCTTTCAGACTGTTGGAGCGACTCCATGGAGCCAGAGGGCCGCTGGCGGTGATTAAATGAGTTGCTGCGGCCTCGTTCATGAGACTGCTGATGTTGGTTGTTCCTATAGTTATGTCTGTGACCCTGGCTTAAACCTTGCTCCAAGTCTTTGCTTCTGTGCTGGACTAAGGGGCTTGGCAATGGAGGAGTGACTTGGACAACTGAAGCAGCCATCTTTTCTCTTGACTGTACTCCTTCTCCAGCATGGTTTTCTCCCTCTTCTTCCTCTAAAGCTTCTTTGGGCACCTTTAGCTCAATGACCTGCTCATCTGTAATTATAATATGAGTACCTGGGCTCCATGAGTTGCGATGCTTGGGGTTACTTTTAAAGGGGAAGCGCAGCTTGCGGTCCTCTGGGGGTATAAAGCGATGTGGTCCAGTATGCCGGCGGAGCTGCTTGGAGATCTCTTGTTGCTGAAGATTCTTGAGGCGTAACTGCTCTTGGCGTATCCAGCGCATGTGGCCTCGCTTTATAGTTGAGTCATCTCCTGTACTGTGGCCTGTTTGCAAATCTGAATCCTCTACATCAGGCTTTTCTGGCATAGGAGGTTTTCCTTCTTGAGGACTTGGAGTTCTGGCTGTGCAAATAGAGGTGGGAGGCTTTTCTTGGCCTTCTGGGGTGATGAGTGGAAGGACCTTTTCCATTTTGACCATCTTGTTCCTGAGAGCACGGATCTCCTCATCTTTCATGTTATTTTGTTTCTTAACTTCCTGCAAGATGTCCTCAAGTTTATCAATGTGCACTTTTAGTTCATCCATAACAGCCCCTCCTGCTCGAGTCCCATTGGTGATGACGTCTTCAATGCGATCATCACCAACTCCAACAGTGTCCCAAACATCCCGAGCCACTGCTCTCCACGAGTCCCGCTCGTTGGGGTCCTTCTTGCTGTAGCTAGCACAAAGCTCCTTCATCTTTACGATAGCCAATGCCTCAATTTCCTGACGCGTGTGGCGGAAATCATTGAGTGCTACTTCATAACAGATTTCTTTGACTGCCTGGATCTTCAAGTCAGAGATGGTCACCCACTTGGAGTCCTTGGTGATCCGGCGCCGCTGAGGGACCTGGTACATTTTAACTGGCTCTCTTCTCTTCCCGCTGCTGGGCAATCCACACTTTTTCACTATAGTTTGTAGCTTGCTGGGAGGCAGCTTTTCCCTCAAGGAGGTGATCAGTCTCCAGCTCTCTTCACAAGACCTCTTATCTGAGTCATCCCCACTATCAGAGTCTCCATCCTTGAGAAAACAACAAAGGACAAAAACCAAATGGTCCCCAAAAAAAGGAGAAATTACAATGGGAAATCAAAGTGAGGATGAAAGGATGGCTTTTATAAAAGAATGATTAAAAGGTATAAATATGCAACATGGGAACTTCAACCAAAAGTCATGTCCAAGTTAAATAAAAATATATAACATTGGACCTTTGACAGATACCCATAACTGTGATTAATTTTTTTTTTTAAACAAAAGATGACTATTACACTGTAATATTATCATCTAAATATCTTACATACATCAATAGTATACTAGATGTATGCCAACATGCAGCTCCAGAATTATGTTAAGTAAATGAAAAAAAAAGTACACCAAACAGTGGCTTCCATTGACTTTCTTGTCAGATTGTCTTTCTTTCCATGTAATTGTAATATGGATTTGAATAAATGTATATTATCTAAAATGTTTACTGAAATGAGGCTTTTCACATGTCAGAAAAGGGGGTGTCACCTTAACAATTTTGTTCCCAATGTTGCATATAGTTATTAAAAGTAAAGGTAAAGCATGTCTATTATGATTAGAAAGGAAATATCAATAGAGGATAGTTGCTGATTGGAGAACTTCTGTACTGCTTTGTGATATTCCTCTTCTTTTATCGTAAATTTGGTGATTTGAAAGCTGGATCCCAAACATGCTGCAGTGGCATGCATGAAGATGGATTTTGGAGCTTTCCCCCTTTAGTCCAGAAGGTTTGAGTGGCTTTAGTATTAGCGGTGAGTTAGAAGACAGAGTGTTCTTGCAGTTGATCAGAAAGCCAGTAGAGAGAGGAGAGGCAGAAGTGAGGGTAAGTGTTAATCCACTACAAGAAAGATGTTAGTTGGGAAAAAAATGCAGTTTCTCATTTTTTGTAGACAAAGTACATTACAGATCACAACCATTAGGTACAGATATTTCCGATGATATTGTATCTGTGGCTAAAATTGAGTGTTATGTTGCTGGAAGTCTGAACCCTATGCCTGTAGCTCTGCACATAAAACCACCAGAGTATGGAAGAGGTCTGTGATTCACTGATTCAACTGTGAGCAGTGATAATTCTGTTGTTGAGCCGTGCCCTCAGTGTGCTACAAGATGCCAGGTAGGGCTAGCAAAGAGAGGTAGCCAAAGAAGTCAATGAGAAACCACATTGTCTCTATCCGTCAAAAACTACAGCAGGATTTTTTGTTATCACAATGCATTGTACATGTCAGCAACTGCATTGAAGAGATGAAACTCAGGACAAAACAGAGCAAGAAAACTAGTGTAGAAATCTAATCCAAGCAAATCAACAGCCACATCAGAGTTCACCAGCTCAACAGCAAACACTGAAACTTAGTCCAGAACCATTACTGAGTGAGTTAAGAAAACATGCTATTATCATGAACCATGCAAAAGCAGCATCACTTTATAAAACAAGGGTGTATGTTTAAATTCTGAAAAAAATATTTAATCAGTTTTAAATGAATTTTGATCTTAATATAAAATCAGCTTTTGCTGTAAGTTGCTGTTTTGCAAGATTCAGATCCACTATAGACACAGGAAAGGGGGAAACAGGGATTTGGAAAGGGGAAAGCTTAACAATATAATTCTTTCTCAATCAAATTGCTATTAAAGAATCAGTTCAACTCAAGAAGAAGACGAGTAAAAGCTCATCTGTCTCAAACCAGAAAAACTTCCATGCAAGAAGAATAGACATGCGCTAGGAGTAAAAGTGTGATTCACACACACACATACACACATCACTCATAAGTGTCAGATCTCAGTGAGAATTAGTACCAGTCAGATTTAAATGGACCAAGTGAAAATATCATACAAGAACCGAAAACTAGCTTTCCAATTGTATTTGACCAAAGCAACCCATACTTTAACCTTGAGCTCCACTTATGACAGTACATTTCACTCAAAATAACACACAAAATATCACAAACTAGCTGGATCCCTCATGAAGCTGCCTGGATCCCTCATGAAGCTCCCTTTGATAAACTATCTTGCAGAAATCATCTTCTGAGTTATGGCTTAACATCTACTAAACTCACTGTGTAGTTACAACTCATTTGTCCACAAGCTCTAACATGAGGATTACAGAAAACAGACTGAATCCATAAAATTTCACAAGTGAGTTTGATTGAATACCAGCTTATTTGAACTCACCAGTCGCTGTTGCTCCAGAAGTTGGTCTGCTTCTTCCTTCTCCTTTTTGTACAGGATTTCCATCTCAGTGAGTCTACATAAATGAGTAAAATAATTCTGAAATACATCAAACAATTCATGATATACTATACAATCCATATTTGAAACCACACCAAAAGAGACCACAAACACTATTAGAAATAAACTGAAATAAAGCTAGTGGGATGGATGTTATACCTTTTCTCCATTTCCTGCTTCATGTCAATGCCCTGTTTCTCCAGAAGCTCTCTCTGAGCAAAGGTCCAATCAACCGGCTCGACAGGGGTTTCGGCAGATGGTGTCTTCTCCCTTTCAGCTCTGGCCTGTTCTGGGTGGTTGAATCGGAACACATGGTTCTTTCCCATAATGATACGGTTACCTGAAAAACCACGTGCAGTAGGAATAAACATTAATTAATTAAGTCACCGCCCCATCAGTGCTGTAAAAAAACCCAAAACAAACAAACAACTTTTTTTTCTCTTTTAAAGAAGAACATCCAAAGGGAGTTGTGTACAGTGCTTTATGACTGAATTATCAAGTCCAAAGAAAGACGCATTCTATGGTCATCTATGGATATTAAGAAATCAGTCATCTCATTTACCTCGGTCCAAAGATATATACAAATATCACATTTACAGAAAATTAGCAGCTTTGTTTACAAAAATTAACTATATACCTGAACGAAGCTGGATTGCATCTTCAACACGCTTGCCATTGACGTAGGTTTCTGATCCCTCACAGGGCACCAGCATGACGATAACTTCAGCAAAAACACACCAACCAATCATCAGTGACTCATTCTGAAAAATTCATCTTTGTTCAGTTTTATATGGTAGGGGAAAATACTCTTCTACTGTATGTAGTGATTACCATGATTAGCATAATGTTTCCATTAGAAACAGAATATACACTTATTTCATCTACTGAAAAAAAGGATTATTTTTGCAGCTTTTTATGGGCTATTGGTATATAGGTCTGTCTTTAAAAATGATCTTTTTTTCCTATCAACTCAGCTTAATTCATTAGAATCGAGATATTCAATCCATTCATTAGCTAAGGAAAACACAAGCGCACAAGAAACAATATGGTGCCTCACCATCTCCATTGGCGTTCCTCTCACTGCGGAAGATGCAGTGCTCTTCCTTGATATGAGCACCACTTAAAACAATGTCTTGTCGTCTTTCAGCGTCGGCCTGACCCACCCTGAAACAATCACAGAAGCCATTTTAAGAAAGTGAGCTCTGCTCTCTGATTCAATTGGCAGCCATTTCGGCAAAAAGTCAGTGCCAGAAACTAAATGGAACCTTTAAACCATTACGTATGAGAAGGCAGCAATTTTAAAACACAATAGGCTCAATAAAGGCACTTCATCTCTTATTCTCTCATCTATTACTGCCCCCCTGGGTTGTGACTGTAAAAAAAAAAAAAAAAGCTGAACATGAATAAGCTATAGAGGGTGCCAAAAGGATAAGGAGTAGAGGAAAATAACATTAAACAGTAAAAAAGAAAATTGCGATCAGAGGCATATTATAAAACAGTTTCTCTGACTCCAAAAGTTCCTCTTGCTTAATATCAAAAGAGGAAAAATTAAGTACAGACTTTTTCAGAGACCCTGTCTGGGAGGAATTCCAAGCCTTTCCATGTCCTCAGCAGCATTTCAGTGCCATTATTCAAGTTTTAGTTACCTTGTAATTCCGTCTTTGATGTAGTAGAGCAGACACTCTGACATGAGAGGATCCTCATTTAGGTTAACCAGATGTGGAGTCTACAAGTGACACATGAGAAGTAAACAGTTTACCACAAATACGTTTCTAGGATTTCACTACAGTCATCAAAAATTAGCATTGCGGACATTATGACAAAATTAGAAATGTAAATAAAGTGGTCGTAGTTATCATATCTAACATTGCTGATGGCCTGTCAGCAATGAATGATCTTGAACATAATTGTGGACAGAAATGGTCACATTAACACTGCCTTGGCACCTCTAGAGTCTGATACATCACAGAAAAACGCTAGCAGCTACTCTTCAAAACCACTAACCTTTTTAGGGGAAAAAACCCCATTAAAGTCTGCATAGAGATCACAAGGCTTCTCAACGAAATGCTAACCCATGGATTGGCAGTGAGTGAAAGGAGAGAAAAAAATGAATGGACAACAGACGGGTGTAAACAGAAGGAAAAAAACAAATGCACCAAAACAATTAGCAGCGGGGCAGGGGTCACAACATGTCTAAAATAAGGATTAATTCCAAGGAGAGGAATCTTCTGAAACCAATCTGATCTAATTACAGCTGGTGCTGAAAAGTCAGTGATTAAAAGATAAGAAAACGGAAATCTTTCTCTGTCACAGATTTTATTCTGCAGACAAGCACATACTAACACATCTACTCAGCTTTATGTTGCTGCCACAAAGTGCAGCCTCTACGGGAAGATACTGGTAAGGGGAGTGAAAAGAATTTACCACTGCCAGTACTTTAATAAGACAACAATAGATCCAAATGCATTTGAATCTAAATCAAATACTGAAGGTTATAAGGGAACTGTAGATGTTCAACACACTCTTTAAAAAGTAGTCAACAGAGACAAGAAGTTAATGAAAATAAGCGTAGATCTTGCCCATGAAAACAAAAAAACACTCTTTTTATGTTAAATTACTGTAGAGACTTTACTAAACTCTGTCATTTATAGGGCTATATCTAATAGAGGAAAGGTGCTTTGTCTGCTCATTCAATTAAACAAACCTCTTTCGTGGGAAAACAATCAAACTGCTCATCAAATGGCCTTTCATGGCTAAGCTGAGTGTGTGAAGGAAGCAAATGACAAAGAGTGGAAAGACAGACAGAATAATAACGTGAACAGATGAGAAAAAACAGTGACTGTACAGGGAGGGTTCTTGTGGAAAAAGATAACATGGAAAACAGAAGCCAGAAGTGATGGTGGAAGGGTGTACATCACCACCCATGGGAAAATTGACATAATCCCCGGCCATCAATGTCTGTGCGTGTGTCTCATGTCTATTCTACCTTTTTAGGAGAGAATACACCCAAAGTGCCTCCATCTTCACGGATTGCCACACCCATCTCTGCCAGCAAGGCCTCCCTGTAATGAAGTCAAATAATCTGTTAACTCAGGAATAATGTCAAAAATTGAACTAAGCTGAACGACACTGCTATTGTCTCACAAAGCCTGTTATATACATTCTCAGGTTTTTTGCAGGAGTCAAATATATACAGTAACTCTGTACACTTATTTTCAGTAAAGACCTCTGAGTTGATAAGAGAAGGGATGAGAAGTGATGATGCTCAACCTTACAGCAGATGATTTGTGGTATGAAAGTAAGCAGAGAATGGCACCAGTGAGACTCATTGGATGGACAATAACATGGCTAATTTAAGCAGCTACAGACAAGTGGATAAAGGGGGAGATAGGATGTGAGAGGGGTGATTGTGCATCAGTGCATGATGACAGAGAATTGAAAAGAAATGGATAGAGTGAGTACAGAGGAAATGCGACAGATAGGTGAAGAAAGTGAGACCGACAGTAATGAGGGTTGAAAAGACAGAGACAGAGCAATGGGAGGGGCTGTCTAACACTGACAAAATATACTGAGGAAGGGGCGGAGGCACACAAAGACACATTTCCCCCCTTGAGACATTGTCTGTCAAGACTGACCTCTCCATGCGGATTGCCTCAGTCTTTCGCAGTTTCTCTTCCCAGGTTTCATTGAGCTCAGCAATGATCTTTTCTGATTCCTGAGCAAAAGAGGAAAGGTTTGAAGAAACACAACCATTCCAAGAAATAAAAACTTTGAACAGTGAATCGGAGGCAATATGTTTAATTCAGTAACATTAAGAACACCCAGTCTGGATTTACCAGTTTTAGAACATGTAATTGCGACATCCAGCATCAAGCACTAAGGGAAGCCACTTCTATTTCGCACAATTGTGGTAAAAAAAAAAAAAAAAAAAAACCTTTTTTTTTTTTTTTTTTTTTTAAGAGCAGAAGGTGGAAAAAACACAATTTTTGGGGCAACCGGGGTTTAAATTCCAAGAACATACTGCTGTATATTATTGTAATAATACAATAACTTTGTGAATTACACCATTGATAATGTGGCCTAAGGCTCTATTAATCAAATAGTACAGCCACTGCATCTGTTCCTAATCTTTTAAAAGCAGTAAGGTATTTGGACATCTGTTGATCTGGATATTGATATGTTCTGTGACATCTGTTACTGTAAACATTTAATAATGCACTAACATAGCTGCAACAGCATTAGAATGTGAATATTATGTGCATCACTATTAAACCAATAAGACTGGATCTATTTTGGTCCAATTTCCTGCATATCTGCGTTGGCGCTTGACGTCATTGGATGACAGATAGACTCGGCACCATGGTTGCCATGGAAACAGCAGCTCCTCATGGCTAGTTGTTACGATCCTATGTGTTCCCTTATCAGCAGAGTGAGAGGTCTAATTTGAGTGTGAGAGATATAAAGCTAGGAGGCCACATGAGGATTGATAGGCAAAATGGGTTTTGAGTAAAGGAAATGTGTGGGATAAGCAACAGCCATCTTGACATTAAAAGAACTCCCAAGGTACTGGAACTAGGTATGAATTTCTTGACTTTTAATCAGTTTATCAATCTATTAACAGATATCTCAGCATTTTAGAAAAACTAACCTACTACAGTTAAAGCCCTTATCTACTGTGAACCTTTCGAAGGCAAATTTATTTATATTGTTTAATTTAAAGAGGAGCCTCCTTTAGCGCTTGTTGTAGGATAATGCAATAACATTTTATATATACATACATACCTACATACCTACATACATACATATATATATATATATTTATATATATAAAAATAAAGTGAAAGGAGGCTGCTCATACGCCAAACAGCTGTGGTAGAGAAACATGTATCACAGCAGAAAGTGGAGACTGCACCATTTTGAAAAACATGTTTATGGTATCTTTCAATAGTGTATGAGGACTTTCTCTTTTTTTGACTGATGTACATAAAATGAAAATTTTCATTTCAATAAATGCATTTACAATTATAAGCCAGCCTGTTGCACCACCTAACAATACACAGGTCAGCTTTTAGCTCTAATGAAGGGCATAAATAAAAAATATAAATAAAATTATACAATCTCTGCTTTTTCAGGTCTCTAGAAAAAAAAACAAAAGAATGTCAAGTTTTAGCAGAGTGGGAAGTTAATTGTGGGACTCTTCAACTTAATTAACTGGAGACATAAAGCTGATCTGAAGACAGGTGAAACGTAAACATCACTAGTTTACCTTGAGTCTTTCAATGGCCTCCTCTCCTCCAGGGGTGGACATGATACGCTCTTGGATGCTGGTGACCGACTGCAGACCCCCCTGGCTGCACAGTGAGCCAGACGATGGAGAGGCTGTCAGGGAACCAATAGGGGCTGTGGAAAAATGGCCAGGGCGTTGGTTCTCTGAAGCTACCAAGTATCTATTCTTATTGTTCTGAATGTCTTTGAGGTCTAAGCCAACAGCAAGAGAAAGAGAGAAGGAGAAAAACACAGAAAGAGGTGGGGTAGGCCAAGGAGAGGATAGGGGGAATAAAGCCACATAAAACGGAGGAACCAAACAGAAAAGTAGGAAGAGAGAGAGGAGAGAAGGAGATGGGAAAATAGAGAAGACAAAGGGGAGGGAAGACCAATGTAAGACACACATTGTATGTCGAAGGGTTAAGACAAACACCTGGCATAATGGTCAGCTACAGACAGCAGCAGTTTTCACTCCAGCTAGTCTTCAACAGGCTGCTTACCTAAACTCCTCAGCTTCCACTCAAAATAAATTACATTTCAGCTTCCAGGCTTTTCATTTTCAGAAAGCTATTTAAATGGATCACACAATAGTGCAGAGCAATTAACTCTGAGCACTTAATTTCTGATTAGTAAAATTCTAAGTAACAGGAAAATGAAATTTGTTGCTTTTTTCTTGAAATGTAACACAAATGAAAACACACTGTGTGAAACCTGCTATCAGTGTATCAAATACAGGATGAGATGGAGATGGAGACTGAGGGAGGACAGATGAGAGTCATTGACACATGCTGCCAAAGTTCAGCCCACAATCAAGTAGTTTGATTCACCCCACACTTACACGTGCACTCAACACCCACTATGATGGAGCCACAGCAGACTCACTAAAGCTCAGGCAGCTCCTGTCAATATAATTGCCACAAGAACCCCTGAGGCAACACAAACTGTGCCCTCTAAGAGCAAGAAAACCCCCAAAAACAATAACCAGACAAACAAACAAACGGCTAATAAAAGCAGAGGTGGGAGGTGCTGACATTTTGGAGATAAAAATGTATACATTTGGGCTCTTTATAGTCCAAAAAACTAGGGAATGCATCAGTGCATATAGTGGGATACCATAAGCAAAATGTATGTTCTTACCCTGCACTTTGGGTAGAGCAAGTGAACACTGACTTTTAGTCAGAAAGACTTTACAGAGTTTTAGCGCAAAATGAGCAAGAGGGAAGAAGTGTTAGGGATATTTGAGAATAAAGAAGAGGGGACACTAACAAACTAACTATTCAATACAAACTAATATAACAGATCAAGTTAGTCAACTCTGTATACATACACCTCTGGTGTAGCTACTTAGAAATTAAAAATCATGCACCTTTCTCTCTGTAGCTCTGAGCCTCAGTTTGAGAACTGAGAAGTGGCATTCTAAAGCTTTGAGCACTGTCACCTGCAGCAGATGATTAGTTAAACAAAACAAAATAAAAAGCAGAAACATGACTTGCAAGAGAAGAAGCTTGAGAAAGTGGGTTAAAGGCTGATATGATGAGAATATTATGCAGGTATGTTGGGGGTGGGGAAGACAGACAAGCTAATCTAAAAGATATGTTTCTAAAAAGGTATATTTCAAAAGCAACTTGTGATACAGTTGGGCATGAGCCTGCAAATAGCTGCCTCACCCCCGTCATTCTGAGAAGTAACAGAAACACAAGCGCAAAGCATGCTAACCTAGGTGCATGCCAACCCTCACCAGATCAGCACACTTATAGAAGCCTTGCATTTCTGAGATTTATTCGATTAAAGCCTTTGCTTTTTAAGCATTTACATGCAAAGCTGATAGCAGATTTAATATACGGGTAATGGGGGTCATAACCAATGTTAGCTGTTATTGATAGGGAAAATCGTGATTGACAATGCATGACTACCACACATATACACACATTTGATTCCACTTCCTGGGCAATCATCCCCCATAGGATCAACTGAGGGGAAGCAGGAAAAGATGAAAAGGGTCAGAGGTCAGCACCAGTAGAATGGAAGGAAAAGGTTACAGAAATTTCCTAGAGAGCTTGATGAGAACGATAACAAGGATGAGAAGAAATGGCATGGAATGACTTGTTAAGTGCCACATCATTAGGCATGATCTAAGCAGGCATTAGGTAATAGGCAGATTATTAATCACATCAGATATTAGGATTTATTAATGGGTGTATTATGTCTCTAATTGAGTGGGCTATGAGCTATTACTCTAGTGTACAGCAAATGTAGTGTGATATTTTAATGTAGCTTTAAACTACCATTTGTGTTGTCAGTCACAATCAGTCAAATGTGACTATATACACTTTTATTAAATGTTTTATAAGTACTATTGTACAGCATACAACCTTGAATTTTCTATAAATTTAGTGTTATATACTAATTATCATACACAGAACAAAATACATATTTTTATATTTGACTACAGCAGGACTACAGCAAGGCATAATAAACCAGTATGGTGGTAAATTGGTTTTAAAAAGCTGTTTTTTTGTTTTGTACTAAGCACAAGTACAAGCACTGCTATGGAAACAAAGCTAGATGGCTGAATACAATGAGACAGTGACAAAGACAGAAAATGTTGCAGACTCGTGGTAGGTGCTGAAAGAAGCTAGATGCTGTGTGGCTTGCTGTGATAGCATAAAACTCACTGTCCAGGATGTCTCCCAGGCCCTGGGCACGGAGCAGTTCCTTCAGTCGAGCCACTTCATCTTTCAGCTCACGCACCAGCTTATTGTTGGGATCCTCATTGATGACAGCATTGCATTTGATGTTCTTTGCTCGGTCAGCATAGCTAAAATTCATAATAAACTTTATTTGGAACAGCTTGAAAATCTTATACTGGAATGCAAAACATTAACTGGACATTATTTGTAGGTTATTATCTATGTCCAGAATGGAAACTTTACCGGAGTGTGCTGAGTGTTTCATCATAGTTGATATCTGCAGGACTGAGGGCAGCTACCATAGCTGTTCTGGAGTTTCCACCTGACAGCAAAAGATCAGTAGAGAGGTCAATTATATGACAAAGTGTGTTAAAGGCCATTTTTCTGAAATTCTGTATGCAGACCTGAAAAAGACTAGTATTACGGGTTTTTTTGCAAAATATAGTTGGATTTCCATTGTACTGTTAAGTAAAAATGTTCAGCCTGGAATAAAACACTACTGAAGCAAAATGAATGATGAATACCAATTCCAGTAATTTAGGACTTCACTGTCATTAGACTTCACTGCTATGTGCTATATGTACAAGCTTAAACTGAAGACACCCTGTATACTTCTCCTCCATATGTTTGAATCAAGGAGATCATGTGCTTGTCTTTTTTTTTTTTTTAAATCCAGTCTGCTGTTCATCTTAAATTGGCAGAGAGTAATGCACACTTGCTCCAGGCATCTTTTTTAATTTCTATTTTGTATCATAGGATAGAGATGGTTTAATTTTTCTTGCTGTCCAGGAATAAGGATTCACATATATAAAACTCACTATTAAAGGATGAGTATCAGGTCATTTTAATGTTCATACCCAGATTCTCCCTCAGCAGCCATGTCAGAACAGAGTCTCTGTATGGGATGAAGTCAGTCTTCTTCTTCTTCTTGCTCTGCGGTAAATAAAACATTTATTTGGCTATTTGTTTCAACACTTAATATTAGGGATGGCGGTAAAGACAGAACAATATCAGGATGAATCATGACAAATCCCTCAAATGTAAT
Source organism: Istiophorus platypterus (assembly GCA_016859345.1). Classification (NCBI taxonomy): domain Eukaryota; kingdom Metazoa; phylum Chordata; class Actinopteri; order Istiophoriformes; family Istiophoridae; genus Istiophorus; species Istiophorus platypterus. Next base: position 4,052,923 of record CM029111.1, read on the forward strand.
GGACAAGTGGTCAAGTCAAAATGAATACAGGCCTGATTTGATGCACTTTACCTGCTGTGCAATGATTTTATTGTGCATGGTGCCTAAAAGCACAACACTTATGTAATAAAATGATGGTTGCAGAACACTGTATACAAACTTCAAAACTGCACATGGCAAAAGGCTGTCAAATCTGCCTCATGGGAGGAATCAAAGGTTAGTGATTGAGGGGTCAAAAGGTTTACCTTGCTGGTACAGTTATCCTTTGTAAGCAAGCATTTGAAGGACAAGGAAAGAGAAAACAGAGGGGCAGACATTACAGCATGCCAGGTTACAAATATAATTTCCTTGAGAAAACAGGGTCAAGTTGTAGAGGACAAGAGAAAGGCTGAAAAGGAAGAGGAGGAGGAAAGAAATAGAAACAAATATTAAACACTCACCACTTCAGCCAAGGCCGAGATAACCTTTCCTAATGTGGTGAGAGATTTGTTGATGTTTGCTCCCTCCTGCAAGCACAGACAAAAAAAAAATATTATTCGAGAGCCATCAAGGTGATCTTTGTCAGCTGTTTGTTAATGCATCTGCTGGGTGATGACGGGAGTCTTACCTTTAGCCGAGTACCTTTAGCTCCAGTGGAATCTGCTCGTTCACTCCCTGCCAAGTCTACCAGACTAATTTTACTGACCTGAAGTGAGGGAGTAAATGTAATTTAAATGCTTCAAACTTATAGCTTATGTACATTTGAATAATAAAAAACTAAGAAAAAATCTGAATATTAGTAGAACAATGACAGCAAGAAGTGCCAAATACAAAGTCCACAATGTTCACAAAAAATTTCAAATAGTTAACAAAACAAACCGTCAAAAATTTGGACATTATTGTCAAGTGAGATGCAGCTAGGCAGTAAAATCTGATAGAGTGACTAAACACAATAGGCATTGTGTTTGTAATAACACAGTGGTCTTTGTCTCTTTGCAGTCAGAGGAAATGCTAAAAGTCAAATCTAAATTATTTTCCTTCTCCAATCACCACTGACTTAGAGGACCAAAGGAGAAATAAGAAAAAATTAGCTTTGAAAAACAAAAAAAAAAAAAAAACAGTATTAAGAAATACACTCACAAATTTAGGGGATCAGAGCCTTAAGTTATTAACATCATTAAGTGTGAATAGTTCAAAATCTAATTTAAGAAACAGAAGGTTCCTGTCTTTCTAATTTCCTCTGACCTTTTCTGTGGAGAGATCTGTCTCACTGTCATGTTTCCTTTGTGTGAAGACGATGGTGAAAACAGCATGGGACCTGCTGCTGGTCTCGTTCATATTGGTGGCAGCCACAGTTCTGCAGGTTAGCACATACAGCCATAGTTAGGGAAATACAAAACCATATGGATGTAACACATCCATATGGCACTTTAATAATTTTTCCTTTTAAATGAATCAATATTATTAATGTTAAATTTATGATCTTGGCTATTAGTGGAGTTATCAAAGGGTTTTACGCCCATTAAAATGAATTAAGTTTAAGGGATTACTTTTTGTAGTGGAGGTGGATAATAATTTGAGGACACTAGACACAAATATACAAGGAGCACTCAAGGGGATAGTCAGAGGGGAGATACGGGCTTTACACGCCATGTTCTAGAAATAAGCCTTCTGAGTCAGCACAGGAAGATTAAGGCAGGGTTCACTCCTCCCCACAGGAGCTCTCATGACATAGACACACACACAGTAAAACATACACGTGTATTATACATTAAATTCTCTAACACATATACATATAGTTCATTGATAAATACTTTCTACCTGCAATAAATAATCTCAGTTATCCAGGTCAAGCTTGACGTGTTTTTTTTAAACTTAGGGCAGCAACATAGGGACGTTGCTGGTGTCCTGAATTTAACTAGCCATTAGCTGATCAACTTTGATGATCAAGGAAAATAAACTTAAGTGATAAGAACCCTTCGTGATTCCTAGTCATTCATGTCTCACCAGCAATTTTCAGCCTAAATTCTTTGGAGGATGTGGGTTATCACATCATCACACCCATCACTACTACTATTAGTCCCTTTCCTTCCCATGATCTCAGCATGATCCCAGGGCTGGGCTCACCTGGCCTTGTTGCCTGCATCCATTAGGTCAGCAATGTCCGTGTAGGAGGTGACAGCTAGTTTGGACAGGTCCTCCACATAGGGGCCCAGTAGCGGGTGTTCTCGCACTCGTAGGTTCCCTTTGTTCTTGGGGTTGAGCAAATCTCGCACCCGCTCACAATAGATCTCCATGTAACTGACCTAGAGACCATTGCAAAGGCAAGTAAAACAACATCAGTTCAAGTGCCCCCAGGGCAACAGCGTAAAGCAGTAACACAGGGGTGAATAATATAATGCAGGTTTGCATGATATGCTGTAGGTATATTAGTATATAGCAGGATATTCTCACAATACCTTAATATTTTTTAACAGTATCTACAATGGAATAACTCTGTGCTCTGAGACTTTCATTTGTTTTCAAGTGCATAATTTAACAAAAAAATAAGAAAGAATGAGTTAAGAAAACCCAGCCTCTTTGAAGCTTCAGCCAAAATTTGACTGATTCCTGACTATTACCAGATACACTGTCAGGAGAAGGCTCAGAGTGGTTCATTATAAGAGTCAGAGGCACATGTTTAAAAATGGGAGATAACAGATGCCAAATGAGTCTTAGACTCACCTCTACTGAGTAGGAGAGCTCTTCTTTGTTGCAGTCCTCGTTGATTTTCTCAAATAGATCCTCACAAAGCTGAGAGGCAGAAAGAGAAGACATGCAAATTAACAGCATGTGGAGAGCTGAAAGGCAGGAAGAAAAAGTAGGAGATCTGTGGACCACATAAATGTAAACAGGATACAGAGTTTTGTACGGATGATGAACACTTGCAGAGGATGCAACTGCAAGTCAGAAAAGGGACATTATGTTTGGATGTATTCAAGCCCTAAACATTGTAAAACTTTGAAGCTTATTTAGAGCATGTTTACATCCAATATTTATTTTCCAGAAGTCAAATGGTAAGGGCAGAATGATTGGTTGAAATGACGTTTCTCACACAGATGTTTATAGCATTTGGTGTCATCAGCATAGAGGTTAAAGCATAGACAATTACATTAGATGATCTGATCAAATACAAACAGGGTGGGTCAAAACAGGTTCGCAGTCATTTTTACTGCAAATCATAGACTTTTTATCATATTTCTGGCAGGGCCTTGGTGGTCTAAGGCATGAACCCTTTAATACTGGATCCTGGATTTAAATCTGCCCCATGTCCACTTCTCTATCCCAGTTTTCCTAAACCAAGCTGTGGCTAAAACAGCAATCAAGCAAGGCCTCAACACATCTGAAGAGCTAAATGACTATAAGAATATTAACCACTGATCTAAGTAAACAGGACTAGTAAACATTACAGGCTACAAAACAAGAGGCTGTGATAGATGGTACTTAAAACACAGTAGGCAAAGTGAGATTCTTAATCTCTGCTATGCAATTTAGCAAATTCAGAAAGATATGTTGTCCAACAAACCATGGGAATGATTCCTTCCTGCCCCTCCTCCTGCTTGCCCATCATGGTGTAGGATTTGCCAGCTCCTGTCTGGCCATAAGCAAAGATGCAGACATTGTAGCCCTCAAAAGCATGCTGCAGCATTTCTTTGCCAATGTCATTGTACACAAGGTTCTGTGATGCAAAGCTGGGGTCTTCCGGCTGGGGGACAGACAGAGAAATTGTTTAGAATGTATAGAATTTCAATCCGACAATAAATAAATATTCCTATTCATATTTCATGCATTTATCCTCTCATACTGGAAAAGGGAAAACGTTGGAACTCACCGTAGTGTGTGACCAGTAGGAGTAATCAAAACTGAAAGTTTTTGCTGGTTCCTTTGGGGCTTTGGGGTTGAGAATAGCTGTGGGGGAAGAAAAAAAAAATAGAGGTTGATAACATATGGACTGAATGTGAATGAGAAAAAAAGTATTCCTATGTTCTTGTTGTTCCCTTTGAATTGCTTCCTCGAGTTAAAGGTATATTGACAATTCTAATCCAGTGCACTTTCTGTCAAAGTCAGTGAATATCTCTTTATAGTCCACTAGCTGTCCGTTCTTTGTTGCACTGAAAAAAAAAAAAATTCTGGTGTTCCTACACAGTCCTGACTTTGCAAATGGGAAATAAACAAAGAGCCTCGGACCAAGTCACAAAACCCTATTTCCAGCCAATCAGCAACAGGGGGCGTCTGTGCTCATGCACGAAGGGAACGAAGAAAAGAAAAGGGCTGATGGGGCAAAGGGGCTGGTGGGAGCTAGAGACGGTGAATCTGGCACAATTCAAGGATTACCAAGGGACGGAGAAGAAGCAGAGCCGTCAGACTGTGTGGAGTTTTGAATGGGACTGATTGGGAGTGTAGATGAGAGACCGGCAGCAAATGTATGGAGGGGAACATCTACTACTGGCAGTGGGATGACACCATATACTCCACAACAATATCACATTGTCAAGAATGAGAAATGGCCAAAGAACAGACAAAGAGGAAAAATTGAAGAAGTGCTATGATCAGGCAAGGGCAAAGAGCCACATTAACATTGGTGAGGCTTTCCAACAGTGGAGAGACCTCTGACAGTTGAAAGCCATGAAGACAGATGTGGGAGTTACTCGGTTTCTATTTGGTAGGTGGGTAACCTTTTTTTTTTTTTCACAGAGACAATAGCTCAGTATTGTTTCGTCCTGTTTGCTAATGATATCAAGCAGTTACAGGTGTCACTTTTGTGTGTTTGATGATGTTAAATTACTTGCCTACAGATTTTCAGCTTAATTTCTAGTTAGCCAAGATATGGGGTTGGTGTGATGTTAGTTATAGTAGCAGGGGAGTTGTTGGTGTATTGGTTTTGGAAAACTGTCTCGTCCTCTGTGCATGTAAGCTCTGCAGCAATAACTATGGCAACAGATTGCTGTCTCAGTGTTTGCTCTATATTATTGTATTTGTCTGTACAATGTGTGAAAGGTTTTATAGCAACAAAAACCTAAAAACACGTGGACATTTTTGAAATGATGCATAATCCGCAAAATGTCTTCTTTCCACCATTTTGACTGTAACATCTTTTGATGGAGGTTTACGAGGAAGTTAAGAATATTATTAGCAAGAAAGGAAACACTGTCGCTATTATAGAAGAGCAGCAAAAGACATGGCAGACAATAACGGATAAACAGAATGTATAAGTAGCCTAAACATATAAATTTACTATCCACAGATTTTGTCTGAATCTATCATAATTAGCTGTAAGGACTTGTCAATTGCACACATTAACAGTTGTACCTTAACTTTGCCATAAGTCAATGTGTAAGTTTGTATCTGTATGAATTTCTATTCATACAGAACAAAATGACAAGGACAAGTGAGGACTTGGCCGCTAATTAAAGTGATGAACATGATGTGATCTAAGATACAGGCACCTTCTCCATTAGAACATCTGTAAATCTGTGATTGACTCACAATGTCTTTTGAGGAAAGCCATGGATGCACATGTTTTGAAATTGACTTACACCTGGATTGACATAACCCCACCTACTCATCCAGGCTTGGACTTCATGAAACGTAAAAAGCCACGATTTACTGAGCAGACTATGTCAAGCCTCGCTTTTTCTATCACCCGGTATTTCTTAATTCTACTTGTGAAATAGCCATTTGGCCCTGTGGTTTCTTTGCAAGCTAGTGTTGCATATAATTTTTTTCCTGTGAATTCACTTTCTAATGCTTGCCAATTTGCTTCATCTCACTCTTAGACCAACTAGTTGTTTAAAAGTCAGTAAAAAACAATAAAATTCCCATTCATTTATTTCACAAACAACATTCAAAATGGAGTGTCTAAACGCACTCAGTTAATAGAGTAATTATTTTTATCCTGGTCTTTCAAGATCCTGCTCCTCAATCAAAAGAACACACAGTGATATATTTGGAACTGAAAGTCACATGAACCAGAGGCTGATTATGAACCATTGACTTTTTTGAGAACCACATGTGTTATGTCAAGTTTTACCAAACATGTCATCATTATCAGTGCTTTGATTCATCCTGTGCACTGCTAACACAACAAAATGACATACAACACAGAGTTCGACTTACAACATATGTAACCTACTCCTATTGCCAAGCTTTCCCCTGTTTTATCTGTAAAAGGCCAGAGCACACAGTATTTTCACACTATCCAGCAATTCCCTATGGCCACACAGACATTTCTTAATGACCAAGAATCTGCAGTCATGCCTGGCATGTCACCCCTCTCAATCATACTTGCTGGGAGCCTTGGGACTTGTGTTCCATCTTTCAACACAATGCACTGGATGTGTGACAAAATGAGGGGAGGAGACGGTAGGATATTTGTAAATATCTGTACCCCAGTTTTTCTTCAAATTGCCCTCATAACCAAACTTTAATTAGCTGAAGCAGGCTTTTGTCAGGGCAAATGCAGAGTTCACTCAGGCTAGATGAACAAATGTATACCTCCACCTTTAGAAATGACGGGGGAGTTGGAGAGGAATAATAAAAAAAAATAAATTAAAAAAAAAGAGACTGGAGAGGAAAAAAAACTGTTTGAGAGATTAAAGTAAGGGGTGTGTTCAAGGGCCTAGCAACAATCCAAACAGTGCAACAATAGAAACAGTGCAACAATAGAAACCAAAGGCTGAATGAAAGGAAAACTGTGAAATCTGCATCTTAGCAAGAACAGTATAATCTGTATTCATACCATTTTCAATCTTTCTAAGCAAATCTCAATTTTGAACCACAAAGCAATAATTAGTTTTGTTTCATGCAAATACTATCCCTCGCTAATGGGCAAATAACAGCCAGGTCTGCCTACTCGACATGAGGGTTCTTGAGAGTCTTTTGCGTCAAGATGTCCCAGGCAGAGTGCCTTATGTGTTCAGAGGATTTCAGCGAACTTATTAATAATGCAGGAGATGTCCAGAGACAAGGATTGCATATCGTCCTCCATGGGTCACATGCTGACAGAAAAGCACAGTGTGTCCTCAGACACCAAAACACTAACTGCTTCTTGCTAAATGTGTGATGATTATAACAACTGTCATTGTACTGAAACTCAGGTTGCTATAGCCTAGCAAAAGTAAAAATTTAAAAAAACATTTGTTTGAACCCCCTACTTTCTTCAGACAGGTTAATGAGTACAGCCAAAGCAGCAGCTTCCATACTGGGCACTGGAAAAGGATACAGCAGAACAGGTAGCTAAATAAAACCCAATTTCACCTTTGACCTGCCTGCAAAGGGAAACTAGAGCCAGGGCATGGAGAAATGAAGGGAGATTTACGTTACCAGTGCCCCATTCCCCTTTCCTGGAACAATCTACAGTGGCTATTAATGAAGGGGCAGCTTAAGCTCTGATTCAGTATCAATGAGGCCACTTTGCAGTAAAAGCAGAAAGATGACGAGACAGTGCCACGTGTGCGGCATTTGGACAGTGGGATGCCCATGTCAGGCCAGCAGACTGACTCTGACAAACTGGCCTTACTAAGAATCACAGCTGTGTTCTAGTAAGACATGATGTGAGCTTTCTAATCTCTGCCACCCATAATTCGCCCTGTTTGGTCATGGGTTCTTGTCAAAGATGAGTGGATGTTATAGTGAAAAAAACACATCTAGGAACAGCACAACTACATGGTAGCAGTTAGTGAAGACTGCTCAACTCCTGAAGTTGAATCATGCTCATGACGTGGCATGGTTGTCTCATTCGTTTACCCACTTCTTTGCTCTCAGATTAAATAGCTGCTTCGCTCATTTCAGTGCGTCATAAGAGTCTCTCATGTAAGAGATGATAACTATGTTGAAGGCAAGGATACACACACAGAATTGTAAGCATTATCACATCTCCTCCAAGAAAGGGATGGCAATGGTCATATGTTTGTGTAGTCTAATTTAGAATTATTTGTACTTTGTGTTGAAAGAACGATAGATGACCTCTCTATATATAATAATGTATATCCAACTACTGTGTCACTTCACACACACATCTGTCAAATTGTTGCATCAACATTTTAAAGACAGGCAGAATTAGGTGAGTTCTATCCCTCACCATTAATATTAAGTCAATCCCATACAGGTGCCCTATATTTTCCAGCACAATTGACCTACTTTGTCTCAAGTAAACATCAGTCACTGAGTTCACCTTCTACGCTTGCACCTGTAGATCACACATAGAATGAGAATCTATATCTGGTACATAGATAGTAATAGTCACAAACCCAGATGTCAATGAGGAATCCCTCTCCTTTCCATTTATAGTAAATATTCCCACCAGGGTCACATCCTGGTCTTAAAATGGCAGATGCATTCTGCTGCATAATAAACAACGTCACCACTCTGTCTTTCTCAACCATGGCAACAGGTATAGAACCAGAATCTGGTTGCCATAACAACCTCAACTTGGCACAGGAGGGAAGGATGCGGCACACTGCGTTCTGTTCTCTCTCGCCTCGAGCCTTCCCTATTACCGCTCGGTAGAAAATTACATAGATATATAAACTATTTATCAAAAAAAAAAAAACTATTCATAATTCTAATCCTTTAAAATCCTGAAACATACAAAAAGGCAAAGTGCTAAAGGCTTTAGGATTTATAACTAAGACATTAAGCTACTTATCATTTTGGACTCTATAAGCAATAATGGAAACAACTCTTACTACACAAAAACCTTTGAAAAACATTGTTAATGGAAAATTTATTTAATCAAAAAAAACTTTTTAAGAATTAGGTAAGGTAGTGCTCTTGGTGACACGGAAGGTACACATTGATTGGCTGCATATCAGGAAACACTAAGCTGAAGGTCCTTAAGCACAAGGTCAATTTGACTGTTGGAGTGCCCTGGCTGCTGAATGTCTACAACGAATAACAAATAGCTGTAACACGGCTCGATTCTGGCGGTGGCCCTTGATGCATATCATGCCCACCCCACCCCCACCTTGTTTCCTGTCTGCTTCTTCACCATCAGCTGTCCAATAAAGGCAAAAGTGCTAATAAATCATCTTATATGACCTCACATGACATGACATGTAAATCTGTATAGGGGACAACATAAGAGAAACAATTCTCTAAAAAAAGAGAAATCTAGTGAACAGACACAAGCTACTGTGGGGCATAGAAGCGCAATTAAAAAAAAAAAAAAAAAAATTCCGTCGAAATGCTGCAGCTCTGCATTTTCAGTTCCTGTTCCCCAGAATATAGGGCTGTTGGGATGGTGGTACTCCATTTCATGGCAGGATGAACACCAGTTAACTATCCACATCAGTTTATCAAAGGAACATCACTCAGCTGGTTGTAGCCGCTTGAAATTTTATACTCAAGTGTTCAAAATGGAGCCTGTAATGCGGTCAGGAAAGCAAAAACACCTCTCTGCAATTAGGTTGTTAGGAGGTCTCTGAGCACCAAATAGGAACTAAAAGGTAGCCCCCATTCACCGAAGACTACAAGGCAAGCAGTGTGTAAAATGGCTGAATATATCAGCCTCTCTTCCAGTAACCCTCTAGGAACCTGCTAGGTGTCAGCTGAAACCAATCGATGTCTGTGCGGGATAACAGGAAGGGGAAAAGGTCAATAAATAAATGCATATGTGAAGGAGAATGGCACTCAGAGAGCGCAGACTTCTGCCAAGCCTAGTGTCAAAGAACATACACCAGATTTAAAATTCATAGTAAATGATCCGGATCTGCCCCAAAATGTAAAGAGTTCTTTCCTGGCCCATGCACCATCCCATGTTCAGTGCAAATCGGTTCAGTATTTTTGGTAATCCTGCTGACAAACAGAGAGAGGTGAAAATATAACCTCCTTGACACATGTTTATATTAAGGCAAACAAGTGGATGACCTGCTGGGGGAACCCATGCATTCAGAGAAAAAAAAAAATCTTTGTGCAGAATTCTAATTACCATGTGTGCTTCTTTCAGCAAGACTGAGCAATTTAAATAGCTTCCCTGGAGTCTGTATGTATATGGGCTGAAGTTTGATGCAATGGTTGACTTCTGAAGAATACCATTTCATTTAATTCACTCACAGGATTGCCATTTTCTACTTAACTCTGGTTACCCCAGCTGCACCAAATGGCACTTAAATAATTTCATACTGAATAAAAGGACCAGTCCTATTCACAACATAACCATATAGAGAGATGATATTAAGTAATGTGAAATTAATGCCAAATTCCAAATTTTTGAGACAGCTGTCAGAGACAGGCAAGTATATTCAGAAGAAGCTGGAATCAATGTAAATGTCCATGACACACGAAATTCAGCTTCTTAATAATTCTGCTATTAATAGAGTTGTCTAATATACTAAAAATAAATTTGAAGAGATTATAATTCAGTGCATTATTAAAAATAATAATGTAAAAAACAACAACAACAAATGTATTAAGATATACAGGTATGAGAAATACAGTGTATACTGGATACACAGGATTTAAATGTTTGCTAACCCCATAACCATTGGTGTTTTATCACCATATCAAGAGAGAAACTGACACCATTACAGCGAAAATGCTGTGTATTACTATACAATATGACAACTGTAAATTTGTGTTAGAATTTCTCCATGAGTGATGAGGCAAAGCAGCTGCTGACATTTTCCAGTTGTTTCACCAATGCCACAGTAACACTAATGTAGATGCTCAGTTTTACATAGGAAACATAAGAGTATTTTTGCATGATATTAGAAAGGTATCACAATACTCTACCATTAAAAACGGTACTATAACATTTACTATACTGTACTGTCCCAACAGTACTATACTATTTATCAGTAATCCTACTTTAAGAATGACAGTGTTTTAATAAGAGCCAAAATTCCTATGAGTTGGGCAATGTGCAGGGCAGTGTGTTCCTAAAGTTTTCAGCTTCCACTCCATGCAGTCATAGTGGGCATGGTCACTGTTTTTGTTCCTCTCTCATATGCATGCTGCAGCTTCCATGATGACAAAATGAGAGGCATGATTGCAATAACAAGTGCTCTTGCCATCCATCCACAACTTGTTGACAATGCAGACACACAAATTGAAATATGGCATTATCACGCTTAAATAGCCGACAGCCAGGACAAGCCCATGGACACCACAAAGCTTGTCTGTAAAAAATGTTTTAAACCTATGCAGAGCAAGGGATCCAACACATCAAACTTCACAAAGCATCTCACCGACATGCCGACCTGTTCACAGAATTCAAAGAGTGACAAGTCAGCAAATGTGATAAATAACTTAATTACATCATACTCATGCCCTTGAATAAGTCGAACAAGTGAGATTTATTTTGTCACAAGCAAACTTTTTTTACCATCAGAGTCTGACAAGGATTTTTAAAGGCAGTGATAACTGTTTAATTTGGCTTAACTGTTTCAGCTAACTTGCCAATGTGGCAAACTTCCCTACATGAAAACTAACGTTCACGCTAGTAACATTAACTTTACCATAACCTGCAAGCTGCTAAAAATCAGTTGTTCACAAGTATGCAGATAAACAACACCAGTTAAAAATGATCAGTTTATACTCAATCATTACTGGTAAAGGTAATCATGGCATGTGCATTTTTTGTCAATTATTTCTATTTCTAAATGTATTTAGCAGAGTGCAGAGCTCTGCCAATGAGCTGTATTGAGTCGGACTAAATGCTGTTTGATAATTCTATATTTGCAACTAGCTATCACTTAACTATCAAAGATATCAAATGAACACAAATAGAGGGGACATGAGTTTACTGCGTGCAAGGTAAAGTCTTTAATAACACTATGACCTTAATCTAATTATTTACATTAATCCAATTAGTAGCATTACATTAATTACCATATATATCTAAATGATACATGGTGATGAAGCACAAACCCAGGGTTATTAGCCTGCACACTATAGTAGTGTAATAAAAAATGGACTGAACATAAATGACTCAATACACAATCTTGGAGGAGGTCTGCTCTACTGAACCCCTTTTTCTAGTTTTCTATTTAGTCAAATTATATTTAACAAGTGAAGTCTTAAATCTAAAATATGGCTGGACCGTCCTTGATCGGTTTGTTTCTGTCCTACTCTCTGTGCTCACATATACAGTGATTTAATACCTCTGAATTCCCAACAAAGCTGGTGTCATTTACATATTTTTTGTTGTTAGATAACAGAACAACTATAAGATGGAGACTGAAACATGGCCCATTAAGACTACATGTTAACTGGCAGTTACTTCCAAGCTACTTCCAGGCTGCTGCTGCAAACTGCTAAAATCCTGATTTTATAATCGCAGGGTCATCTAACAAAATCATCACACATACACAAGTTAAAGGCAACGATTATGATTAAGGCTACATTTACTTGTAAAATGAATACTCAGAGAGAATGTTAGAATCTCATTCATGACTATTTCAGTTTAATAAAACATGTAGAGAAATTTACCTGCAGAGGGAAAGCCCAACCTTGCAACAGAACAACACTTGATTTGTTGCTAACTGTTTTTGCGAAGAAAACTCACAAAAATGGGTGTGAAAAATCAGTTAATCTAGTGACAAAGGTACCAAATTGGCAATGCTGCCCACAAATTCCCCCATGGTGAAACAATAGAAACTGTTTGCGCAAATTCATTTTGAAATAGAACCAAGCCAATGGGGAAACTCCAACAGTAGACCAGGTGACAGCACTCAATCAAGAAGCATTTGGCTGGCCAATCAAGTAACTTTATCACTCACTTACATTTGCATTTATTGGCCCTCCTGTTGCAGTCGAGCCAAAAATAACGATTAATGAGAACGAGCTCAATCAAAAGTAGATCACAATCTACATAGCGTATCAAACTGAAAACCGAAATATCAAAATATTGAAACATTAGCACAAATTACACCCCCCCCCCCACCAAAACACACAGACTTGCAAAGAGATGCCAGCAGAATCGGCAACCACACAGTTTTAGGTTTTTACTTGATTTCAGTACTGTAGATACTTAGGTGGGTATCATAGCGAAAAATTAATTTTGGTATTGTGACAACACTACAAAAGAGTGGCACATTCTTAGGTAGGTCACAGATATGCTCTGTGTGTTACACTCAGTGTCTTTAGAAGCGTGTGTGATGGCTTGGTTGCCAGGGCTGTGGCACAGGTGACAGAGTTGTCACTGAATGCAACTCAAAACTGCAGGCTAAAAGTAGTGTCTGAGCACTGCTGTGCACATTTGACAAACAGCTGAGCTTGTCACAACACTAACATATCCAAAACAGCAACTAACATGGTATCTTGATTACACCCTTAGATACAGTGCACTTTCACGTCTGTTCAGGGAGATATCCTCACTGTAATTCTCCTCCATTGACTCCTGCCAAAAGAAAAAGAAACAAAAACATGGAATTTTCCAGGCAGGTAGAGGAGTGGGTCCAGCTAGGAGATTTGACCCCTTCACAACAAAATCCATATCACAGTCATCGACTCGGACGAACTAAAACTAACTTTCTGTTAATTTCAACAGCACACATTTTCATTTTGTCAGATGAGCTTCTACATCAGAGTAATTACTGAAACTGTAGAGGGAAAGGCAGTTAGTTCATACTACTGAATCCTCAGTTTCTACTCAGAAGGCTAATCACAGAATTTTTGGATTCCTACTGGAATAGAGTAGAGGGAAAAAAAGGCAGGAAGACACCAGAACAATGCACTGAATGCCGGGTATTGCAGTTGACAACAGAGCCTGTAAAACACATTAGGTAATCTGTTATGACAAGGCTTTATGTGCTCAGTCCCCTCTATCACAATGACCCTTTTCATTGTGCCTTACCCCCTCTCTATTTGGAAAAAGTAAACTTTTTACTATTGCGAAAAGAAAATGTGAAACCTTAAAAATATTTGAAATGAATACAGTAGCTGCTAAAGCGCAACAAAGAAACCAGCTTAATCTGAGAAAATCTGGTTAAGGTAGAAAATCAGAATAAATGATAATACATTATATGCACATGGCAATATAAAGCCAGTGTTTACTTGGAGCAATAAGATTTAATTCATACCACCTATCATATTTTTGAAGTTTTTTTTCTAGAGTATTTGGAGTTACAGTGCCATGAAGAGACAAGCATTTTATTTTTTCATTATGCGTATACAATTGGTAACAAACATTTCTCTTAATTCATTGTTTAAAAGTTTAAAACATGACATTAAACACATCAGAAATCATCATAAAGCTCAAATTAATAGGTTTAACTGCATGTAAACACACAAACAATCATAAGCTTTGTCTCAAAACCAGAAAATCTGAGTTTGTTCTGAATTTTTCTGTCAACTGTTGTTTACTTTTTACCAATTCCATGCAAAAATAAATTAATCAATTAAAAAAAAAAAATCATACATCAAAATGTCTGTGGGTTTTGTTGCCTGTGTGGATAGAAAGCAGTGGGAAAGGGCACAGTCCTGGCCTATATGCCAGCTGTTCCAGCCCTGACTTCTGTCTATTTATACAGCAGCAGATGGCGGCTAGTGCTTCACATGCCGACAGACTGTCAGTGACAGGAAGGAATGGACAGATTTCAACCGCCCAACCTTTCCACCTAAGTCATAGCCAAATCATACACTGTACCTACCCCACATACACTGATAGCTAGCTATGTCTGTGAGTGCCTTTTGATATTAGCAGCTCACGCAGACTCACTGAGTCCATTATAACAGAGACTAAAGAGAGGCTTCTAGAAACCACCAGACAGAGGAAACATGCTAAGCCAGCAGGACTCCATTCAGAAGCTAAAACAAACACAGAACTACAACAAAGAGAGAGGGATATCAGGCAGCCTCTCAGGTGATGACATGGGGGGTTAAACCGACAAGACACACAGAGCTGCCATGAAATCAGAGCCTAGATAGCAATAAATATCCAAATTACAGGCCAATGACATGCAAATGTATTGCCTCATGTATCTAACCAAATTCTGTACACATCCACCAACTTGTCATATGAAAATGTTTATACCATAATGTTACCATTACCAAATGATACAGGATCCTCTGAGTCATAGTTTTCAGCCATTTTGAAAGCTAAAAGAGGTAATTTGCTTCTCATGGATCAAGACCATGGAGGATATTCTCTTCTTTGCAGGTGCTGGCGCAAAGGTCAGAGGTCTTTCCGAACACATCCTGTCTTATGGAAAGCTACAGTAATACCTCAACAGTTTAGAAAGGTCTAGTATTTTCCAGGTAAAAATAGCACTTATTATATCAACAGTTCAAAGTTGCTTATGTCAACCGTTTCACAATGAACTTTAGGGAATTGGCTGTGCATGTGATTCATTTAAAAAGAAAAATTAAGAAGGATTAAAGATGTAGTGTTCCTCCACAGTTTATATCTTGGAAATGTCTAAGCATTTGGTATAACTACAAGGAATTCATTTTTCTTCCTAGATCAACTTTGGTTTTGTAATAGTAATAATATTATGTGTAATAGTAATAATAAATTAACAGTATCCACATAGATAAGACACCATAAAAAAACAATACAGTGTAGGATCATTAGTAAAACTTCACTTCCATAAAACAGATGCTGATTCCAAAAATCTTTGAATTTTGAAATGTCTGCCTTGTTTTTGAAAGCTTTCCAATATAAACCATTGCTGGTTATGCTTAAATTTATGGAGAAGTGAAAGTCTTAATGACAAATAAAACACAAGATTTGCTTTATAATCTAAATTAGTTCTTCCAAAGCAGTTACAAATTTGTTTTAAACTTTGAATTACAATTAAATGCAGTCTTAGATTTGTCTCAAAACAGCATACAGATAATCATATGATCCAGGCAGAATGGCTGGGTGTTGGGTGTTGACAACAGTGTAGACCATGCTGTACAGACAAGGGAAACACAGAGCCCCTTACATTCATTGCTCACAAAAGGCGCCCATTTTACAGAGCAGTGACCTGGATTTCCTCAACTAGCCTCTGCTCAGTGAGTGAAGTCTCACTTTAAATGCTTCTCTGGCTTTATGTAAGCGTGACATCATGAACACAACTCTGGCACATGGATCTGTGAAAATCTAACATCTTTTTGGTCAAACCCAATCTTTAAAATAAAAAAGAAAAAAGACAAAAACAAGGGGCATTACTTGTTTGGCATGCTCTATGAAGCCTGAAAACATTAAGGATAAGAACTGACTGATGCCTCAAGCTAATGTCAGATGGCTAACGTGTTTTATCCAGCGTTTTCTCTGTGGAGGGAAAGAAATGATGCATGAAACTATGTGTATCTGTGTTTGTGTGCATGTGCCAACACAAGATTGTCTGTATTATTGTGTATGTGTGTATACTACTGATCTCAGTTTGCTGCACAGACAAAACAGCAGCATGAGACAACTCCATTTGGAGAGGCAGAGGATTCTGGTCACCAACCAGATCAAAAGTCAGTTCAGCTAACTTATTAATTAAAGTATCAAAATTAATATACTACCAAACTCCCTCATTTCCTACTCATGAATAATACAAAGTGAGCATCATGCCCACCACCAAGCTACCCGTGCCTGGACTGCAAAGCTCTCCAGTTTGCCTCTGAATTCAGACCTCAGACTGTGGGAGGAAACCAAACAATACAGTCTAGAAAGAGAGCTGTGTCAGTGAGGGCACAAAAACTGGGGAGAGAAAAAACAAAAAAACAAAAAACAAAACACATTCACTCGCTTGAATGTGGGAAAGTCCAGCCATTTCACCCAACTCAGGCAATGAACCAAAGAGTGGGTAAAACGAGCAAGCCAGGAGTGCCATAATGTTTAAACAGACACACCATTATCTACTTTTAGGCACCTGGTTGCATCATCAAGCCAGGATGGATGGGGATGGAGGTGGGCAAGTGTGAGTACAAACTAAATTAAGAAGACAAGTAAAAAATCCACTGGTTATGTGAAGAGGATGGTGTGCTGGAAATGAACTATAGCTGCAGCTTATATCAACAATAATTTCTAATTTATTTTTTTGTTGATATTTGTTAATACTTTCTAATTAAGAAATAAAGACAATCTCTGTAACCCTTTCAACTGTTTCACTTAAAACTAGGAGACATTTTAACATTTGTCTGAACTGAATTTCACCAGACTAATTTAGCATTGTGTCGTTCTACCTTGTTATGTGAGTTAGGGCAAGTATTTGGTCTTTTATCTCTGGTCATATTACAAACATTAATGGTTTTCGCTAGTCAGCAGCCAATCGAAGCAGAGCCCTCTAGGCACAGATCCCTAAAAGCATCAATATCTTGTTTGTCCAAAGGGGTCCATGAATAAATAAATAAATAAATCATCTGAATGGATTATTTAATTTAGGACTGAGTCCTGAATTATTTTACAATTCTCTATTTTCTGAATTTCTGGTGCTCTGCTACTAAGACTTCTCTCTATTTAGGTAGTGAAAAATACCTCTAGAAAATTCCTAAAGCAAACGAAACTGCATTCAAAATTAACGATATTATTTCATACCATTGGTGGGCATTCTTATGTTTTATTGTTTTGTTGTTTTTTTTTAATGAGAAGTAAAGCTCAGACATTTTTTGCAGTGGAGGCAAAAACTGTAGGATGTCTAACCTATAGAGGGATGCATATATTATAGCTTTGCATTTGCTTTTATCTTAACTGCAAGAATATAATAAATTTCTCAGCCTTGATCATTATGACTGAAATCCAATCATCTCTAGCAGGGTGAGTGTGTGATGCCACCTCACGCTGTCCTACACGTGAATAGTGCTTGTGCACGCCTTTCACTCTATCTACTGCTATGGCTGCATTTACATGCCCCCTCCCCCCCTTGAGTCAGCTCCGATCCCATCCTTTGCTCTAATATCCTTTATTTTCTGCAAAAGGCTTGAACAGTTTACACTCAGCTCCATGTTTAATGTTTGATACCTGCAAAATTAGGTCTCTCCAGACATTTTGTCCCAAACAACATGCTAACCTTGAAGTGTTCACAGTTTAACAATTTAATGATATGGGTAATTGCTTAAATAAATTGACATGACACTAAATCAAAAAGGCATCGGGACTCTGTTGAATATGGGCGTACTAAAAAAAAAAAAAAGAGTAGGTGGTGATGAAGAGTAAACATAAAGTAAGGAGTGAAAACCACAAGTGGCTTGATCAGCTAAAAAGCTGAAACCTCAATTTAGAAAGAGAAGGTATTTATCACTTTCCCCTTCTGACCTCTGACACATCTATTGAACTCATTCATTCGCATTCAGCGCATCCCTGATATGCAATGCCATGTTGTGGGTTCTTACTCATTTCAAAACAGTAATTCATGAAGAGGGATTCACTGCCAATGGGAAAGGCCACCATGGCTCTATGGCATTTTCTAGTGTTCTATGTAAACTGCAATGGTGTAATTTGAATTTAATGCTCAATAAATATAATACTGATTGCATTTTACATTGCATTTTTATAATTTTACATCAACAGTAGATCTTAACGCCAATTTCATAGCTGTCTCATTCATAGAAGATTTCAATAACTTAAGACTCTGATTAGAGGATATAGTCATAAAAAGTAATAATAATTAAAAAAAAAAACCCGATATTGAGACAAGTGATTTAAATTAATCATTTTGGCAACTGAGACAGCATACATCCAGATATACACCTTGATCCAGTCTACATTAACATTTTCCCCAGCCTAACAACTGTCTACTATTAAATAACTACCCCAACATCCCACAACAACTGCAACACAGAGACCAAGACCTTAGAGAGTATAAGAGCATAAATGCAAGGCAGATCATCATGAGCCAAAACAAATTAGAGCACAATATAAAAAAGAAAAATATTTATTGAGGATTGAAGGAACTTTTATTCATCATTCAAGATGTTTTTGCAGTGGAAGGAAACTGATGCTGCTGCTTAGACTACCCAGCATAGAAGACGACAATATAGAGAGATATGACGGTAATAGGTGCACAAGATACATTTCCTCACATCCTGACTCAAATGATCACTGTCTTTTGCTGGTTATTACTATGAATCATTTTTACAGAACTTCCACCTGCTGTTAGCATGAAAAAATAATTTAAATTTGCTGTAAAAAATAAAATTAAAAAAAAAAAATCACAAAATTGCAATTCATAACACTTTCTGTTAAACAGCTCTTAACAGCAGGTGTATTGAGAACTGGCTACGCTGCACAACATACATGTGCCTCTGGCCTTAAAGTCCTGTGACACAGCCTGAGCTGATAACAGACACAGACATCTGCCTGTCCTCCCTCATCATTAGGAGGTCAGTCTGGAATGTGTGAGTCTGCGCTGTTAAGTAGTGCATGAGGGCAAATTTGTGTTACTCCATAACAATCTCAGCATGAGGCGATGAGGAATGAAACACCCTGAGCAGTTGTATGTGGGTATGTTTACACCTACAAGGGTCACAGGGATTACAGCAGCAGGGCGTGGCAACCTGAGTGAACCCAGCGGATTACTGGCTCTAATCAGGTCAATCAGCCCTGTCTGCACAGGGTTCAGCATTTCCTATTCCCCACTTCTTCCACCAGGTCTCTCCTCACTGACCACATTTCATACATATGAGATGACTTCATTGTCATTTCTGCTTTTCTGATAGCCTCCTCTTATGTGTAACTGACACTGGAGCTCAGATAATTCATCCCTGTGTTTTTTGGGGGGGGGTTTTGTTTTGTTTTGTTTTGTTTTTTTATAAAATCACCATCCACTTAGCCTGTACTAAGAGGTGACTCACCAGAATTGTATCTGAGAGGTGAAGGCTTGATTGATATAGTAACCTTCTGTTTGTTTTAACAATTCGTCAATTAGTTTACTCCTAGAATAGGGGGTGTTTATTGTGTAACTTCCGGCACTTGAAAACAAGGATAACTTTTAATAAGATTTATTATACCATTCCTAACACTGGACATCTCCACTGATGGAAAACGAAGATACTGTGGAAAATAATCTATCTATACGCAAGTTTGTTTCACTTAAGTCAAACTTAGTCTCTAACATAACAGAGGTTCTGCTTCTGTCTGTGCACTGTGTGAAATCTATCAACCATCTTTGGCCATACATATGTCAGCTCCTGCTCACTGGCTGAGGAGAAACATAACGCATAGATTACATAACTATAGACGGGCGTTGAAAACACATCAGGGCTCTAATAAAGGCAGGCTTTGGGTGTCCTGGAGTTATTCAACATTTGGAGCACCAACACTAACTAATGCAACAGTGCATCGCGTCACGTCACCCCCTTATAATTTCATTAGCCATGGTATGTTTAAGAGCTTACACTGAAAGAAGCCCTTACTTGTTTCCAGCCTGCCCGCAGAGGCCTTGGACACATTTACTGCACACTGCATAATCGATTTGCTGCCCCTCTGCCTGCACCCTATCCTTGACAACCTTCCATGCATGGGGGGGGGTTTGCCCTGAAGCTCTCTCTTTCTCTGTGGTGTTGACACATGCGCTAGGACAGACACATATGCCCTTAAGCGAGTCACAACAATGAGGGGAGTGCCACAGCTTCATCCAAACATCTGCAAAACACCTACAAGCTGATAAAACATCCCATTTATGTCAGGCAGATTCCAGTCCCATTGAAATGTTAGCCATCACTACAACCCCCCTAATATAAAAGACACAAGCACGTATTGTTTTGGGCTAGCACTATCGCATTGCAACTCTGACTGAAGCAAAAGTATTGAACTTTATGATAACTAAACACAGATATTGCATAAACTGAATGGATTTTGCTGCAGTAGTGGATGGAGGAGTTTATATGGTGCTGTAATACTTTTTTCTGTTGTGAAAATTTGTCATAAATAGAATTATTTATTAAAAATATGAATTTGAGATGACTAAAAACCAAGCAAGTTACAAATATCTTACAACCACCATTCAAGCATACTGAGGAGTATTCGATACTCAAAAGACAGATTGAAGACATGAGGTTGTAATGAGTCGTTGATACACCGTGTTTGGTAGGGGCAAAAATAAACAATTTCATCTGTTGTGGCTGATGTAGTTATAATTCTAATAGATTTAGGGAATTACATTACACATCTGTTGATCATGAAAAATAATCAGAAGGCATCACTGTGTGACAGAAAACACTAACTTGTCAGAATGAAAGAAACAATTTGCACAATAGTTGAGAGATGTTTTAAAAATTTAAATAAAAAACTAGAATGGCACTCAAACAAACAGACGAGTGAAAACATAACCTTCCTTGTGAAGGTAATAATTTTATCATTACTTACCGTGATCATAAAAAACATAATAAATTTGACCATCCATTAAAACATTTTGCCAACCACCTCTTGGTCTCCAAAACAAACCATTCTTGAGTTGTTTAGACTAAAAACATACAGTATGATATTGCCAGATTATTATAGACAAAGTTTGAGGATATCCAGTCAAGCAGAGCTGCAGAACTGTCAGACTTTTACACTGCATGTCAGATAACCTCAACTGCTGGTATTATATGAAAGTGTGCACCTTTGAGCCACTAGTTACCATTCAACCTCTAAAGATCCTAATAACACATCATTCTCAGCATACCATCTGCAATGAAGTCCTGATGAACAGAGAGAGCATGGCTGCCTGCCAGCCTCCCTTTCTGTTCTGCAATCTGCCCATGTGATAGGGGGTAGAGTAGGCAGTACTGCAGCTTCCTCCTCTCTCTCACTCACACACTCACTCACTCACAACCCCCCCAAAAAACACTGCATATACCACTGCAGTTCTGCTATAAACCACGAGTCACCCTCCAGCACCTCCAAGTGACATTGGTATGATGAAAACCCAGGGATATGGAGTAAAAGTACTGCGGATTTGACACAAAGCTTCTCTTTGGTAGAGTATAAGAGATAAAGGGCAAGTGAGCCATAACTTGGAGGGACATTTGATCTTATGGAAGATTCATATAGGCTTAGTCTAATGAGCCCAATAAGACTGACAGACAAAACTCGAGGCAAACAAGAGAGTCTGCTGGCAGAACAGGTTTCTGCCGTCACATCCTGCCCTGTCACTGGGTCATTACATGTTTCCATGAAAATGTCGGGGAGACTGTGTTCATCTGCCAGCTGAAATGGGCCATACAGCACAGGCATGAGTAAAGAGGCAGCTAGCACTTCAAACTGCCTGATGACTCACAGTCACATGTAAGCAGATTGAATCACAAGACTACAAAACCACATTCAGATTTTATCCTCTCTCACTCCTAATGCCTATTCTTTCATGGATTTCACAACAACAGTAGGATACTATCACAGATGTACACCATCAAATTGAATGCATTGATGGAGAGCTATGAAATGGTAAATTCAAGACATAATCATAAAACAATTTTTACTTCGTAGCTATACATATTTAGAGTAACAAATCAAATTTCAGTATATTCTAGTCTACTTAAATAAATCATTTTGCATTCATAATTTCACACGTGTAAAAACGAGTGACCGTAGCATGAAGCTAAAGCATTTTAATACGCTTATACAACATCATCTTAATCATTGGTCCCATTGACATATTGTCAAAGTGAGAAAAAATCTTATGATGCTGCAACATTCATACAGATTTAACATATTACAATCATTTTTAAAACATCAATGGGCCTTAGTAAATCTAACCAAATCACCTCAGTTTTTTGTTAAACTGACAGCAAAATACAAAGCAGTAAATTTTGTATATGATTAACTTCTGGCCATAACACTTTATATGCTTTCCACAAACTGTTTGTGTACACTATGAGATAACAAAATCTTAAACTACAAAGCAACACGCATATCCACTGGGGGTGTTAGCAGGCCAGGCTGTGCGGCGACCCCTGGATCTCCCAGTATGAACCAACTCAGCATTTCACACACACACACACAAACACACGCACACACACACACAAACACACACACACACAGACAGACTCCTCAGGCATGCAGGCCCCTTCAGAGGAGGAGGAATTTCACTCTGTAAGCCTTTTATTCTCTTTCAAGCGGTTTGTTCCCAACTGTCAGCCATTCAGTTTGCTCATTCTACTGTTCTCGGCTAAGACCCCCGAAGGAAGACCACGCTGAAGCATGTGTGGTACACCGAACTTCCCCTGGCTGAAAGGCCGGCATAAATTTAAGAAGTTGTGTTGTTGTGTGCAGGCCAGTGGTCTACTTACTTGTAGTGTTGCCTTGCATCTGAATGATACATTTTGACTCCTTGCTCATCTCTCTGGAGTTGAAGGGCCGAACTCGCACAGCGACTTTAACGGAGGCCCCAGACATGTTTGCGGCTTAGGACTCTCTTCTAGTAGGATGGCTTGTATATCCCTCCTAAAGGAAACAAGGAAAAAGAGATTTTTGCATCTGTTTGTTAAAGAACATCTGGTATTAAATAAATGAGGCAAGACTCCGTTTGTTTCCTTGTTTAAAAAATATAAATTGCCAGAATGCAATACTTGCTAAATGTAACTGAAACACAATGAAAGTCGACTGCCCCCCCCCAACCTCCCAATCTGCAGGCTACAACAAATATGGCCGACCAAAGCCACTGAAGCGGTTTAATATTTTGTAAACAGCAGCCGACAAAACATTTAGCTGTATATAAAGGCTGCAAGGTGATGCAAGTCTTTTTAAATCCCCAGTAGGTGCGAAATGCGTTGTTTCCAAAAAAAAAATATCAATATTGCATAAGACAAATTGGCTGCGCACAGACAATAACTTATTGTTTTATAATAAGACAACTCTGCGATATGTTTACAGTAAATTCAAGCTATACCTCCTGCGCCCAGTGACTACATGGGCCAAATATCTCATGTTTTTCCATGTCCTTGCAGTCGGCCATACTTGCTAAAGCATACGCCCATGAAATTCTATCTACCCTATTTGGTGTGAGCTACAGTGGGACAGTGAGCTGGGCCCCACTGCTGCATCCAGCAATGTCCATTCTGTGCAGACAAAGAGCTTAAATCTTCGTTTAAAATATATAAATAAATAAATTCGGCGATATTAGGAAGTAGGCTAATCCGCCGCTGTATGCCGTGGAACAGCGAAAGGAGGAGTTGCATTGGTGTTTTTGAAGCACATTGTTCCTGGTATACCCTGCGTGGGTAGGTTTTATATTATATTATATTATGCTATATTATATCATGTTATATTATATTATGTTATACACTTTTTTGTTGTAAGCCAGCCTAAAGCCATGTTGATGGCCGTGACTTAAGTACCTATGTAACGTTGTCTGAAAGGATTTGACTATGCAAGCGTACACAAATACTGTGCTCGCAAAAAAGTATTATTTTACAATGTAAATTAAATAAAAAAACAAACATAAAAGAAACCTTTAACGGAACCAGGTCCACCTAACAGTCCAAACACATACGTACATCTTTAACTGACGTAAGCTAATGGAGACAACCGCTCAGCAGCCGCAAGCGACTACCTGGCATTAATCCGTGATAACAAACCAAATGCACTACAAGCGTCGGAAAATATAAGCGAGTTAAATATATTACACGTTAATTATCTTCTACGTTTTTAACTCACGTTTGCAGAGTCTCACCACGACAACACCGACACCTCAGGACCGTGCGGGAACTGACGTTAGCTAGCGGGCGTCAAAATGTGTTGTTTTGCTAAAAAAAAAAAAAAAAAAAATCAGACTCGGCGAGCACGGCAGCTGTTACAAAATCCGCTTTCGCGAAAAACACCCATTCTAGCGGTGTGCTCCGGTATCCTCCGCCGGCTGGAGCGTCGGTCGCCACCGGTAGATTCCTGGCGAGTTTATTTCCCCGTAGAGATAAAAGGCGGACGTCTCCGTGGGCGCAGCGAAAAGGACTGATACGCTGCCTTGATTTACCCGACGCATTACGTCAACCCCCTCTCCGGCCGCGCTGACCGACAAGCCTGACGGGCCAATCGGCGAAGAGACGTCCGGTGACCGACGCGCCGCGGAGCCAATAGCGGTCCTCGAAATCGAAAGGGGGCGGGCGCTCTCTCTCTCTCTCTCTCTCGCCCTCTCGCTCGCTTTTACGACCGTGACGCCACACTGCAGGATTTCCACCCGCCGCTCCCCGCACCGCTCCCTGCACCGCACCGCCGCTCCCCGCACCGCCTCCCGCACCGCTCCCCGCACCGCCCCGCACCGCACCGCTCCCCGCACCGCCGTAGCCTCATCACGCAGGGTCAACGCAAAGAGCGCCGTCTAGCGACAGGCGAAGCGCGTCATCCGTCAGACTCTTGCTTTATATTCTAATCCTTCATCATGTCTACTATCCTATTCTACATTTAAAAAAATATATATTCACCGCAAGCCACAGGGCGTTTTTTACCCGCACTTAGCCAGGGAAGGATTTATCTATGAATAATATAAATGAAAACCACATCACATTTTTCTGTTCCTTCTTTGTATTTTACACAACCCTGCTTCGTTTGGTTCATGTTACGTGTGGTTTTTGCGTAATATTTTTCATGGCATGCAACAAAATGTGAGCACCTTCAAGAGTGACTAAGGGGTAATTTTTGTTTTTCAGAATAAACTGCTCCAGTTTACCCTTTATCATACACTGTTTAAATCCTGCCAATCAAATTGGGACAGTTGCCAAACTCAATCCATTAGTTTAAAACAGTTAAAGAATGACTAAGCTTATGCAATTTGGGAAATCACATTCCAAAACACAGATTTCGTGTTGCCAGGAACAGGAATAAGTTATATTCTTTTTATCTATATAAAAGAAAAAGATAAATTGGTTACCAGCACCATATTTTGGTTTAGGAGAAATTTAGGAGTGTAAATTTTCCATCCAAGTTAATATTTTTTTTTCATGTTTGACTTTTGAGTGATTTTACTGATCATTTTGGTATTTATTTAATATCTCACCTAGTCAACTGGATTGCTTCACATTTACTCTTTTCAAATAAATATTAGAGAAGTTTTGACTTTTTATAACCTGTGACATTATGTTTTGTTGCTTCCATCTTTTCATAATGTCAAATAAACTTAAAAACAAAAAGGCCAAAAGAAAAAAGGCCAAAAAAAACAAAACCCTAAAGTATCAATCTGAGGAAAAAACAGTGACGAGTTGTGAAATAATGTGCATCATCATTTATTTCAGTTCAAAATCCTAGCTTCCAAAACAGGTATGTGGTTAAAGGAAATCATTTCCTGTACAGTTAAGGTCAGCAAGGTCAAGTTAGGTACAGTGCCATTTGAAAGAGACCAGCTTGAGGTGAGATGTCAGTGGCTCTGAAGAACAGTTTTTTTAATGGTGTGCTCCTACAATGGTGTTTCTGGTGGTCATGCTACATTCTCTCATGATCCTTTCACTAAGCCTAAAAGAGGGTTATTTGTCCATGAGGCGCTTAGGAGGTTCTGGACTTGAGGCCATGCACACACAAATTCAGTTTATTGAAGTCAGCAGGGAGAATGTGACTATAAGGAACAACTGATCAAAGTGTATTTTGGTAAACCATTGCTCATCTTCCTACTGTACTCAAAAGGAAGCCAAAATTTAGGATTAGTTTACTTTAAGCTACATCCTTAATGGATAGTCCCAGCTCTGAACTTCATCTACAAGCACAAACTGTGCATGTGTTAGCTCTGGGACACCAGCATACATTGTGTGGATTCAAGTTGATTATTGCTGCAGTCTTCAAAATGAAAACTCAGGTCTAGCAATTTTATCAGAACCCCATTCATTATCTCCAAAATGTGTGTAAATAATTACCTCCGCCAAGGAGGTTATGTTTTCAAAGGTTTCTCCTTTTTGGTCGGTTTGTCAGCAGAATTATGAAAAACTACAGAACAGATTTGCACCAAACTTGTTGGAGGGATTGGGCATGGGACAGGTAGGAACCTATACATTTTGGTGCAGATCTAGTTTAAAGGGGAGGATTTTTTTTCCCTTTCCTTAATATTGCGAGATAGGGTATTTTTTTGCCTTGGCGGAGGCATGCACTGTTCTGAGTGCCAGTCTAATTATAAGTCTTTAATTAAGCCAACGTACACAGTATTACAAAAAAAAAAAAATAAAAAATGAGAATACTAAAGGAAAATGATCAATGAAGTGAATGTATGCATCTCGCTGGTAAAACTGTTGGTGGAAACTTATTCTTGCAGCAACATAACGCACTAACTAACTCTTGTTGAATATATGTATATATTTTGATATATATATACACAAACTCATGAGAAAAAACTTAAAAGTCTTAACTTTATTATGTTTTGTTTTTATAACCATGATAATGGTTTGAGACAAAAAGGGTAAATGCGAAAAAAAAAAAAAAAAAAAAAAAATCAAATCAGGTCCCCCCCCCATTCAAAATGTTTTTGTTCTCGTTGGTTGTAGTGACACTGAATTCAGGCGATTTGGACAGATCCCTTAATGGTAGTAAGCAGGCCAGATGTTGGTGACGGGGTCCTTAGACAGGCCGACCACCCTGTTTCTCTCTCATCCAGGCATGGATCCTCTCCTTCAGCTCAGGGACTGTAGAATTAACAACAGATTGTGAGGAGCAGATAAGAAACTGACCTTCACTATGTAATTATTGCTTGCTGTTTCTAATAAGAAACACTTTTGCACTTGCGCTCGTCTACTTTAAACAGAACATGTAATTACTAGTGAAAAGGCATCATGGTGGGGTTACCTGACTCAAGCATGCTCTCTGTGAGTGGCTGCCTGTTGAAGGGATCAGTGGGGGAGTTGAGCAGATGGCGTAGGATGATGGATCGGTCCATGATGTTCCCCGAAGGCAGTATCACAGGGTCAGTCATCAGTGTGTCCATCAGAGGGTCTGTCAAACCACATTCACTTGTACTTACACAGGATTAAGATGCAGACACTCCCAAAACTATCACCAACAGCCCTTTAACTGACTATCCTGGTTTTATGCTTCTGTACTGCATAGAAATTGAGTTTTACCAGCAGCAGAACCGACACCTTTCTTTCACAGTGAATGCTATTGTCATATTGTCATTATATCCCATTTCCCCTTTTGTTTCTTACAGAGGCAAAACAAACATCATAGCCTGCTCAACAGGCTGCAACCTGTGTTTGGAAGAGGGTTCCTAGAGTTTGGAACAGGCCTGAACAGAGGTATTCTACTAGCTAATTTACCCTCTGGCTTTCGCTATTGTCTCTGAATCAAGAGTTAATAGATAAAGTAAATTTTAAAAAGGTAGAACAAACTAAGTTAAGTCTTATTTGCAAGAAAAATGAAAAGAAAAATCTATAGTTAACATGTAAGGCCATGTCAAAATTATGTGTTTGGTATGACAGCTAAATTGGTGAAACATCAAAAAACAAGTTAAGAAATTATCCAATAAGAGCACTCAGTTAAGTGTGCTCCATATCGAAATGTCACAAGGCTGTTAAAGTAGGACCTGTGCGTTACAAAAATAAAACCTGACGTGGGAGATTTTAACCACATAGAAAGTTGATACTCATGCCTCCTGTATGGCACACTCCCATCAATCTCTGAATCAAAGAAGGTATGTCAACCACGTTCCCTTACTAGATTATATTAAGTCTGTGGTTACATGATAGTCCAGCTCTAAGCTGACTATATGGCCTCTATGAGGTACATAATCCCCTGCAAATATCTGGAATTTAACAGCAACAGAGACTCTTGACTTGACTCTTTGACCTGAGGTCAAACCAGGATTCCAAGCTAAGTGACTTTATCTTTGTGGGTGCAAAGACTCACTGACGTTCTAGATTTGCCTAAAGTAACCACAAAGACTTTATCTTTTAAATTCTATCACTAATTTCATTTAAAATCTGAATTTAAAGATGTTGGTATGATACTACTAGAAAAAACAAGTAGATAGACAGACCCTTCAGTTTCTTCATTGTGGATATTCAACTAGACATCATGAGAAATTACTGTTAATCTCAACAAGGATTACTGAATTAAAAAAAAAAATCTTTCTGAGTTAAGAAACCCTGTTTTCTATATAGGTTTGGAAATCTGTAATATTGGGAACTGTAAAGAAGAGTGAGATATGTGAATCAGCCCACTAGATTGGCTTATGGACCTTCTAATAACATGGCTCGATAGTGAAGTAATTTAAAAAGTTCACGAGGAGCCCAAAATTTGAGGGAAAGAAGTTCAGTGCTTCTTCAGCCAATTCACCTCTACCAGTTGAACAGATCTGAAATTTGCAAGTAAAATGCTAAAAAACACAGCAGGCTTACACACACTTACACAGACTCAAACACACTCACACACACTCACACACCTACCTTTAAACTCATCAGGTGCATCACTGTAGTCCATTTCGGACTGGGAGTTCTTGGCAACAATTTCCTCCACCTTCTCCGACAGTAGCTTGAATTTTTCAATTGCGATGGAGGACTTAATTCCAGCCTTCCTCATCTTTGAGATCACCTCTTCAAAGAGCTCACGGCTATATGACCGCTGCAAAGAAACAAATTACAGAGGAAAATTCTTTAGGGAGCTGCAAGAGAAAAGTGTCTGAGATGATGTGAGTATTCAGTATGTTAACTGCGTGTTGCTGTGGTATTTAAGATGTACAACACAGTTATGTCTGCACACTCTTTCTTAGATTGTAACACTATATACAACAAATAAGAGCTGGGTTCCCCCAAATGTCCTTGACATCTGTGGTGCTTTAACTCAATAACATTAACACAGAATTGGAAAAAGTATTTCCTCAAATTTATTCAATTAAAATCATCACCAACAAGTCTGTTTTTCTTCTCCTGAATCTAGGACAGAGGGCAACGTTTGCTGTCGAGATTGTAAAGCCCCTTGAGGCAAATTTGTGAAAACTGACTTGACTTGTCTCCATTTGATGTTAAACAGTGAATGTATAAAATGTTTTTACATAACGCATTAAAACAAACGAGTTGACAGTACTGCGTTATTTGGGGAGAAGTGGGTAGTCATGATCAGTCGGGTGACCTCTAACTCTAGGTTTTGATGAGTAGGGTGAAACCTGGGTAAAACACTATAATGTTCACTGAGCACAACAGAGCTTTGATACCAATGTCTTAAAGGCAATACGACAGTGACTGATAACCTAAATTGCCTGCAGCCCTTTCTCATGACCTGTAT
Organism: Istiophorus platypterus; assembly: GCA_016859345.1. Classification (NCBI taxonomy): domain Eukaryota; kingdom Metazoa; phylum Chordata; class Actinopteri; order Istiophoriformes; family Istiophoridae; genus Istiophorus; species Istiophorus platypterus. The sequence continues at coordinate 4,082,942 of CM029111.1, forward strand.
TTATCATAAGAACCTCCCGCTTGTGTTTTATCATTTGAGTCACTTTATATTCTAAAATTATGTCTTTGTGATTAACTGCAAACTCGCCGACCAACCTGGTCATCTGCTATAGCTTTAGCAAAGCGGGCACAGTCTAACTGTAGGTAGATGTCAGTCAGCTGGTCTAAGAGCTTCTTGGGCTCAAAGCCATACTTCTCGGGGTTCTCCACCTTCAGATCCCGACACTTAGGCCCACAGAGCTGCTGTAGGTTAAAGTTCAGCATGGCAGCTAAACGAGGCCCCAGTTCCTGTGTGAAGAAGAAGGCATTGTTTAGAATAGCTTGTCTTGGTTCAAAATGTCCAATCCAGGAAAATAACTTTGCATTTAGATGAACTTTTATAGTATAATTGACAATTTTTACAAAATGTCCAGTGGGGGTAGCGAAACTCACAGGCCTGAGGAAAGGCTTCTGGACCTGCTTGGTGAGGATGTGGAACATTTCAACAGTCTCTGTGGCCAGGGCCAGATATGAGCGAGACACCCGCTCATCCTGTGTCAGCTGGGATTGGCGGCTCTGCTGCTGCTCCTGAAAGTTGGCAGGAACAACCTTAGGCAACATTATTTCTTTTAACAGCTGTCCACTAGATTCACATCTCAGCAAAAATATCACTGTAGAGAGTTAAGGTGACAATATGCTCCAGCTCACAATATCCCCTGTAACCTTTGCCCCTAGTTTGTCCTTATTGTTTTACTTTTTTTTTATTTCTTTTTTTTTGACTGGATGCTGCATTCAGGTCACATCAGGGTTAGAGTTTCCAACTTTTAAATTATGGTTATGTCAATATGCAGTTTTTCCTCAAAGCTCTTATATATAAAACTTGGTACTTAATAAAATTGAAGGGCCTGAAAACCAAACAAATATGAATGCCTCTGATCAGCCAAAGTCTTTCATTCAGCATAATTAAATGTAGTCTTTATGGATATGGTGTTATACTGTCAATGCACGGTATTTTATTCCTCACATCTACCTCTGCAATCATACAACCATTTTGATGATGTGAATACTTGCACAGTTAACATCTCTACCATCTATTGTATAATACATGGCATTAGCATTGTGATCTACAGCTAACTTTAAATGCTTACATGCTATGTTTTATTGCTGGGGGGGTTCAACCTTAATTATAATCATTTTGTATATAAAATTTTAACAACAGTTACATAAATATAAGACCTCTTAAAGCTGAGCACCGACCCTAGGTAGCTGATCCCACTGCTCCTTATTCTTCATCTCTTCTTGAACTTCATGGATACGCTTGAGGGACTCAAGGCTCTCATCTAACAAGAAGGTGGTGTCATTAATCAGCATGTTGATGTAGCGCACAAACTGCTTGCCAGAGCTAGAGGGGAGTAAAAACAAAAGAAGGTGAATGAGTTGGTCAGGTTGGAAATGATCCAAGTGAGACACCCACTTGCCCAAAACTAAATGTTTCTTTGACCAATACACTTTATCATAAGCACACTCACTTGAACTCCTCCATGAAGGTGCCATGGTGGGCAATATTCTGCCAGAGACTCTTGAAAATAGTGCTGATATGGTACCGTATTGTGAACTTATCATAGAACTCGCTGGTGGCGCCAGTATGCTCAACATCTGACCAGAGACAGTTTGTTAGTGAAAAAGAAAAGGATTTTACAGTCAAGAAAAAAACATCATGTATGTGTCAGCTACATAAAGAATAGAAAGTACTTCATTATTCTTTATGAGGAATACAATCTACACTATGCCCTGCTCAGTGCAACAACAGTTTAAGACTACAATATAAGTAGTACTCACCAGTGTAGAACTTCATGAGGGCGGGGACTAACTGTTTGACAGACAGGGGGTGGTTCTCCATCATTTCAGAAAATCGCTGAGTACGAGGCTGTACAGCTGGGTTGGTGACAAACAGCACCTCCACCAACTTGGCGATAAGGTAGGGATTTCTGATGTAGTTCTGGCTACAGATGAACACCACCAAGAAGGTGACAATGTCCTGGACACATGGCTCATATAAAACCTGGGGAGAATACCTGGAACACAGGAGGAGGATGAGGACAAGGAAGGGATTAAACAAGGAGAGAAAAACACTCCTGGCTTTGGCTTCTGTGTGGATGCAGACACTGATTTTGCTGACTGATATCACACAATGCGTTTTGATACATTTATTATTTTGTGTTGTACATTTTATATCCATATTTTTCTAATATTGTCCTTTCTTTTGAATAGATATGATACAGTATGAAGATTTTATTACCGTGATTCACAATTCATTGTTCAGACGTTGTTTACAAAGACCGAACTGTAAACTTACTGCACGACAAAAAGCAGAAACTCAGCCACATCTTCAATGTAGAATTCGGGGAGAGCAGCAAAGCTTTTGGGAATCTCAGGGTTCAATGGCAGGGTAATGCTGTATAAGGAGTGAAGAAATAAACATGACATTCTTATACTGATTTAAAGTGTACTCTGAACTGAAACACAGCATGACAAATATCAGTGATTGAAAAAGAATATTCCCTTCGTGTTGCCACATCTCTTCCTTTTAAATTAATTTCAGATCAGTGAGAAACATGGTCTGTCAGTGACGGGTAAACTCACTTGGGGTAGGCAGGGTCCACCATGCGAAGAATGAGCTGAATGACTGTGCTGTAGAACTGCAGACATCTGCGAAGCAGGTTCTCATCCAGAAGGCCCACGTCAGCACAAGCTTTGGCTCGCACCAGTTTCTGACAGGACAAAGTCACACATAATGAGGATCAAATATCTGTAAAATATGCTCTATTCTAGAATCCTGCATGTTTCAGCATTTAAGGATAGTTATGGGTGCAACTCTTGAATGTCCATTTACAGTGAACTGAGAGATGAATATTTGCCCATCCCTCCCTTTAAATAAGTGTTCAAGGTTTAACCAGTAAATGGAGGGAAGACAGTGGGTGCATCTACCAGGATGTTAAACTGACCTTGAGCTGAGTTTTGCATCGCTTGAGCATCTCTCTGTGTCGACTGGCCAGGGGAGAATCTTTCCATTGGCTTTCACTGTTCTTCAGCTCCTCTACAGTCCTATCAGGTTAAACACAGCAATCTTAACCCACATAGACTGAGCATGCTTTTGAATAACTGTGTGTGTGTGTGTGTGTGTGTGTGTGTGTGTGTGTATACCTATTCAGTTCACGGATGGCTCGCAACCTGCGGATGTAGCGCCTGCAGCCAGGCAGGATGGACAAATGGTGGGTGTGCAGCGTAAAGAAGAAACACTCGGTGGGGAACTTGGGCTCTGAGAACTTGGTGGGGTCTTCGTCTGCACATGGAACACATAACACCATCAGTCAGAACCAGCCTGCCAGGTCTTTACAGTTAAATATTAACCTTTACTACCTATATGAGCATGTTGGTGTATCATGTCACACTACATTATGTTCTAAAAGTTTTTGTTTTTTTAAAAATGATTTCAATGATAACATTTTATAAGAATTGCAACTGGAATAGCATGTGTAGCTGCTGTTGTTTTGTAGATGACTTCAAATGAAGCAGAGTCAGAAGGAATACAGAGACTGTAACACAAGTATGATTCATCTGAGATTAAATGGATTACTTATGAAAAAAAATTAAACAATAGCATGTTGATGAATCATCAAGAACTTATTAATATGCAAAATGGCTCCTCTGTGCAATTCACAGATTTCTCAAAATGGTAGCATGATGTCAATGTGCAATACTAAGCATAATACCAATTACTCACTTCAAACTTTTTATTTTCATTTTTAAAACATCATGATACCTGGAGTCCTCACAATCATGTATCCATGTGTTTTCATTTATGTGAACTTACGCAATTCAGTCAGCCAGCTCTTCAGCTCCTCCATAGTGGCCTTTAGACGCGTTTCTTCAAGGCTGACAACAAGACGACAGCGTGGATGGAAAATGTAATAAGGGTCCACTGTCTCCAGCTTGATCTTCATGCTCAGCTGTTGCAGCACCCATAAGAAGTTGAGCATGAAGCCATCTGTAGACACCAGCTTGTCATCAGTCTGGGAGAAAGAACAAATTAAGGTATAAACAAACTGAATGAAAACAAGTTGGCAAAAAAGTGAAACCTGCCTCCTACATTTCTAAAGTTCAAATGACACAATGGGTACCAATGGTTGCATACTTCAATTTTAATGTATTCACATTTCAAATTTAAATTTCAAACTTCTTGAATTGTACCGATTTCTCATAATTCCTTTGTATGCCAAGAACTGTACAAGTCTGTGTATAATTCAGATTCTTAAATAATAACAAAATAGTAGTAATAGTTTTCATTTTTCAAAGATCATTTCAAATAGTTAACCTTTCAAGGTTAAGTTATAAAACAGTGCCAATTATTTGCATTGCACTGTGTATCACAGAATGGAGGTATACATTTCTGAAACCTTAAATCCAGGGAATTTTTTTCTTTTTTTAATTTAAAAAAAAAAAAAATAAACCTTAAAACTTGTTAAAAACTATACCAAAAATTATGCCTAATACTAAAGACACACTCCCCAAACACTTGTACATATCTGACCTCCTAGATTTCTATGTTTCATAATTATACAAGTTGTCATACAAGGCCATGGTATAAAAGTGAATCTGTTTTTACACTACTATTGTGCAGGTGAAAGTTTGGTAATCCTAAACAACATTTGTTTCAATAATTGACTTTTATGACTCACCTGCATTTGGGCTTTTTTCACATTGTAGTTGACTAAAGCTGCCATGTAATTAAGAGCTAACTCGCGTGTCTCTCCATTTAGTAGGATGTTATGGAGAACTTTAAACAGATCACCCTGAAAAAGATGACATTCAGCTTAAACACATTATTTTATATTGATACAAAAGCTATTTAATCTTAAAGTTGAGACTCACCCTTGCTGACTCCAGGTAGTGCTGCAATGACTGGCTGACAACTCTTGTGTTCTCCATAGTGATGGCTGGGCCCGAGAAATACTTGTCTCCTACTTTGGTCTAAAAGGAAAAGACCATTACTGGTACATAAAAATAATCTGCACATCGAACAACTTTCTTTGCTGTAACTTTGTTTATATACTATAATTGCAGTAAGTCTTCTCTCCATTCTCAGACACATCTCAGCTTCTGGCAGGAATTTAATGAACGAGTGCATATTCAATTGAATGAGATTGTAGCCAATTTGCAGTTACTCGTTAAACTGAATAGGCAACTCACATCATCCTCAGCAAACACAGAGAGGCTGAAGAAGGCGCCTAGGTAGGACAGTCTCTGGATCTCTCTGCCACAACCGGGGCTCAGAGGTTTGGGACACCATAGAGGCAGCAATGTCGCCTGAGCAGAGGAGACGTGACACAGGCATATATTAAATATGGGTCCACAGGTGGGGTTTTTTTTCTCTTCAATGAAAAAATTACACAGGTTACTGTCTAGTGGTGCTAGTAACAATCCCATCATCATATGTGAAAGCTAACAACCATGGAATACAAGAAGTGAAAAACATATTCCTACCTGCTCACTCAGTTAAACTCACTAAGGGAAGCTAAATGTCTTAATGTGGCTTGAAACAAATATGAAGTAGTTATGTCATTAACACATTTATCCATTACCACAGAGTTAACTAGAAACTAGGTGAGCTTCACATAAACTCTACGAAATCAGATCTCAGTAATTGAATGGATAAGCACTGGGCTATTTATTTCAACATGACACAGGAGATTTTGTCTGGCCTTTCATCTATGGAGCTGGAGGAGGTCTTAGTAGTGTCATGAAAAAATAAAGAAGGCATAAACAACAAAAACAATAGCCAGACTAGCATATTAAATTCATGCTTCAAGGAAATACTTGAAGATTGGAACAGTTTGATGACAGGCTTGGAGAAATAAATGGCCTAAATAATCTGAGCCTTGATGACATAAGTATGAACAAATCCGTGCTATAATTAAGCTTTAGTAATACTTCAGTATACTCACCAAATTGCACACTGGGTGAGTCTTTCCAAACTTGACTTCACAAAGCTCAGCTAATGCCTGTAAAAATGAAAGATGATGCAAATCTTCAACAGAGATACACTTCAAAAGTCACATCTTGTTTACAGATCAATCAGGTAACATGGTGTATTTTTATGTCCACAAAACAATAAATATGTTTTTTCTATGAATTTTATAACATTTACATTTGTAAGGTGAAAATGACTACCTGCTTCATTTATAATAAACAACTTACAACCAACCGCATTCTCTGACAAGCAGCACACAACACATTTTATATAATGCTCAGATTATGGTACTATTATTGTATATGCCAGCATAAATTTGTGAGTAGGGGCTACAGGCTTTACTCAAAATTTCTAGATAAGATTGTCAAGAAAATTATCGTAATACCTATCCAAGATGTGAAGCAGCACAATGGAAACACCACTGAATGTATATTTAAGGATGTCTTGCATACAATATACATCTGGAGCTGTCTATCTACTGAGTAGACAGGTTGTGTGACATGCTGCCAGAACCTCATTGAGCACTGCTGTACTGTGAATCCCCTGTAATTGTTATTTCTTAAATCCTATCTCCTATGCCACTAGATCAGGCCAGGACAATATCTCCTTACCATTAGGGGAAATTTAAAGTTGTCACTGTCAAAGGAACATTCTTTAACTGCAAGAGCCAACCCATGGAGGATGGGAGTAAAGATCTGAAAAATAAAGAAAGAGGAGCAATAGTAAACATGTCATGCAGTATGGCTATGTCAAGTTTAGGAATTCCAGCAAATTATCAACTTGGATGATTGCACATTTGCCTGAATTATTGCACTTTCTTCATCATTGAGAAGGTGTTTTAGAGTAACCGAGGTAAAGAAGTTATCAATCGAATTAGATGTACAGTTAACTCATGCATGCTTCCTGAACATGCCTCAGGAGACAGATTTGTTTTTTTTAAATCAGAACAAACATGAGCACATGTTCCCTTGGTCAATAGAAGTGAATGAGTGTGTTTGGGGTCTCTTCCTGACTTACTGTATGCTGCTAAAGGTTTCAGTTTCAGTACTAAAGCGATCCCCTGAATTAGTATAAACATGGATCATAAAATGGATGGAAATGCTTGAAACCTGTCTGAACACTTCGTCCTCCTGGTGGGTAATGCGTGCCAGCTCCTGAATAAAGCCGTATGGAAGGTTTCGACACAGCATATAAGGTACCAGCAGAGACTGCTGGAGAGGGCCTCTACATGTAGAAAGCAGACAGAAGCGCTGTAGTGAAAATCATATTTCTGCAGGCAAGTGAAAGAGTAGTTGCTATGGAAACTCAAAGGAAAAGCAACAGAATATACAAAAATATAATGACAGATAAGAAAATATCCCAAAGAATGTCACAGTGTGCTGCTGTCTTGCTTACCGAGGTTGGGTCAAGGTGCCTTGCAGGACCAGGGCAACATGAGAAATACACTGAGAGCGAATGTTGCTGAGAAGCTGGCTGACATTTGGTTGGCTGCACATCTGAGGATGGAGCAGGAAAGAGACGAGAAGGGAGAAAATGGTTAGAAGTGTGATAAAAATGTATGCTGACAATTTCTCAGAAACTCTCCCCAGACTCTGCTGAATCACAGTGTTCTTTGTCGAGCAAAACCTCAGCTCATTTCCAGACCACCTGGCCTGGAGCTAGTCTCTGAAGTACAGACTGTTCCTCTGTTGTCAGGACATTCTGTAACCAATTTAGACATGGACATGGTGAATAAACTAAAAAGTACCTGAAATATTAATATCATTATTATCACAAGAGTTATTGGGCTAAAAATGCATCCCAATCTTAATGCTTCAGTAGAATCCTTTTTTTTTTTTAGAATATATTTTTAACCTCAATTTTATAAACAAAACCTGGTTGAGACATCTCTGTCTTGCAGACAGTCAGCTACCTTGGGAGCTCTCCTCTCCTCCATGCCAACACTGTCAAAACGCTCAATGAGGTAGTTCAGCATCTCTGTCTCTTTGCATGCTTCAATGGTGAAGCGGTCACTGGCTGAATCGCAGGACATCCCCCCTCCACATGCACCAAGACTGAAAACAGGAAGGTAAAAACAAAAACAAGGACAGAGAGGGGCTCTTTAAGTAAAAGAAAACAGCACAGCATGGAGCGATGTACTGTTAGCATCAAACATTATCATGTCTGTATGGTTAACAAACACAAACCCATTCTCAAGGGTCCTGAAAGAAACAAACTGATTGGCATTAGTAACAGCATTACAGAATCTCAGAACCGGGCTCTTGAAAACGAAAAAAAGAAAGAAAAAAAAGAGTTTGCATGACATTAAATTTTCCAAGTCTTCGAAGCCAGTATTATGATTCAGCTTGTCACATTTAACTGACAGATATGGTGTTGTGAGTTTAAATTGCTGTTAGTTGTCAACTGTAATCACAAAACATGTATGTGAGCTGCTTCAAAGCATGATAAACCTTAGGAGGTAATAGCATGAACCTTGTTATTTGTCCACTGGACACAAGAAATGCAGGAATATTGCTGCTGCCACCAAGGGTTACAACTATTCCTGAAGCTAATAATAAAATCAATACAAGTTATACTGATAAATAACTTAAATAACAAAGTAACTGTATTGATGCCAGTTTTTCCTGATGAAAGAGGAGATGCAAGTTAAAATGAAACTTTGAATTAGAGCCTTTATTTTTGCTGTTGAAGACAATTTGACTTCACCTAAACACTTTACAAAGACCAGGGAATAAGACCGTCTTTTCAAGCTTAAGGATTGCACATAAAATAAACAAATACAGAAATCCGGTCTACTAGCCATATAGTCTCATGCTGTACTAAATGAGTTAAAGGACACTGGAAGTATTGAAGTTTACATGCTCTTTCAGGGTTGAGGATCATTTCCTGAGATGTGCAAGATTATCATGTACATTAAAGTCTACTGCAGATATTCATACAGACTGAAAATAAAATTCGATTGACTGTCCTATAAATAGGAATAAGTAGGCTGAGAAATGTTTTATGAAATATAATTTCTCCAACAGTTTTTCTACCCTGCAGCTGTTCACAGCACATTTAGCCCCGTAATCTTCATCTGCAGAGACTGTGTTTATTACTTACCATCATATGATGCATCTAAAGTTATAGTGAATAGAACTTATTGCCAAATCTCTGATGACCATACAAAGCACTCTCACAGATGGCTAGTCATTCATCAATTAATCTTTCACCGCTCTTTCCTGGTGTTTTGTGCACCGTTAGTCATAAGCCTCCTGGGCCCACTGGAACATGCAGCAGGCCCATCACCGAGCAAGCATAAACACATTCACACACACCGTGCAGCGGTGTACCTGGACCCAAACTGAACCTGCGCAAAATCCTCCTCCTCCTCAGAATCTTCATCACTGCTTTCCTGAGACATGTCAGATAGGGCAAAGAACAGGAACGACAAGGGGCTAACATGATGAGGAAAAGACAGGAGGAGCAAGGGAAAAAAATAGAAGAAAAGAGGATGTTTTGCAAGCACGAGGAGACATAGGCAAGTGAAAAAACATGAAGATAAATGTAGAAGGGTAACAAGTCAAAAAAAAAAAAACAACACAGGAAGGGAGCAGATGAGGCTGGAGGGCTGCATGCATGCTTCCAAACTACTTCTTGTGCTTTTCTTTAGATATTCATTAATGCCATTTTGTCTGCAGCTTTTCTATACTGTCAGAACATTTTTCCAATAGATAATTAAACTGAATGTCTCTATCTCTTGTTAAAATTTGTCTTGAGCAAGCCATTGCAAAGAGGCATAAAGCTAATCTTAGTTATTTGCAAAAGAGGTCTTTTAAAAACATATGTCAGCAACAAGCAGTCTCAATACTACAAAGAAAGCACACATCTTGTTAATTGTCAGAACACTCCTTAGGTTAGCATTATCTTGTTAAATTTTGTGTAATGTAATTGAGATTATGGAGTTTAAAATGTTTGATAATATTCTTTAACTCCCCACATCTTAATCAGCCACAGCACTAAAACCATTTACTGGTTTTAATGTTGTTTCTAAATGTTTGTACATTTATTTAAACTGCTGCTGGAATTGCCCATTTCTTATTACACATTATTTTAGACACAGAAATGATAAAATATTAGGATGTTCACTGAACCTATCAATGAGTAGTCTAGGACTTGCTCAGTTGAGGTCTTTATAAACTTGTGTTGCTGAAAACTGACTACATAAAAGTTCAAATAAAGGCTCAAAATTTTCAATAGGGATTAAGACAAGGATTTTGTTAAAAGACTCTCTAGTGGTTCACAAAAAGGTTTTAGTATCTTTCCTTTCATGTGCATCACACACTGATACGCAAATAGCAGATGAGATACCTAGACGGTGGGATCCTGGATCCAAATGCGGTCTGTCTGGTATTTGATCTGGGAGAGGGGGGCACCATGAGAGGTGGTGTGGAGGACAGTAGGTTGCGAGCCCTAGGTGAGCTCAAAGAGTGGGACTGGGGGCTTGGTGGTGGCACAGGAAGTGGGCTGTTGGGAGGGAGAGACGACCCTACAGGGTTGGGAGAGGGTCCAAAGAAACCAAATCCTCTCTGACCAGAGCTAGATGGGGAAGGAGCCCCCCAGGGAGAGGCAACAGAGTAAGGCCGATAGCGTTGGGAAATGGGCATGGGGGCAGATGATGGGTTGAGGGAGTGTCTTGGAGTAGCAGTAATAGGTGGGCTGGGGGGAACAATGAATTGTGGGGTAGAGGGTGTAGAGGGTGCAGAAGGTGTAGTAGGAGTGGAGAGAGATGGAGAAGTCCTCTTGGTTGCATCCATAGCCATTGGGTGAGGACTACCACACCCATACAGACTGTGGACAATATTGATAAGACGATCATTGGCAAAAAAAAAAATAATAATCAAGCAACAATGTCTTAAAAAAAGGAAAAAGAATCAAAGCAAAATCAGAAAGACTAGTAAAAAAAAAAAAGAAATAGCAGCTTCCAACTTTTATTCACTTTCAAGGACAAGTGTATAAGACAATCAGTCCAGAGCCTTGAAATGTCTCTGATCAGAGCTCGTAATAGTGAGTCAAGATACTTGCCTGGACAGAGAGCTGGCTCCAAAGGACCCTGCACTGGGGCCCATGGGACTTCCACCGAGGCTGGAGGGCTGCACCAGCGTCAGACGGTGGTCGGGAGATTTGGCTGTTGCAATTGGCTGAGAGGTGGCGGTCAAGCTGGCAAAAGGGTTATGAACACGTGACTGGGTGGACATCATTAAGACTTCCATCAGGATCTGGCCGATGAGGTCTTTGAAGTCAGAGTATGCTACAAGAGGGAAAAAAACAAAACAAAGTCCAGACAGTCAAGTTACCAAATGCAGGAATCTGTCAGTTTTAAGCAAAACTTTCCCTTTTCAAAGAGAGCACTGTCATTCAGCTTCCTATGGTGACAGAGATAAATACACAATTCAGTCATATACCTTCTTTAGGATTCTGGTTGAACTCTGCAGCCAGTGAAGGGAGAAAGATGACATCTCTATCCTGCTCCTTCCACGATACGCGGAGGATCTTACAAATGAGCTGCAGAGCCTGTTCTTCAGAGACATCTGAGTTTGTGGAGATTTCCTGACATGCAGAAGTAGAGCGACAACAGCAAAGGTTTGATCACACTCATTATCTCATGATCTCTATGGTCTATCTAGAGACAGATCTATATCAGTAAACTGAAATAAATGAAAACGCAACTAAGAATACCTATGGAAAGTCCCCAATTACATTCCTGTAAATACCCAAAGTCTGGTTTTATGTTTACTCATTTAAAAACCAATTTGCTCTCAAGCAGGCAAAGCGATACCAGACTAAATGCTCTCTCATTGGAGTAATGTTCTCTGCCATTTACCTTGTCAGTCAGGTTCCTCTTCTCCCTGCGATCACTGTCCTCAACCTCCATGTTCTCTATCCCTGAGTCCACATCCACCTGGGATATGCTGGAATAAAACAGAGAGGCACAGTACTTAGTAAGTCTCTTTAACCCTAAGCAGACTGTGCTAACATCCAACCCTCAATGGTCAATGCTAAGTGTCACATTAGTCTCATCTCTTACAATAAACTTAATTACCAGATCTTGTAAAACATATGGCTTTGATATGAATTACTATTTTTCTTTACTACAATTTTCACCTCAATATATTTACAACTTTATATTGAAAGAAACCTTTGATATTCATTGCATTTCTGTGGTCATTTTGTGAATAAGCATAACATTATTCCATTTTTGTGTGAAACAGGAAAATCTGTCACTATTGGAATCTATTGTAACTGATAAAATGAAAGTTGAATAGCACCTCTGTTCTAAATTATGGAGACAACTTTGTGTTTTTGAAAACAGCAACCTGCAAAGCCTGAAGAGAGAAGTATTTGATATTCAAGAAAGAGTCTAGGTAGAGAACTGTTGTACACTGTCACTTCATTGGGCTTGCAGAGTCTCTGAATTGTGCTATACAATATGCCAGTAGGAAAAAACTCACCTCTTTTCACAGGAGGCAGTGTCGATGTCCATGCTCTGCGATCGGGACAAACTCTGGGACTGAGTCTCAAGGCTGTTGGAGGGGGAGCTGGACAGGGAGCTGACACCCTCACTGCTCTGACTACCATATGCAACCCCTGCAAAAGAAAAACCACAACTGAGCACCTTTGAAATACAAAAAAATGGGACACAGATGTACAACAATATTGTGATCTTTTTGTTTCTTAAATAGGAGTAATATTGTGAACCTGGCTTCAAGTTGGATTGCAAGTTTCAAGTTTTTTGCATTTTCTGTTTTTCTCTGTCCACACTGGTCAAAAGAAGAAAATGTTCATAAAGACAGTATCATATCTTAGGACTCCTCTTCAGAATGGCTCATACAATTTTTTGCTTTTTCTTTTGCTGAGTTGGATTTTAGTCTGTCATGTCTTTTCTGGTTCTCAATTTTATGCTCCTCCTATTATCATGCCTGATTTAGAATCTAAAGAGTTGGGTATTGCATTTTTAATAAACTTTCTCTGCAATTGTAATTGTGTTTGTTATTATAGTAAACTGACCACATACTAAAACATTTACTACAGTAAATCAGTGATGATTAAGCAGCTATTTTAAGTTTTATATTTTATATCAGGGTTCTTGTTTAAAGCAGAAGCCATTGCCTCTTCACACCGGGTAAGCAAAGCCTCAGATTGGTGATTCTAAGATCAACATGGTGTGACACACCATTATAAGCTCTAATTACAGCAAACACGTAGAGAGAAAGCAGATTAACACCCAGGATTTTACTAAGGATGAAGGGCCAGAGTTCTCCTTGATGCACTACAATCATATCAATACCAACAGTTACGTCAAATAACACTGTACTCTGGTCACATCAAGTACAATATTCATAGCAAACACAATGATAGGCAATGAAGGCTTGGATAACTGCAATGAAGAAAATCACACATTTTTATCAATTATTAAATGTAGCAATCCCAACAGGGCCTTAAAAGCCCTAAAAAGATACCATTGTATAACACCAAAACATCTATGCATACCAACAAACAATGGCAGGAAACTATCACTGCATTTATACATGGCTAGTGCATTTTCTAGAGCAGCGAACAAGTGAAAGCATCAATTCTCACTGTGAATGGCAGGGCCTACACCTGGTATTGGACAGAGGCATTGTAATCATAACAATATGCTGCTGTTTGGATGAACATCATCTGTGATGTAGAACTGTTTCTTGTCGTGTTCAAATATCAACTTCAAAAATATAAAAAGTTCCATTCAGCTTTGAGTTTAAACTCAAAGAATCAAGGTTGTTAATCTTCAAAGCCTCAGAGACAATGTGCTATAGGATAATTTGAGTAAAATGATGGGATTAGACTACAGATCATACAAGTGGGTTAGCAGCAATAACTCTTTGGCGACAAACAGGCAAAGCTAGCTGAAAGGTCGTTAACCTCTGACCGGAATTGCAAGATTTAACCTGAAGTATTGCCTGTAATAAAAGTAATTAGGACAAACCTGAAAATACATCTGAAAACCTGTAGAACAGATTCAGTTCTTACCCGAGGTGCCCATAGGGGATGTGGCAGGGGTACCATTGTGGACACTGAGCCCCAATGACTGGGAGGCAGCTGGTGGCAGGGGTTGGGGTGGGGCACCTGAGGGTCCGTGGAGGGGTCCGGGTGGAGTCTCTCTCTGTGGGGATGTCAGGGGTGTGCTAAGAGGGGTACTGGGCTGTGATGTCTGTCCCCCTGCCAGTCGCGCCAGTCTTCTTCTGCGAATCTTGGATGAATATACCAGTAAATTTACATATTCACTCAAAGTTATATGTACAGGCTGACATATTATGAGCTTGCATTTTATCAAGGCTATTTATATCTATAAAATGTATGATTTATGAATGATAAATGACTGGTGCAGTAAGCCTAGGCAAAGTAAGAAATGCAGTGTGATAAATTTATTTTCTATTCATCGCTTGCGAGTAACATGATCTTGAATTTCAAGCACACAGCTTTATCGAAAAGATGCAACACAATCTACATTACGAATAAAGTCGGATGTGGCCACTGATCGTCTCAACCCATCGGAAGAGCTTAACAACTACAGCAAATCAACTGCATACTCGGTTGAAAGTTGACCAAGTAGCTAATACGGGTACAAGGTTACAAAGAGAGTGCTAAATAAAACGTTGTCTTGGGTTCAGGTGGACCAGCTCAGTGACCACATAGCCGGCCCACACTTGATTGCACAATGGTGGCCCGGTGTGTTTTTTATGCTGAGTCGTCTCATGGGCTAATTTTTGACTGTTAGCAAAACAACGTTAGCACTGTCAAGCTAGTTTACCGCAAGAAGATATACCAAATCAACCCAACAAGCCAAATTTAACCTAATCTGTAAAATATAACGCGAGGAAGTAATCTTTCAGGGGGAAATGGTAAAAGGTATATATATAGGAATTTGGTTATTACAACATGAGACGATATAATCCACGGACCAGCTTGTACACAGCCTCTATTACGTTAGCTAGTTAGCATTGAGCTCCTCCGGCTAAAATAAATCAGCGTAGTAGTAACGGTGGCACAAACATCCACGATCAACTTCAAGTACGTTCACTTCCTTTTATTGACTGTCTCTCGCAAACAAACATCTTAAGTGTTGCGTTGGCTGACACGTACTCGTGTGCGCTGGTGTTGAGATAAATGTGGGATTTTTGTTGCGGATTCTTTTCTTCAATTTAGACTGAGCCAGGCGCTGAGCTAGCTCCAATAGCATCTCGGGTAGTAGCAACACCATTTGACTTAAAGTCCGAGAGAAAGAAGAGAATTTTTAAAGCCTAAGTGTATATTGTTATATCGGTAAAATGGAGCTATGCTTCTAATTTTAAACAGTCTTTTTCACTGTCACCTTACCTCATCTGCGCTCAATTCCTCCATCGCAGCTAAGTTAGCTAGCTATTTCACTTTCAACTGCTTTACTTTGTGCCAGCCAGAGCCAGCTAGCTAGCCTGTATTAGAACTAAATATGCATAGTCTAACTCGTTCAACGAATATGTGTCAGCCTTGATTGTCTTCAAGATAAAAACAAGGACACCAGTATACGGAGGGTGACAAGATACAGTTCCTCCGAAAAGCCTCTCGTTTGCTGGTTTTCTACCAAGAATTAAACAAAAAGAAAAGTAGCTAGCTATTATACGTCAAAATACAACAGCGGCCATTTTGGTTCTACATGTCGTCACGTGACTTAAGAGCCCACAGGAGGAGGTGTGAGCAAATGAGGATTCACCGTGTTGAACATGCACATTTAATATTTCGCCTGTTATTTAGCTCAATAATTCGCATCGCTGATGGACTGACCACTGGCCGGGTGATCTAAGTTAAACGGATTCATGCTTGTTTCTTATTCTCCCCTAAAAAAATAAAAAATAAACACCACATCCTGTAGTTATTTATTAAACTCAGTGTTCATGAACGGTCAGTGGGGCACAAGGTCACCACAAGAGGTTTAATCGGACTCTTTGGTGTGGCTTGGAGGTCAGTTTGAGTTAAGGTACAAGTAGCTATGTGTGGCAGATAGCTACTGCACAATATATGATTTTATTAGTTTATTATTATATAGGTTGTTTATTTTACTAAAGAGAGAATGATTAAAAAAAAGAATCACTGATGAATTTCTTTCCAAACCCATTTTATTATCCAAAATTCACATAAAATGTATTCCAAATAGCCAACGCCTCACCTTTTTGTCTTACATTGATGTGTCTGCATGAATGAGAGATTTTAATTTTACAGATAGCTCAAATAAATAGTACAAGCAGGTGCAAAGAAAATGTATCTCAAATTTGTCTTATTAGACAAAATACATCTGAAAGAAAACACTTAGCAGACCCAAGATAGACAAGAATTTTCAGCCAGCTAAAATTAGTCCTAAACATGTTTGATGCTCTACATTTTTCAATTTTTTTTATCTGAAGCCAGCACCAACAAGCTACTGACCAGTGTAGACCATTATCTGACAAAAGTCATGCAATGATGCCATCTACTGGTGGACATCCACACCCTGAAAGCTCAGATATTTTCTCTTGGAATGAGCATTGACACAGTAGAGAGAAAATACCACACACTGTACTTCTTCTGCCGTTTTGTTGGTCAGGGTTTAGCATGGTGGATCCAACACACGTTGCTGTTCATCACATAGTAACTTGTCCTGAGGTACAACTTTTGTTCTTCTTCACTCAGTCATATTCTTCTTAAAAACCTGCTTGCAGACTTCTCCTCCACAGTACAACTCCTGGGGTTAATGGGTCACAGATATATTAAATTAATGCACTTTTGTTAAATAGCACGGGAAAAATAAATGTTGGAAAGTTCATTGGTTTTAGTTTTGTGGAAGATGTGGAACAAATATGGTTAAATTTCACTTTCTTACCAGATGCAGCTTGTCGTCTTCGATCCAGTGAGCCCAACCCCGGCTCTTCTTCTCTCCAATCTGTTCACACACCAGTTTACTTCCCTCCCATGTCACCAGTGACTGCCAAGATGGCAGAGGAGACAGAGTACAAATCAAAATACCGAACAGTTTTAGCATCTCAAATAAAAGGTATTACACATTCCCCGATCTAGATATCAATTGCAATCATTATGTTTATCATCACTCTAAACACACAATTCTCCCATTCATCCGCACCTTGACATGTCTGTTATCCAGTCCCTGGGTAAACTCCTCAAACTCCTGGTCCACTCTGAAGGAGATGGTGTAGTTTCGAAAGGTGCTGACTGTTTTGATAATGTACTGGTCCGCCTGTTGCTCAATCACCTTCCTAAGCTTCAGCTTCTGAGCAATCTTTCGTAAACAAGGGCTGATGCCTGGAATGGTAGACAAGTGTTTTACCTGAATGTACAGAGTACAAATCGAGGGGACAAACTCACCCACGGGCTATAAACACATTGTCTCCCTGACGTTTACCATGCATACCATAAATAGCTCTGACATAATAGGTTTGATTAATAGGCCAAAGGTTTGATTTTACAGCAGTGGCAATATATTTCACTCATGGTGCTCTATTCAGTGATGTATAGGGTTATATCTACATGCATTTTACAGCACAATAAGAGCTTGACCGATGGAAAAGTCTTTCAATACAGGCTTAGTATCAGATAATTATTTTTGACTAATACAACATGCTTTAAGGACTTACCCAGTGCAATCATGTAGCCCTCAAAGTTGACATTGCTGACGATGTCCCATGTACCACAGAGGCTGGCCGGCATTTTGAATACCTTTTTTCCCTGCTTTTGAGATGTGTATGTATGTGTGTGTGTTTGTGTGTTTGTGATACCAATGCTTCTGGGCTGATGAGAAGCTCTGAAAAGAGGCTGAGATAATGTGGTTATGTGAGAGACCTGGAGGTATCAAGGTAGGTGTGCCTTTAACCTCATTTGCTATCACTTGAGAACCACATGAGGATGAGGGTGGAGCTCAGATCAGTGCCAGGGTCTAGTAGGGAAGGGCAGAGGTGTCTGTCTGGTTCCACCGTGCAGTTTACTGTAAGAGAAATTCTTAAAAACTTCCCTCAGGTCTCACAGATTAATTGCACACGCATGCGTAAAATGTTCAGAGGCGGGTTGTTTCCATTAAGGTTAATTATGATTCTTCCCTGTTAAGTAGTTTCTTTATCCCATCAAATGACAGGAAACAGTGGCTAGATGTACAATAAAAGTTTATCCCTAAGAAAGAAAATAATAGAATCCCTCACTCCTACACCAATGAATAAGCAACATACTGAAGCACTTAACTGTGGAATAAACATCTTCTGGCTTTAAAGCAAAGCAAGAAAATATACCTTTCTGTACAATGTGAAAACAATATTGACATTAGTAGTTACACTGGCATGCAATGTAAGAGATATTGGCACAACTCCAGTTTGAAAGAAAATAAAATCCCATGAACTTTTCCAAACATAAAGGTGTTTTTTTTTCTCCTTGTGACATCAATTTAGAAGCGAGCAGGTAAACTGCTCATGATATTATTCAGGAAAAACCTTGTCTTGATTGTTTTCCAGCCAAGATTCTTCATGTCATTGGCACCTGACACAAAACATTAATTATTGTTTAAGAAAATAAACATGATTTGTGTGATGTGATGAGAATCAACCACAAACCTAACCCAGTTACTTTGCATTGCACCTTTTAAATTGGAATAATATACTCAGGTTTTTGATGTAATCTAATACCATTACTCCAGCAATAAAAGTGAATAAATAGGGACCAACTCTGATACTAATGTGATGTAATCAGTTATGCTTTCACTTCAACATACTGCTATCACAGCAATTCTTTAGTTGGTCTCAGCTTGTAATTTCAGCTGCTACTGTTATCTTGTGTCAGTGATGATTACCTGAAAGATAAGTTAAACTCCCTGACAAGTGTTTTAATCAAACAGCAAAGGTGTCAATTTGGCACTTCCTTAAATGTGGATGTTAGGAGTTTCTCATCTGTGTGACAATGGCATCACAACAGCAATGAAAAGCTTGCAAGGTGGAAAACAAAGAGGGATGTTTATTTAATTTGCAGTGAATACAAATCACAAAATCCTTTTCAAATCTACAGCTCTGGTTAAAGATTTTAAAGCATTTTGTCTGTTTTATACTTTTGCCTGAGGGAGAACTTTGAAATATTCTAGTTACAAAACATGTGAGAAGTATATTCTAAAGTATGTGGCGAAAACAAATTGTGGTAAAGCAAGCAAAAAGATTAAAATGAATTTGTTCCTGATCATATTTCTTGTAACTTCAAACATAATGTATGTCGCCTTTTCATGTAAAACTGTGTACTCCTATTTCAATAACCACACACTAGATTTAAAGGTAATTAAAATAGTCTGCTCAGTTATTCTATTTTTGATTTGTGTACTTTTCAGCAGACACAAGCTAATTTATAGCAAGGTGTAACTGTGACTATATCCCTTCACTCAGGAAAATCTACAGGGCTTATCCTCTGAAAAAAAATAAATAAATAAACACACTATTAGAGGTGACTGTTGTGTAGAGGCACTTGCACTGGTGGAAGCATAAATAAACTGTCTGATTTGTGTCTGATTTGTTTTAAATTCACAGTAAACTCACAGCACTTAGTTCAGACAGCTCATACTTATTTTTCTGCAGCCGCAGCAGGTAACGCCTCAGCTCTTGGAGGCAACTGGGTATTTCTGGAGGGGTGCTAGGACAACATCAGCATTTCTCTGCTCACTCTCGGCACTGTAGAGGTAATGCTCTAGAATGTACTGAACCACGGCGTCTGGTAGCAGGTACCTTACGCTCCGTCCCCGGCGAAGCGCCCGGCGTACATGGGTGGCTGAGACCTCGTTGGTCACCCATTCCTGGACCACGTGGATGTTTTTACGATACTTCCACAGCATGTCTGATTGGTGGATTAACTTGTGGGGGTCACTGCCACTGCGGGTGATGCAAACTAAACCATAGCAGCCCACAATCTCAGCGATATCCTCCTGCTTCCACAGGTTGGGGATCCCAAAAGACTCCAGGACATCAGCTCCACACAGCAACATCAGCTGAGGGCCATCTGAGCATAGAGACAAGCACTTATCAATAGATTTTATTTGTATCAAGCTCTTCTTAGAGCTTCTTAGAGGGGAAAAGGTAATAGAAAGGGGAAATTACAGCAGGACAAAATAAAAGCAAAGCCAAAGTTAAATAAAACAGTAAGATCATCAAACATAGATTAAAAATTGAGGCCAGAAGGAGAACAGAATATAAAAATTCCAGAATGCAAAGGTGAAATCCTTAGAAACATTTTTTTTAATCCTTTTTATATAAGACTGATTTAAAAAGAGGCCTTACAGATGTAGCCCATGTAGTCTAAATGTTCATGTATAATTGAGGTCAGTGCTCTCAGTTAGCAGGCAACACTGGGAAACCAGATTTACAGTTTTGCAACCAATCAGACTCTGACTTATGACTCTGACCTATGATTTGTTAACATCTTATGTCTTCATGATTGATTGTCTAATGGGACATGAATATGTGGCAAAAGAATGCACTTCTGCTCCTGAGCAGTGCAGCTACATGCTGGAGATTCATACATTTAAAGATTCTTGACACTAGTATGAAGAATGTTGTAAAACCTAGTAGTAATCTTGGATGTTATGTTCTATCTTTGTCACTGATGCATGCATCATTTTTTCCTGTCACTACTGGGGGCTCATCGCTTGCTGTCTTACACCCTGACTGTCTTTACTGTAGGTGCTGTGACTGGGTGTCACACTCCACACAAGAACACATCCAAAGTATTCACATCTGTAAACCATTGTATCCTGTTATTAACTTAAGCTGAATACAGTAACACATGAATACAATGGAACCAGGATGAGACTTGTTGCCTGTCTGGGATCATAGATTAGAAAAGGGGGGCGGGGGTCGGAAAAGAGGACTGAGAGAACTATATTTAAGTTACATGATATTTTACATAGCAACACATGACCTACCTCTTGTTTTTTGATAAGATGAACTTCCGGAAAGATTCTCCTCTCTGCGTCTCTTTTTGGTGTATTTGACTGTGTCCACATCATCGCTGTTCTGCTGTGTTGCTCGCAGTTTCTCATAGTGATGCCTACGTGAATAATAGACAAAAGTAATGTTGCATCAAACGATCTGCAGGCTAAGTGCATTGCATACAGTTTCCTAGACAGGAAATATCAGTCAGATTGGCAATACATCAATCATTATCCAGCCATTACACTTCTGGATTAGGGTGTAAGCAGATCAATGTTCTTTAACTCTGGGGTAAAAGATCATTTTGTGATTATGTTTTGCACTAAATATGACCATTATCTATCACCTAAAAAAGAGTTTTAATTTTCAATTAAATTTAAATTTCAATTACCTTTTTAAAAAAATCTTTTAATCAAAATTCAACTTTGAGTCATTGGCAAATTTCTGTGCATGTGTTATAACAATTCAAGACAAAAAAAAAAAAAAACAAAACTACGAGCCTAGCCTGCTGCAAATATGGGGACTGCTACGAACAAGACATAAGAATTATCAACTTACCTAATAACTTTAGCCGTCTCCACCCACTCTGGCTGCGAGCTTTCCCAGGGATCTACTGTTATCCAGTCTGAGTTTTCTGTGGCCAATCTGGCCATATGCAGACGGTGGTAGGCCTCAATCAAACCCTTCTTCTTATAGCCATCACCCACTGGAGAGATGATGCCTTTCACCACCCTGTACTGACCTTAGACACAAGGTAGGGAGTGTGATTAAACAGCTGATTAAAAGCAACAACACAGAAGATGCAGTTAACTGTCAAACAGCAAAGTGGGAATTTTACCCACACAGTATTCACATAACTTTAAGGAAATCTGATTAATTAAAAGGAATATCTTTAAAGGGTTGGTTCATTCCAATTTGCAATTTAACAGATTTTCTTACCTGTACTGAAAACTAGAAGTGGTGGAATAAATCTAAGTATAGTACTCAAGGAAGTACTTGTGTCAAATAGTGAAATGCTTCAACTTCATTTTCTATTACTTTATATGCTCTATTCCACACTATGTCTCAAGGGACTTATTGTACATTTTACTCCTCTTTATTTGTTTGACAGCTATAGTTACCAGTAAATTTTCAGGTTAAGATTTTACATCCATTTGTTGTAGATTCTAGATTAACTTGTAAAATATGATGCGTTGCATAGGTGGTAGATGGTATACCACCCATCATTTAAGAGGCCCACGGAAGCGTCAAGATTTGAAGGCTGTTTGTGTGGAAAAATGGGCCAAAAACACACCTGAGCGATGCATGCGACTAGTTTCTCCATACAGGAGGCGTCTTGAAGCTACAATTACCACCAACAGCTTTTGTACGAAGTATTAAATAAATATCAGTAAGCGTGTTCAATATTATTTCCCTGTGTCATTCCATTTTATTACAACTAAATTTCTGAACTTATTTGTTTTGGTTTGGTTTCTTTGTATGTATGGATTACTTTGGGTTGTTACAAACATCTGGTGAAAATTTCATGTCAATAGCCCCATTAGAAATATATTTACTGAGAAAAATGGTGACGTGTTCAGTACTTATTTTACCCGCTGTGTTTGTGTGTGTGTGTGTGTGTGTGTGTGTGTGTATATATATATATATATATATATATATATATATATATATATATATATAAAATTATCTGACAGGTTCCATTCTGTGCTTTTAATTCTCTGTACTTTTACTTTGTTAAAATTATGAATGCAGAGCTTTTATTTGGAATATTTGGTATTGGGACTGAAGTTATACAGCACTTGTAGCCAAAACACGTTCGCCTCTCCTTCCCCCATTTACACAAAAACTTATTTCTTTTTTTAAGTTTTACAGTCAGTGTACTACTACTTAAACAAAAAAAACCCTGAATATTTCTCCCACTTGTGAAATCTCTAGTTTTGCCCAGGTTATAAGACATTTACGTCGTTGTTTTTTCCCTCCAGTCCAACTCTTTGGAGGCAACTTGAATTTTATCAGTGCTCACAGCGGTGAGTAATGCTTTGGTAGAGGTCTTTGGTTCGTCCGGGGTCGTGCGGTCAATTTTCCCCAAGTAATTTTTCCAGTGCTTTGAGCAGCAAAAACAAAATTCAGTTCAACTCAGCTGTTTTTGGCGCTGAAGCGCAAATCAAAGCAAAGAACATCTCTAAACCTGGACGGAGAGAATCCACGGTAGCTCCCCGGCTAAATAGCATTAGAGCGGAGGGAGAAAGGGGGGTTTTCTGTGTGTAATTTGGATGAACATAAAGAAGAGGAAGACGAGGACGAGGAAGAGAAAGGGAATCGCGACTCGTGATTTCATTTTTCGTTTTAACCCAACCTGTGTCTTCCATGTGATCCCGGGCCAGTTCAAACATCCTCAGGTGCATGTTGGTGATGGGGTTGAAGGAGCCGCAGGCCAGCAGGACCACCGGAGCTGGGTCGTCGGCCTCCATGCCTCACGCTACGACAGGAGACTTTAGTTAGTTAACGCTTATTTCCCGGGGGTCACATGTCAAAAACCCAGCTGGTTCTCGGACCCTTTTTTTCAGAGGAAGCACTGTATGGAATAAGAAAAGAAATAAACGCGTGAATAAAACGCTATGTCATGGCCCGATGCGCCGATTAAAATTAGCGCCGAGGCGGACGTTAGCTTCGGATGTGACCAGCCTACCCAAGGTGAGCGCACGGGACGCTCCAACGGTGGAAAAAACAAAACAAAACAAAACAAAACCCCATCAAACCCGAGCCAACGAAGCGAGCGCTTTCTAGCACGGACCAACATAATGCGAAAATACGGTCTGAACTCACGGGGAGAATCAGCGGCGGTCGGCGGCCCCGCGGCGTGTCACCTGCCCGCCGCGCCGCGGACGTTACGGGCAGACTCGAAACTCATTGGTCGCGATCGAAGGAAGGAGACGGCGGTCACACCCGAGCTGGCGAGCTGCGTTCACAAGCGCAAACGCCTCGACAACAAAACAAAAACCCCCGAATGTCTCGTAACCGCGTTTAAAAAAGCGGCCGAAGGATCCAGTTCGGCGACCGGGTTGAATCAGGGGTTAAGTCGACGAGCTGATGCAAACGTTTCGCTTATCGCAAGGCTGAGCTGAAACTGTTTACCGAGAGAGTCCGGTGAGATGTTTTCCTTTAGCGCGCTAGCTAGCCCTTCGGCTAACCGAGCCCGGTCCACCGTCAAAATATCGCGGTTTGAGCTTCCAGCGAAGACTTGGTCCGGTTCGTCGGTATAGTCAGCGCACAGCTACGCACTGGACCCTTTTGTTTTTGTTGTGCTAGCTACGGGAAAGCCACTCGCTACTCATAAAGACGCTCTGCAGATAGCATGCTAGGTTGACGGGGGAGTTGTCTGCTTGCAACACATCGGGCGACACTTCCCATCACGATCAGTGTCTGATTCCCGTGTTATTCTCCCCCTCAGGTGGGAAACATCAGTTAATGAAGAAGGATGGCCTCCCGGGGGAAATCAGAAACTGGAAAACTGAGGCAAAACATGGAAGAGCAGCTTGACAGACTGATGCAGCAGCTTCAGGACCTGGAGGAATGCAGGTGAAGTTAAAGAGAGAGATTCATCAAATTCACATCGGTGTAGTGAAAAGATGGCATGTTATAGCTGGCAAGAGATGATCTGATCTGTGTCAGATGATAATGCAAAGGCTCTCTTAGTATTGTCTTCACGTGCCTCCTCATCCTTGGTTTATTCCAGAGAAGAACTGGATGAGGAAGAGTATGAGGAGACAAAGAAGGAAACCTTGGAACAGCTGAGTGAATTCAATGACTCTCTGAAGAAGATCATGACAGGAGACATGACGCTTGTGGATGAGCTCAGTGGGATGCAGCTGGTATGAACAGTCAATGGATGGTGTGCAATTGCTGTGTATTAAGGGAAACTTGGTGAAGTTATAACGGTAACTTCAAATGATCTGGTGTAAAGAATGATTTTAAATGATTAATTTTTCTGATGTCTCTGTCATCATCAGGCAATCCAGGCTGCCATCAGCCAAGCATTCAAAACCCCAGAGGTGATCCGACTTTTTGCTAAGAAGCAGCCCGGACAGCTGAGAACCAGACTAGCAGAGGTTTGCACTGCAATATCTAGAATATTTGGTTTTGTTTAATGCACAGCTGTAGAATTAACTCAACCACTCCATCATTGCTGATCACTGATGACCGTGCATTGCTTGGCCTGAAAATTTTCCAACTGCTTTGTGACATTTGTCGCAGATGGACCGAGATGTCATGGTGGGGAAACTGGCGCAGGGCGTTTACATGCAGCAGAAAATGGAAATCCTCACAGCCTTGAGGAAGCTGGGAGAGAAGGTGAAGAGTGCTCACGACAGACATGCAGTGTTTTTTCCATGGGTTCATGGATGATTCATGGGCTTGTGGTCTTCAGTTGGCAAAAACTCTCAAACTTGCACTGAGTCATTTAGTCATTTAGGTGTCACTTGGCTGACAGACCAGATGTTACAAGTGACCTGAGTCTCCCTATAGAAGAAGCTGCAACATTGAACATGTTATTATTTACTAACCAAAGCTTAAAATTAATAACATATAATTTTATTTTTCTGGCTGGTCTAACAGCTTACTACAGAGGATGAGATTTTTCTCACTGAAAATGCTACAGCTACACTGAGCCAGTTTGAAAAAGTGACTGCAAACCAAGGTGAGAAAAAAAAAATGTGTGATATTGCAGATATGTTCAGTTACACAAAATTCTGGATGAACATTCATATTTATCTTGTTTTGCTTTCTCTTTCAGGGTCTGAAGACAAAATTATGGCTTTAGCTTGCTCTGGTGTGAAAACCAAAGCGTAGTAATTCTACCAAATGTTAATTTTATCTCTGTCCTTTTATTACAAAGAAACAAATGTGCCAATTGATTGCTGATTTTGTAAATAACCAGCGCACATCTAGGTGTTGCTCTGGACACTAACATGTTTTAACAGTATTGTTTTATACCCCTCAGCTTTGTAAACGTCTTTTATCTGTCCAGATGAGGGTTAAATTTGTATTATAGGTACGAGCATATGAATTGTGTAATATGAAGATGTCCATGAATGTAGAGGATAACTGAGGCAGTTCATGAGAAATATTCTGTTGTAATTTTTGCTGTATTTGGTTGCTGTGTCTGTCTTTAAACCTGCAAATTCAACAATAGTGTTTTTAGGATGATGATTTCCTGTGTGATTGCTGCAAGTATTCAAGATGTCATGTTATTTTAACAAAACTGTTCCATGTACAGATAAAATAAGAGAAGTAAAACATGAAACAGTATTTTAAAGTAACTAAATGACATTATATGCTGTATTTAGCAGTTTGTCAACCTAGAGATTCTCATAATCACAACTTTCACTAGAAATTTTAAAAGCAGTTGAGCAGTAAATGCATCTGAATAATAATAATAATCATAATAATAATAATCTAATCACCAGTACGTCAGCCACAAAAGGTTTCGAAATGTTGAATGATTAGAAAAATGTGAAAACATGCAAAATTTGATATTGACAAAGTGGCATTGGCAACAAGCTATTGCTCAATGACAAGAATAGATTAGAATAGTTAGTTACAATTATATACAGTTATGGCCAAATTCCAGATTTTCTGACCAGTCTGTCTATAAAATACTGACTTTATAAGCCCCCTAAATTGAATTGCATTTCCAAAATTAGGAATGGTTCAAATTTATTTTTTAAGATGCATAAAAATATGATCAGTTTTTGACCAGTCTGGCTGTAATGTGACAAAAAGTCCAAGTAATGGATTTGTTGCTGTCTATTAATCGTGGAGGGTCCTGGGATGGTTTCATCAGCCATCTCATGAGAGTTGTTTACTTTGAGGAATAGACTCTGGTCGTTTAAGAGTCAAGGAACATCAGGCCCTGTTACAGTGCCTGGTGCAGCACACATTGTTGTTCACATTGTCCTTGAGCACTCTGGAGGGCTGAGAATGAAGTCGATTATCTATTTCTTTATCTCCAAAAATAAAAATAGGATCATCTTTAGAAATGGGAAATATTGCACAGAGGAGAATACACTTTAAGGATTGCACTTTGCTGTGTTCTGATTATTTATACTATGTATTTCCAGGTGTCTCTATAATTTTTTCTATCTTCTGTATATTCATTGATTTTCAAGTATTTCAAACTATGCTTTAGTCTACAACAGAATTTTTAAATTGGCAGTGATCAAGTACAGTAATGCATTATATTTAATCTTCAGGTTATTTGGTTGAAAAAATTTGACCTTAACAATGTTTACAGCATCAGTCTTACTTGATATTCACTTTGATGTCTTATTATTACTCACTAATGTGAGGAAAAAAATAGTAGTGCAATTAGTAGTCTGATGTTTATGCTGTATTTGTTTTGATTTGTTTTACCTGTGAAATACTGCCACACTTTTCACTCTTGGGCTTCAAAGAATTTTATTTTCACCACCAGAGGACACTAATGCTCAAGGTTTAAAAAACTTTCAGACACATTACTCTGTGTGTACCAACAGCAATAAAGTCATGGTCAAATCAATTGGCATCCAAATAAAGAATGTGGAAAATCTTCAGAAATAAATACTAATTAACAAGTTATGTTTCAAGAGAATATTTTAACAAAAATATCCAATGTTGCTGAAGAAAACAAAAAAACCTGGCATAATAGTGAAATTACAAAAACACAAAATGTTCCCCAGACACATGTATTGGCACTTTCACTAATATTTAATTTTAGAACCTCTGGCGACAATGGCAGCCCCTTAACATTTCTTGTAGCTTCTAGAAGCTTCTTGTACCTTTCTGCTGGTTGTTTCTGCCACTTGCTGTGCATTCAAGCTCTTTTAAGTTTGCAGGCATCCTCTTTGCAATTCCAGATTGAAACTGGACTTAGCTATGCAGACTTGCCCTCAATCACCATTGAGTTGAAAACAGTCCGTCCGTTTCAACCATTTTTCTGTATTGCTGTATTTGTGCTTTGGGTTGTTCTGCCTAAAGACCCAAGACCTTTGCCTCAAACCTAGTTTTCTGACACTAGATGACAAAATTTGCTCCAAAGTGCCTTTGATTTTATCATTCCTTTGATACATTCAGTGCCTCCAGTACCATAGCAGACAAAGCAGCTCCACGGCATGAAAGAACCTCCACCATGTTTTACTGTAGGTAGGGTTGTCTTATCCTTAAGAGCTTTATTTCATTGCCTATAAAAAAACTGCATTGCCAAAGAGCTCTGCTTTGGTTTCATTTGTCCATAGAACATTTTTCCAGAAAGACTATAGCTTATCTATGAAAGTCTTTGCAAACATTAGTCTTGCCTTTTTGTGCCTTTCTTTCCATAGTGGTTTCATCCTTGGCCTTTTCTCATTGGAGCCCTACTTGGTTTAGTGTACGGCGTATCATAATAACCGCAGCTACCGTTTCCAGATTGCTTGAGGTCAGCCTGAAACTCTGTAGATTTCTTGCCTGGTGTTTTTTCCACAATCTGCGTCAACCATCACAGGCTTCAGTTTTCTCTTGGGACAAAATTCTGGAAGCATCTCAACAGTTTTATGTCTATGAAACTTCTTGATAATGTTACAAACTTGAAATAGGGATTTCAGGATCTTTGGTGATCACCTTATTGCCTTTGGGATGGTTATAAATATAATAAATGATCATTATTATTATTATTATTAATATAATGATAAAGAATTTCTGATGTTCTCAGAGAGATCTCGTCTTCAACATTTTAAAAAAGAAACTGGAAACAACCAGCCCTTTTTATGCAGTAAAACCATCATTCATTGGTTAATTCAGGTCATGTGGACACTAAAAATTAAGCACAGGTTAGTTAATCTTGCTTGTTTTTATTTTGTTATATCAACAAATATAAATTTGGCAAAAGGTGCCAATAATAGTGTCCAGTGTACTTTCTTTTATTTTACTGTATTTTTATTCAATTATTTTATAATACGTAATAAAACATCCAAAATATTCTAAATTATGTACTTAAAATTCTGGGGTGCCAATAATAGGATTGTATGTTTACAGTAGTGATTCATTACAATATGAGCAATGACTTAAGGAAAACAAGTACAGACAGAAGTTATTCCCCATATCATCATCCTTTATTTTGTTTGCGAGCAAGCATCAACTTCACTACAATTTGCCTTTCAATTGGTAGAAAAGTGAGAGCAGCTCCAACAAGCACAAAGGAAGCATCCAACCATTCAAAAAACACTTTCACCTTCCATTTTGAGCAAATTTTTGAAAGAAAAACAAAAAAAAAAATATTTCTCTGGAGTGTTGTGGACATGTGAAACAGCAGTATGAGAATCAGTAGTGTATCACGTCTCCTTTCTCACTCCAGTCTCACAACCCCACATGGAACGTAAACAAACTTGTGGTTCATGCAAAGTAAATTGCCCTAAAATCTTAGTGTTATTACAGTATGGCTGCATTTCAGTTTGTTAGGCAGTGACATTCAATTCAACCAACTTACACTTAGCTCCGGGGCTGACCAGAAAGCATAAACCCAGAAAACGAGCTGGTGGAGTCAATGTGGAGACTTGACTTCAGAGTCAGTGTGCACATATCAATGACCCATGGTATTGTACTTTAAAACATAGATGAAATGTGGACATTAAGTGTTTGCCATAATGAAATCGTGGGAATTTCGGAGTCGACAGGCTTATATTCTTGTGAATTTCATGCTGCCCTCAAAATCACTTCTCAACAACTCAGGCAATAGACACTGTTCAACATTACCTTCCACTAAACACAAATAGGGCAATAAATGGTTAACCCATGTTTGCTGCCAAAGCAATTTCATTACATACTATGCATCTTTTTAAAGGTGGATTCCGTCAATATAATTTCAGTACAATATCTATAGAAGATACAATATGGATCTACTTCCTATACACATTAACATGGACAACTGACATTTATGTGAAATGTTTGTCATTTTTAAGAAAAACTAGCGGTCTACTGTTACAAACAAACTGAAAGAAAGATGTAACACCAAGCTCTGTAGGGAATCTAACATTAAACAAACACAAAAAAACTAAAAATAAAAGAGCATGGATGAATGTTTTTGTTAGACCTGCTAATTTCACTGTGATCAAAAAAGGTAAAAGGCACTCCCATCTCAGCGTGCTCAGACCTGACCTCCTTCTTACAAGTCTGAGTCATCATGGAAGGGAGACTGTTTGCTAAATTTCCACCACAGACCTCTAAAAATCATAAATTAATTGAACTTAGAAATAAAACACAACTGTGCGCCTAAAATCCTCAAAAGTAGCCTGGAAACTGTCTCCAGCAAGAGCCTTTTATGTGTATCTGAATTGAATTTTGGCCTCTGAAAATACATTTCCATGCAACATATCATCGTCGCAACGTCAACATTTCTAATTCTGATAATGCCACATTCTGCTTACTGCAGTGCCCCAAATCTGAACTATTTTAAATTAATATTGGTTTGGGAAATTTTTAAATTTTACTTGGTACCCCCTCCCCACCCCCCACCCACAAAAATGGGACAAATGCCAACTGAGAGGAGATAGAGGTTGGACACATGATCCCAATCAGTTGTATAAGCTTTATACGAATACCAGAAGGAAAATAAGTTTACCAAATGTAAACACATATCTTAGAACAACTCTACAGTACAGTTCCATGTACAATAAAATCTAGTGGTCTACTGCAAAAAAAATATTTCATTTTAAAGATTCAAACAAGATGAAGATGAATCATTTTTAAAGGGTTTTCCTATTGTAAATTATGCAGTCGCGCTCTCAGTCATAACCCCATAAACTACAATAAAGAAAGAGCTTATTTTGCAATATGAAACCGGTTTAAAAATGCATCTGATGTATATGTTTTATTATTTCAGGTTAAATAGCTGTGCCATGGAAATTAAAGTTGCAACAGAGTAATCCTGAAAAGTCCTTTCATTCCATTTCTCTACCCTTAACAATGTCTGCAACTACACGATTCAAGCAGACACTGAAGCTCTGTCTGTCATTAATCTGCTCTTTCAGTAGTCTGAAAGGTTTTTTCCTCCCTACTTCTGTCAGCACGGCACGACTGGGACACGGCAAAGACTTTTTAAAGCTGCTGAGGAAATCTCCCTACTTGTCCAAATACATTGGCGGAAATGCTCAGATTTTTTCATATTTCAAAGTTAACAGAACTACAGAACCTGCTGGTCTGGCGTTTTTACCATTCCACAAAAAATGTTGATTTGTACATTAGCATTTCTCGGAGTATGATTACTCTGAACAAAAAGAAAATCCCTTCTGTACAACAGTGAGATCTACTGGGAATGAAATACATGTGACGCCTGGAGTAGAGCATTGCCACCTGTGCAAGCAAAGCAAAGCATGTATGAGGCTGAAACCATCAGTCAGTCCTGCCTACGAGAGAATAAAAGAAATTATTTTCTCTTTGCAAAAAAAGAAAAGACAAAATAGATACCACTTTGTCATGGAAACCTCTGCTTAACAGTCCTAGGTTTCTCATTATGAAGCAGACATTTTTGTACAAGCATGATGGAACAGCTCTTGCGGAATTTTTGCAACATGCTACAGCCTCTGTGACACAAATATTCTACATTACATACTGCGTCATTTTAGATATTGGACCCTGTTGAGTAGGCCTTAACTAACACATCGACTAATTACATGGTTTCTTTATATTTACAAAATCTTTAAAAAGCAATTTATTTCTCTACACATATGACTTGTCAAATATCCTCATGCACTAAAAGAAGAAAAAAAAATGTGGTCTACTTGTTAAAAGCATCATTTTTGTTTCACTGTGGACTACAAGTCAGAAAAACTCAAGTCAAAGCTATATGTGTGTTTAGCGGCAAACAAATCTAAAAGCATTAGGCAAGAAAATACATCAGGGAAAAAGAATATTCTCCATTTCAACGCCTTAGTTCTGAGAGAAAACAAAAAGTGCAGGGTTGGCTTCCTCACAGTTCAAAACAAATGTAGGCCAAGTTTTCCTGGGAATTAAAATATAATAAATAAAAAAATAAACAGTAAAAATCAGCAATCCGGTGATGACAAAACTACACTGAGTACCACCACTAAGATAACAGGAAAATCTTGACCATATGTACGCTGAAGGGAATTTTTGTTTTCTCTTTTTTATTTTTACATCATGGCTCCTTGGACATGAAACTGTGTGTGTGTGTGTGTGTGTGTGTGTGTGTGTGTGTGTGTGTGCGCGCGCGCAAGTGGGGGGGTGAAGCAAGTATGAAGGTCAAAGTATGTGTAAGTCGGTGATGTGTATGTGTGTGTGTGTGTGTGTGTGTGTGTGTGTGTGTGTGCATGTGTGTGTGTGTAAGAGAGAGAGAGCTTGTGTTGAGTGTAATGTGTGTTTGTTGATGTGTGTGTGTGCGTTGTTTTAGTAGGTGAGGGTAGAGTCGTCCCACTCCAGCTGCTGCTGTCTGCTGGCCCCCTGCTGGTCCTCTGGCTCCCCACCTTCCTCATCTTCGCTGGTCTCTGACTCAGCGCTTGTGATGTCATCTTCCTCCTCTCCATCCTCACTCTCCTCCTCCTCTTCTTCCTCCTCCTCACTGCTGTGCTGGTCCTCGTACGTCTGCATTAGATAAAGAGGGGTAAAGGGGTTGTTTGTGGAAAGTGGAAAGTCACACAGTGTCTTTCTCCATGCCATGATGATGTGATCATATTATTTCAATTATTCTACCACTCTCATCGAAGTTAATGTGTTTAAACAAGCTGTAAACATGTGGCACATCTCACATGGGATTAATGTGATTAAAAGAAAGTGCTATTTTACTTAAAATGCATCCTTTGAAAATACGTAACAAAAAGAGCAAAAAAAGGTTTTTAGATGAAAGGATGATAGAACAGAACCCCCTTTCTATATCATTCAGACAGCACACTGAACAAATCTGATCATCTTTCAGACAGACACACTGTCCAGTTTCCACAGTAACTGATGAAATAACAGACCTCAGCCGGACACAAAGACCTTTGCAGTACTGTAGGACTGTATGAATACATACACACACACACACACACACACACACACACACACACACATACATATATACATACATACATATACACACTTAAGATGTCAGGTAACTGTACATAGTGCAGTAGATTTTAACAAAAGGACAAAAAAAATAAAGATCTAACGACAAGCTTCTAGCTTTTCTGGATGCTCACTGACAGAGCTTCAAGCTGAATATGTTTCTTTTATTTCAATAAGTGAGGTGAAACTCCACAAATATCTACGCCCAAGTCTTTCTTCCTACATCCCCACAGGACTGTCAATCATGAGAGCTCAGATAAAACTAGGGCACAGTCACAACATCACCTAAAGCATATTCGCAGGTGAGAAGCAGTCTGAGCTGCAGTACGACAACATTTTGTTGAGAAGTGAATTTCTGTTGGACAGCTTTTCACTGGTTAATCCAAAGAAAAATATTCACCAGTTTTGCTTCGCTGAAAACACTGTGTATTTTTACCTCCATGGGGTTTACAGTGATGGTGAGAGCTGAGTCATCCCAGTCCATCTCATTCTCCTTTCCGTTCTCCTGGTCTCTCATGGTGCGCTGGTGTGCAGCTCGGATGCGGAACACACCCAGGATGATCATAAATACCAGGAAGCTAACACACACCACAATGACAATGGTGGCAGCGCTGGGAACCACTGAGAGGAAGCAAATAGAAAACGAACAAACACAAAATGACAGGTTAGATGTAAACTATTCTCAGTTTGTACGAGCGCATTCTGCATTTCTGTGTGAGGGCATTTCAAGGGCTTCAGTTTCATTGTGTGCAAGTGACAATGGTAATAGGCTCTTAGTAAATTGAGATAAATGTTTTTGGCAGCTCTAGGTCTGCATTTTTCTTAAATAGCTTTGCATGTCTCCGGTTAACCTGCTCCACTTTGCCCCATATTAGCAGGAGTAGGTCAGCAGGCCTAGTGAACCCAACAGCCCCAGGCCTAGAAGATTACTGAAGCCGGAAAATAAAAGGTTGTGCTCAGAGCACCGCCTGTACAGATGTCACAGACAGCACTCAAGTTTAATCCCTACACTTGAGTCAGTTTAAAAAAAAAAAAAGATACAGAGCCAGTATTTCATACATGCCCTACTTCTGATTTATAGACAGTAATCCATCTACAGTAATACTAAGCATATCAGAGGCCAAATATTTTTCCTATAGCACAACAATTAAGCAGATTGCTGGTTTGATTATAATTTTTGGTATTAACATTAACAGATAAGTAAAATACTGGAACTGGGTGGAGTTTCCGTAGGCTGCTGTTGATTTTAAACAATGCCCAAATTGAATCAAAATTCATCAAATGTGATTTTAAAATATATTGGTGCCAGAAATTTTGTTTCTAGACAAGAAAACAACAATCTACACATGTGTAAGGACCAGTGTTACACCAGAATCTGTTAGGTGGAAGTGGAAATGAAATAATTCTTTTGTTTGTCCTTTAATGTGATGACCAGTTCAACAAACTTACTGATTCTTGCTATTTTACTTTGGGGAGATGATTATTAAAGACTACAAATATGCCTTGATTGAAGGGTTTTCTGTGGGCTACATGCAACCTTGAAAAAAATTGTAACAGTCTCGGTTTGTATGATCAAGAGGATGAGGAAAATACATCCTATATCGTATGTGAATCCTAACATTTCAAATGGCAGGCTCCCATGTTGCAGTACCTGAAGCCTGGTGAGCATTGACCAAGTTGTGACCAGATAAATCCACAGAGGCATGATGGACGGGGTTAATGAAATTGGGCTGAACCATGGCGTTGTTAGCATGCTCCACGGGATTGGCTGTGTGGATTACATTCACCTAGAGAGTAAAAACAGAAACACACATTTAAACCGTCTGAAACCCTCTTCAGCAGATCTCCATTTTAGATGAAGCTTAAATACTGGGGAGGGGAGAAAAGAACATTTCAGTAACACAAGGGCATGATTTGCAATCTGTATTGTGACGGTGTCACTGTTCTATGACGTAACTGACAAATGGTCAGTCATACCTCGACCTTGAAGTCATTGCTGATGTAGCGACCGTTGAGCTCAGAGCAGACTAGCTTGAATTTCCTGTCAAAGAGAGCCTCAGTGTGCCAATTCTTGTAGCGGATAAGGTGCAGGACCTGCTCATAGTTAGCCATGGTGTTCACACCTGGAAAAGTAAGAGAGGAGCTTGTGTCAAAAGGAAATATGATCAGAAATCACCAGAAAATTTCTCCATCTCAGAGGTAAACATAGTAATGTACAGGAAAACAAATGTCTTTTTAAGATGATTTAGAAATGTTTCCTTACGATGAACCTCTGCACTGAAGGACAGTAGATTTGATATAAGTAAGTGACTTCAAATCACAGTTTGAATTCCTAAAATTTAAAAGCTTACATACATACAGTATTGATGATTATATTTCTTATTTGTTTATTCCTGAGGACTCAGGTTTATACAGATTACAATGCAATTCCTATCTATGTTAAGCTGCTCTGTGCTCTGTACCGGTGATAACGAGGCCCAGGTTAGAAGAGCTCATCTCCAGGCCGCGCTGCTGCAGCTGGGACATGTCCATCTCCAGGCTCTCATGCTCCCCGTCCAGTTCGTCTCCCACCACTGTCACTTCACATGTGTCCAGGTTGTGCATGATCTCTTCTGACACCACTGTCTCTTGGACTAAATGAACAAAGAAGAAAAAAATTCCAATGATGAGTTGCGGGGCCTTACGATAATTTATGATTGTACATTGTGACTGTAATGTACGAGAAATTTATTTTAAAAATGATGACTGACACAGTTCTGCACATTTGAATTAAAATCTCTTCCTGCTCTGGTGAAATTACTATTACTGGCTCTATTTGGCTCAGTGTGTAAGTGTGGCTCAAGTTGTTCAATTATAAGTCAGAGCAGAGGGAAATAAGTGAGCTCTCTTATTTTAGAGATCAGTCAAGAGAAAGACAAAGGTTTGTGGTGGGGGATGTAGAACAGAAAAGAGACTGCAAGATGAGTTAGCATCCTGCTAACGATCATTAGAAATATGGGGCAATAGTACAGCCCAACCTAAGCTGCTCTAAATTCCATCCTCAATACTTCAAATATAAACAGGTTCAGATACTCTGTTAATATATCAAATACTGTATAAGCACAGTCATCTTCAATATCTGTCCTTCATGATGAACCATGTGAACACAGTGCTGTTATCAGCAATTAGGTTCCATGTTTAGTGTTAAAAACCAGCATAGTGTAACAAAAGATATATAACAACATATATTTTGTTAGTTAGCTCTTTTCTTTCTTTTTTTAGAACAGAGGTGTAAGACACTTGGAAAACAGCACAAAAATGTATAGAGATTTGAAAATTATTTTATAATTTAATCTAACTTTATTTTAATAGCCCAGATGACGCAGTCTGTCTTCTCCACAAATTATTATTTTATGCAAAAACAGTTTTTACCTTTTGATTCTGTTGAAACTCCTGTTAACTGATTCTTGATCTACTGTGACATCTCTTGTTTGCTGGTTGTCTAAGGTAAGGCAGGGTAATGCAGGTAAGACTAATGGATCTCTGTAACCCCTTTAGTTCCATATAGCCTGCTGTTCACCCCAGTAAATCGCATGTCCCTGTTTCAACCTCAGTCCACATCTATTGTCTCTCCTCGTCTTAGCTCATATACCGGCCTAACAGATGGCACGGCTAGTCAACTGACCCCTCCCATTAAGTAGTAAACAACTTATCTCTTTTCTCGCTCCCTCCCTCTTGCTCTGTCTGTCCAATCCCTTTGTCCTTCAGACATAATCCTCAGCAGCTACTGTATATCTCAATGCTTTCAACTGTACATTCACTGGGTTCAAAAGTGAGATTACATATGAGGCAGTGTTAGATTGGAAAGCGTATAGAACTCAGATGATGAGCAGGCTATTAAGTGCACATCACAAATACAGCTTACCCATTTTATTGCACTATCTGCAAACTTCCTTTGATGTTATTAAAAATAACTTATCCATCCTATGTGAATTTCTCTTACCCGTGGGGTCATCATCAGCTCCCTCTGCAGCTTCAGACTCAGCGTCAGCCTCCACTTCACGGGTGATGGTGCTCACGATGCGTAGCTCGGGGAAAAGCGTCACACCTTCCTGGCTCTCAAATTCAGCAGCGCTGCGGGCAAAGTGGTCAATGCCGCTCAGGCTGATCTTGGGCTCTTCTGGCTGCAGCACCATCACATAACCCTCAGCATCTGGCACCTTTACGCAGGACTCCTCATTAAAGCATCTGGGGAAAGATTTCAATTTTAATACATGGAAACCTGAATCTGTTATCATGTTTCGTTGAAGTTGCTGGTTCCCCTTCTACTTTTAAAGACAGATGTGGTATTTTAAACTGCTTTCATAATCTAATTATGTATGTCCTGTTTATGCAGGTTGATGGGGAAAGATGTAACACTGAAATGACTGTTACAGACTGATAGCAAACATGACAAATAACAGTGAATAAATTCAAGCTACCTGGACTGCTAACTGTGTGAAAGGTAGAGGAATTAAGGAACTGCTGTGCAACTCTACATATACAATGCTTATTGCATTCAGTGATGATGCAGATTTGTGCATATGCAAAGAACAACAAATATTAGATAAATATTAGACCGCAACTGATCTTGGATTAGGCTCAGCAGAAACCCGAAAGTCTACAAACATTCTTTTCATCCTACAAATGTACTGCTGATATGTTACTCACATTTTAGTCTTTGAATACGTCATTCCAATCAAAAATCTACATCAAGGAGATTAAGAAATCAAAATACAGAATTATACAGCTCCTCTGTCTCTCATTCTTCAACACAAAAACATCTCGTTTATGCTCTCATTATGGAAATCAGATCAAATTCTTGACCTGTATTTTACTTCAATAAACCATCCTTTAGTCTCTCTGAATGTCTCTGAATGTTGGGTTGGTGCTGACTGATGCGATTACATGACAGAGGCCAAGCAGATAAGACGATAACAAGTGGTGAGGTATTCTTGGCTTCTGCTACTCACTTGACAGTGGTGGAGATGCGAAGGTGCCTGATACCAGGGGTCGGAAACTGTCGTGAGTTCAGGTACGAGATGTGCTGCATGACCTTGTCAAATGCATCGATGTCATCACCCTCCACGGTCAGAGAGGACTGGTTGGGGTTGAACTCCACCTGAGAGATGAAAACAAGGTGATATACTATGTCATTTGTCTCATAAAGCAATGCTTTCATTTACACCCAAAAATGTGTTAGAGGGTGCTGTCAGAAATAACTAATTAAAAAACCAATAACAAAGGGGCCAAACCAGTTTATGTTATTCAACATGTCACCAAATGCACTTTCACGTTCATCCCAGGAGAACCTGAAAATATTACTCTGAAATGGTGTATCTTTAGCTAATATATGTTGACATCATTATTTATTTATTTATTTATTTTAAGAAATTTTATGTTAAATACCCTTTAAGTGAGAGCACTATATACTAACTTTGGGGTCAGGACCCTCCACATGACTGCAAAGATACAAAAACAATTTACTGTGTCTGATTTTTCTCTAATATCTGCGTTTTTATTGTAGGGCACTGGATCATCTCTTTACAAACTGTTCAAATGATTCTTGGCCTGCTCACAATCACACATAAATGCAACCTGTGAAAGGAGATGAGGGGAGACTTTGGTTCTCCTTGAAGGGTCACGAGCCAAAAAAGGGTGGGAAACCATCTTGTTGATGCACATTGTGTGTTGTGTCTCTAAAACACTTTGCCCTGCTCACCTTGACAGCTGATGCTACCTCCTCAGGCAGCTGAACATCCAGTCCCTCCTTGCAGGTGTACAAACAGTCGATGACCTTCTTGTTCTCTAGTTTGCCAGAGCGGATCATCAGCCCTGCTAGGTTCCCCCGAAAAAACTGGGCCATTCGAGCATTCCTGCCTGGATATGTCAGGGTAGAGATGCAGAGAAGAAAACAGTAAAACACATATATTAACAAACAAAACAGTTACTCAAGTGTACATTCCACGGAATTTGCCTTTTCTGGGCTGGCTATTCAAACATGCCCTCTCAATATGCAAAGCTAGCGTGAATGGCATTCATGCAAGTTAGTATGCGTGCCCTGCAAGGCCTGAGGCCCAGAGAGCGAGACAGAAGAATGATGGATGAGCTTATACAAGCCATAGACACATGCAAAATTTGCATTAAAAGGGTGAACCACTGTCTTACTGTGAAAGAAATGGCATCAACAGAAAAAAGATATTCAAAGAAGGGATTGTCTAAGATAATCATTACATGAATACTCTTTTGTTACCTTGTTATATAATGGAACCATTTTGAGGACTGAAAAATGCTCAGTATACAAGAAAATTATCTAAACTTTTATCTTTGAAATTTCATTATAACTGAGTGTTTCAGTATCAGCAGTGAAGTGCATCAATCCTGCCAAAACAGAGTTGAAACAATTGTGTTGTCTTCCTGATAAACTATAATGAGCACAAATCTGCACCACTGCAAAGTCCGCAACAAACCTGGACTCCTACCTCTCAAGGTCGCGCAGTGTGTGTGTGTGTGTGTGTGTGTGTGTGTGTGTGTGTGTGTGTGTGTGTGTGTGTGTGTGTGTGTGTGTGTGTGTGTGTGTGTGTGTGTGTGTGTGTGTGTGTGTGTGTGTGTGTGTGTGCGCTGATGTAGCCGTGTTATCTGATATCGAGAAGTTGCTTCTGACCTCAAGGTCATGTCCTGAAAGAAGAGCCTGCACATCCAAAATGCTGCAGCTGGGTCAGAGTTTTGTGCTCATTATGTCTACTTCTTTTCTGGTTCTATATCAGGCTATTGTGAGAAACAACTGTCTGGCTGCTGCAGTGAGAAGAGTGCATAAATTGAGGATGAATAAAATCAAAAAAATAATCAGGTAGCATTAAAAAAAAAAACACGTGTTCCATCCATTCTGTATCATGCTGCAAACAGTTATGAAAAAAAACTCTTTCTGCATCTAGAATGTAACAGAGTCATTCTAGTTGAAATGGTATGACAATGCAGTTAGCATGGTGGGACATTGTGGACACATGGACATTTCTGAGGTAAGGGAAAGACTTGAGCAACCTGAGGTGGGCTCAGAGACTGTCTCAGTGTCATTGTCATGTCCTGAGTTGTCTGTAAATGATAGAAACAAGAGAGCAGGGAGAGACAGGGAGGAAGATTGAGGATCTGCAGGAGAGATTCAGATGCTAAATACCAGGTCTTGGTGCATTTTTGAATTAAAGATAGTTAATACTGCGTCATTTGACAATAAAATGACATGCACTCTATATTCTATATAAGCTCTAATAAAAAGGAAAAGCAGATAACCAGGCAGCATTACGGTATGTTTTTACCAATGAACTGTCAAAAATAGCAAAATGTTACAGAAGTATCAGTCATATGTAACAGGGATTCATGTTTATCAACTTATTTGTAAATGAATACCTTTTGCCAAACAAGAGAATTAAACCTTTAATTTTGCAGCATTTGCAGCAAACATTTTCTTCAAAGAATTTACCTTGCCAACAAGCACCAATAGTGAGCTGTGTTTCAATCTTTGAGGCATGTAGTGGGTAGTCCTCTGTAACCAGGAAGGGCTCAAAGGTTGTTCCGTCCGCAAACAACGTCACGGTGGGGAACTCCACATTCAGCACATAGTGATGCCACTCTTTGTCACACACCTGAGAAAAACACAATAGAGGGAATGAAAATCTGAAATCAAGACCTTGAAGGTCACATTGTAACTACTTGAATTCTTACCTGGTCAAGTTTCCAGTGAAACTCTGCTGGTTTGTAGTTCTCAGCCTCTGATGGATCCTGACGGAGGAGAAGGATCAGTCTGCAG
The DNA here is from genome assembly GCA_016859345.1 of Istiophorus platypterus. Taxonomy (NCBI): domain Eukaryota; kingdom Metazoa; phylum Chordata; class Actinopteri; order Istiophoriformes; family Istiophoridae; genus Istiophorus; species Istiophorus platypterus. The sequence continues at coordinate 4,123,835 of CM029111.1, forward strand.
TTGTGCACGTAGAGCGAGTAGTGGTGTCTGTTCATTTCTACAAAGGAGAATATGAAAGAGGAGATCAGGGCATGAAACTCTAAATTATTTGGAGGATGGGTAGTGACAATTTTTAATCTAGTACCCTGACTCAAGACTGAAAAGACAACACACATTAGTTTTTTGTTTTTTAACAAATCTGATGAATTTTTAGAGGCCACAAGAGCAAAGAAGCAACTACCACACAGAAAGACAACAGAAGGAAAATTCTTAAATCTTGTGTAACCTATGGAAGTATAATTATTGTGCTTGTGATTTACAGCATGCCTTAGAAAGGTTCTCACATAGGCAGAGAAGATGCTTTTGAAATCAGTTCCACAACCCACTACTCTTAGAATTTATGTATCTGGCTGCATGTGTTTTTCTCTAACCTTGTCTCAACCATAGCTTATCTTCTTTGAGGAGCCATCAAAAACATCAGAATTCAAAAAGCCAAGATTCATCTGCACATTTAATCTTCATACCAATCACCAATCCTTGAGATCCTTGAAAAGATTCAAAGATTTACAGCTCTTTTCATCCCTTAAGTTATCATCCATTAACAGACCTCAAAAATTGCATCTTAAAAAGCACAAAAAGTATTCTGGGTTCTGGTCTAATTATATTTTGGGATTATTACAAAGGACATTCATCAGTCAACATCCAGGCACTGGGTGAAGCTAAACACATTGCTAAAGCAAAAGTAACTGGAGTCTAGTATGTAATGTTTAATCAATTACTCAACTAAAAGGAGTTCAATTCAATTGTCATTTTGAAAAATCAAATTGATAGTTTTCATTCTGGACCCAGCTCTACAAACATTTGAAAGATATGTCTGCTTGCTTTCTTTCATAATAATACTTTGGGTTGTTTAAGCAGCTGGTTAAAATAATTAAGACATTTTCAGACACCCTGGTAAATTATGATGTGTCAGGGAACAATCATTTCATCAAAAAGATAAATAACAGATTAATTTGACAGTGAATGTGATTTTTTTTTACCCCTTTTGTGGTCACATTGATGCCACAAAATGTAATGTCCATGTTTCACATTTGTAGTGTTTATTATTATTTTATTTTTTTCAGTATTAAGAACTGAAGACAAAAATGCAGAACGAACGAACAGAATTTCACACATTCATGTTTCTGTGAAGCAGACACTGTGTTGAATAGAGGTCATGAATGGTGCTTAGATCATGAATATGGGAGCTTCCTGTTGAGGGCACAGCCGTTCTGATGTAATCCGTCTTATATAAGCAGTCGGACAGAAGCTGATGAACTGCCTTCCCCTCACTGGCCATGCCACACACTTTGGGGTCAATAAGATCAAGGAGCTTGTGATCACATGCAAAATTTACAACTAGTGACAAAAACGGAAAGGTCTACAAGCACTCGCTAGCTAAGACAATATAAAAAGAAATGTGTGTGAAATGCGTTATCCAGGCAGGTGAGCGCAAACACTGATTAGCCTGAAGTTAGTGTTTTGTTGTTTTTTTTTTAAGTAGATATACAGATAGCACATTTATATGCCACCATATGTGCAGCAATAATGAGTACACCACTTAGATGTCAAAAGAATTAAACACAGGTTTTGACTCCTTCAGCTGACACCAGATATTTTAATGTAATACCAGTTGCTGAAGTTTTCGGATAATTGAGTGCATTTCCAGTACCATATATTACTTGTAGAATACAAGTTCTATGTATTTTTCAGTAGTTTTTGACTGTAGAAGTAAAAAGTGTATTCACAAAGACATTCACAGTTTGACCTAATTATTTAAAAAGTGTGTTTCTGAGCTGTACATACCCTTCATTTAGCAATTTTTACAACATCAACTTTTATCAACATCTGAAACATGAATTAACATAACTTTTAGTTATTGCAGTTGTAATGTAGCAATAGTCTTAGAAGATGTGTAAATCTATGTATTTTTATGTGTTTCTAGTTGTCTACCAGTTAACTAAAAGCAACTCTTCCAACAATCAAACTCAAATTCAAACTGGAACTTTGACACAGTCTAGTTGCAGCCAAAATTTTTATTATAGACAACTTTACTCTTTTAGGCGTTTTACCTGTCTTGTCAGAGTTGCAGAGGATGGTCTCCTTCTCATGGGCCCCGGGGCCATGTCTCATCCATACAGAGATAGTGAAAGGTTCCTTCAGGCTCGTGCTCACCAGGCCATCAGGGACCTTGATGGCCTGGGTACCATTGAACTCAAACACTTGGTCACTGTCGTGCCCATTATCGGTGGGCAGTCCTACCGTCCAATTGGCAGAGCTGCTGGGTGCAGGGAGGAGCTCCACGGTGCCGGAGCTGGCTCCTAATAAGACAAACAATCAAGAATAATAGAAGCCCTTAAATTGGGAATTTGCACTTTTATCAGTTGATGTTAACCATGTCCAGTGGAGCAGTTACCTACCGCACAGCTTGTGCAGGGATTTCTCAGAGTAAGTGTCACGGTCGCAGCCCTTCCCAATGTGGTTGGTTTCAAGTTCAATACTGGCTCGGATGGAGGTGATTGGCTCATCACAGGTCTCCAAGTGCATGCTGGGGAAAAGAGCCAGACTACCTGTGCCAGGCTCATATTCAATCCTCTTATTGAATCCTGAAAGAGGAAGATAAAGGGGAAAGAGTGAAATGATGTCCTTCAGCACAGCACAAAAAACAGGTGAGCAGTCAGTACAGAGGCTGTCAAGAGTTATTACTCTATAAGAAGTAATTCAGTTCTTTGAAACCTGTAAAAAGGCCTTATGGCCTAAAGGAGTTAAATAATAATTTACAATAACAATAACAATAAACAACAGCAGCCTGTGTGGACTCTGCATCGATGGATAGTTTTTGTTCAACAAAGAGACACACCTAACCAGAGATGGTTGCTGAGCGACAGCCATATAGGTGAGCACTTTGATACCTTGCCAACTGGGTTTGCAGGTGGGTTTGACGCTGATCTTAACCAGCACATCCTCTGAGGCACGGTTCTTTCCACAGTCGTAGGCGGTCACAGTCAGCTTGTACATGCGTTCCTTGCCGTAGCTCAGTTTCTCTGTGTTTTTGATAAATCCTGGGCAAAGCAGGAACAAAAAGAGAGTAAAAGGTAACTGGGGCATGCTTTGTTTAATTTCAAAACTGCAGCTGTACTAGTAACTTTGGTGAAATAAAAGTGACTCAGACTCAGGTATACTCCGGTATAAAAACCTTTTTTAGCTGATAAGCATCATAATAAAATGCATCCTATTTAATGTTTTACTGCCAAATAGAAATCCTCACACAAAAAAGCTCCATATAATTTAATGTCGAGCTGAACTAAAAGCACAATATACTTATCGAAATCTCTTAGGCCACATTATAATATTTTGACTTAAATAATTTGTTGAGTTGCTATATTGAGTTCATTACCAAACTAAGATGTATACAGAACCTGATATTGTTTTTAAAATGAGGAAATTTGCTTAAGAGAGATCAATGCCTTCGAATAATCTGTCACAACTGAACACTGCCACCATTATGTATCCTCACACCGACTGTTGTCCTCACATTATCACCTGTTCATATTTCCTCTTTGTCAGAGCCAGCATCATATCAGCTCCGCCTGGATATCTGATATCTTTTTTTCTCACTGGATCTTTAATTTTGTTTTTCAAGACACAAAGATAAGTAATTCTACAGCCAAACACAAATGACTGAACAACCTCAGAGACATTTCAAGGAGACTGCCATCGTCTCCCAAGCCAAAAAGCCGCAGTGAATTTTCAATCTCTTCAGTCTTGTGGTCCCATTGTTTACCCAGATCAATAGACAATGTGACGTGTCAAAAAAAATCATGCCTCTAAGCATGCACTGCAGCTTTTTCCAACAAGGTTGTTACTTGAAGGTCCATACCATCTTTGTCGATCGTGAAGGGTACATCGGGGGTGACGATCTCATAGTTGCAGATTTGGCTAAACTGGAATGAGCAGTCAGCGTCCACTGCCTCAACCTTCAGGATGCTGTCATATTTCTTTCCCTCGATAACAGTGGCTTTGTATGACTTTTCCTTGAACACTGGTGAATACTCATTGATGTCGTTCACTTGGATGTGGACAGTGGCCCTGATAGACACAAATTCACAATGTGGAACTGTTAATAACATTTATTTTAACCAAAGCAAAAGATATTACGCTGTCATACAGCCATGATGATTTTGAGATGATACTGCAAAGAAATCATCAACAAGATTGCTACTGTGATTATTCCTGTTGAATGGATAAAGTGCTCAAAAATTATGAGGAAGAGATACTGTGGGGTTGCTATCAATATGCTTATGGAAATCTACGCTGTTTGATGTCTGTCTTTAATAGTAATGTCTTTTGTTGTTGTTGTATTTGTCTGACGGTTTCAACAGACACAAAGGGAACTTTCAAAAGGATAATAATCCAAACTAGCTCCTTTCATTCATTATACCATAGTTTCCAACTAATTTCAAATAATCATTCAGGTTGTTTTGGACATCACTCTCTTTACAGTTCCCTCAATCCACACAACAATGTTTTTTCATACGTGGTAAAAATCATATCACATATCACATTAACACAGTCCTGTGGTTGGTCTTTACTTTCACATCACAGACAAAACCAAAACAAGCAACTTAGCTTTGAAAGTACCTTAAAAATTATTTTACCCAGATATGAGAGGGCAGATTTTAGTTTTATGTTTAATGAACAATCAATATTTATTCCATTGCCATTTGCTGTGAATGGAATATATGGCGACCTTTTTGAACAGAGCCAACTGCCCTAATTGTTTTAACTACAGTCAAAATAAAATAAAAAATCAGATTATGACAAAAGGAAAACTTAGGGTTAAGAATGGGTAGGGATTTATGAACTGGCAGAGGTTGACTAACTTGTGGGACTTCTTCATGTTGGCGCCATCAGGACCCTCTCCACAGTCATAGGCTTGGATGGTGAAGGTGTGTTCCTTCTGCAGCTCACAGTCCAGCTTGTCCTTGGCCCGGATGACACCCTCACCAGTGGACTTGTCCAGGACAACTGCCTCAAATGGGACACTCTGCCCGTGGATCCTGAAGCCGCAAATCTCACCTGAACACGTCAAGAGTCAATAAAGAGTTTGCTCAGAATAGCTGACAACAGGTGGGACATTTTATTGTTAATATGAACACTTATGTCCAAGCAAAGAAACAATAAAATTCACGCAAATAAAGAAAAAAAAGAAAAAGAAAAAAAGAAAAGATCAGCCGTGGGTTTTGGGAACCAGGGAGTTGTAGATTGGGGTGTGTGGTGTCTGTGGAAGAGGCCCAAAAGCTCTGTCATATGGGTGAGTAGATTGGGGGGAGGGAGCAAGGGGGTTGGGAGAGGATGTGGGACATTTAGTATCAGTAGACGGAGTGTCTACAAAACATTGCATCCAGTCATGCAGGCAGAAACTGAAAAGATGTGGACAGGCATTTCACAGGAGCACTTAAGATATAAAGTAAAGTCACGAAACCAAGACCAAATAGTAAATACATAGAAAACAGTTTCTGAAGTGAAGATCTCTGTATAGAGTAATAATTACAACCTATCTTATGAGAGAAAAAAATAACACAAATTTAAAAAACAAAAGCAAAATTAAAATTCTTTACAATTGACAGCATTGTGATAACAATCTCAAGCACAAATTCAGCCATCAAAACCCCTATAAGTCTGTGAAAGAAAAAAAAATCTCAGATAACACCTCCAAATTTAATAAAAGGAAGTCTTCCTGTGTAATATTGCCTCTCAACAAAAACTTCTGCAAAATGAATACAAATAAAATTATAAAATCATAGAGAACTAAACCGGTATAATAACAGTATTCCAAAAAAAAGTACTGGATGAGAACTGGGGTTAGAAATATCAACTTGCTTGACATCCACATCAAATGATAACTGCAGCCATGCTAATGGTAGAGATTAGTGGCGAAGAATTAACTTAAGAGATCCACTGAGGCGAAGATGCAACAACAAAAACTGTGCAGCAGAGAGAGTTTGCATTAGTTAACAATCTCAGCAGCTTTCATTTTAAGATTTATATTTCAGAAAAATACACAGGAGTCACTGTACCTGTATAGATCCGATGCCAACAGAGAGGCACAACAAACATGGCTGGTGCCTTTAAGACGTTCACAGTTTCAGAACGTTCATCCGCTCTAAAAACCAATTCCACTGTCAATTTCTGCTCCAATAGCCAGGGGTATTAAGAGTTTATGCAACCATCTTATTTGTCCTTTTAGATTTTACATTTTCATCAAATTATCTTAAATTTGGCTTTTCTTTCCATAGTATTCAACAGAAAGGATTGGATTGGACAAGTGAACGAGAACTCCTGTTTTAAGCAGCTTTCTGTTTCCTTGTGACAGCTGAAAAACTGTTAGGGTCTGCAAACTGCAATGGATGTCTCATGCACAGATATTTCTAAGTATAGTCAGCCCCACATCACACTTTTCATCCAGCTGTTGGAACTCCAAAATATTCAGGGTGAGAAAAACATAAAGTCGAGAAAATCAAATGGGGAGATTACAGAGCATGGTAGGAGTTTCTGTGTAAACGTGTGGATGCTGTTTTTGCGTTAGTGGGTTAATAGTAAAAACTAAGCAAAAGGCAGAAGAAAGAGCCCAAGATCACCTTCTTCAGTGAGGGTCACCTCAAAACTCTCTACAAGGAAGGGAGAGAAGATAAATCCAGATCAGTTAAAAGAAGAGTTAGAATCTCAGAGAAAATACAGGGAGGACAAAAAGGAAACATATTCTTGCTATAAGCTTAAAGAACCTTTCACAAGCAAAAACTCTCCTGCTAGTTGAAAGGAAGGATGGATTAAAACATCTATGAAAAGATGGTGGTGTCAGAGTTTTTGCAGCTTTTTATTGTCGCTGTATATCCTTTTAGAAGAAACAACTAGTGGAAAAGTTACAGAATATCCAATTAAAACAAACAGAAATTCGACTTTTCAAGCCAGCATATCAGATTAGGAAGAGTGTGTCCTTTAACAAGTTCACCTTACTCCTCAAAACATTGCACTTGTGTTTTCTGGAAACTATTTTATGGGTTAATTAATTAAATATGTTTGATAATAAATCAAAATACATACTTTAAGATGAGAAGAAGGAAACTTGGGAGCACATATTAATAAAATGATGAATTTAGTCGTTTTTTCTTTGCTGTTTTTTTACGCCCTATAAGGGCCTCAAGCGGTTTGGACCTGATCATTTTGTTTTCACCTACAAGACAACAAGAAATAGATTTCACGTTGCGGGCTGCTGTCATGCTGTAGGAGGTGTGGGCCTCCGCATTCACCACAGCTCTAATGACCAGCTCACACCAGGGCTTTAGGAATTCCTCAGCTTTTCACTGAGCACAAAGGCCTCTCAGCTCAGATCAGGTCAGCCATCACAATGATTGTTACATATTGATTTTTACAGTGGCAATATAACTGCTGGTACAATATGAATACAATGTATTATAATCTGAGAATATTTAGAGGCCAACAGATCATTGTGCTGTATTCTCAGTGGCATGTGATGAACCCGTTTGCTGGACCTGTGTTGCATGAACAAGGATATCTTCTCTCACCTTGTCTATTATTCCTCTATGAATCAAATAACCCAGATCCGGCACGTACAGCCTTCTGCTTTGTGTTCCTCTCATGGTTTGGAGCTCAGTCAACCATGAACACTGAGCTCTTTTTCAAGCTTGCGAGGGCTTTGGTTTCAACTATTTCAGCTCTAATCACCCTGACTGAACTCACCACACAGTCATGCATAAAACACACAGAGAGATACACTTAAAGTCAATCCCCACAGTATATCACCCTAATATAAACAAAGGAATACAGTGGCTCCTAGTTCATGCTAAACATTCACCTGTTTACACTGATCTGCCCTAAGAGCCTGTGATTGGGCTAATAGGTGGCCTTTGGGTCAGCTGTACAATGAACCCTGTTTGTTGTCACAGATGGACCAACTAGATTGAGGCTGGCACGTTAGAGCTGGTCACCTCTGCTGCCACGTGAGGCCAGGATTGCTTGCTCTGTCTCCTGAGAACGAGTTCACAGGGACACACAGTCCATTTTTCGTAAAAGTCCTGCTCATCAGAAAGGGAGCCCCCGCTGAAAGAAGAGGGAGAACCAAGCTCTGCATTCAGCACTAATTTACTGTGAAAGGAGACAAACACCGTGCAGGGAATAGAATTATTATTTAATTCCCTGCCTTTCAGAAATTATGGGCCTCATTCCAAATTTGTCTACCTTAAAGACTGTGTGCCAGCAGGCCAATAAGTTTTCACAAACTATCAAATTTCGCACAACTTTGGGAAGAATACATTTGCCATCTCCACCTAGACATATGTGGATGTTAAAGCCTCACTTGCTAAAGCCGAATTAGTAATTTGAGATAAGAATGGTCATTTCCAGTGCAGTGAGAGCGCTGAGTTTGAATAGAGCAGTAGACCAAAAAAAAAAAAAAACACTTAAAAAAAAAAATCACACATTCACAAACTCATGTGATGTGAAATGGTGGCAAATCATCTCCACTACTGTGATGCTTTGATTCCTGGCCAAAGTCAATCCTGGTGTGATTAAAAAGCCTAGAGCTAATGCTGCCTCGGTACATAAAGCACACTAATTGTGACTCTTCACTGGGAAAGACATGAAAGGGTATTTTGATCTGAATATCAAAAGGTGGATATTGAGGCCTGCTGTATTTCAGTATGACATGCATGTCATACAAATCAAATGTGCAGAATGCCTTTGAATCACACAAGTCTGCTCAATATTGAATAGTCATTTCATACACTTCTGGTAGCAAAGTTATATCTTCCTTTGCTACTGAACAAAGTGATCATTTAAGTGCACACACAGTATAATCTCAAATATATCCTATATCAGAGAAAGAATCAGAGTAATAGACAAAAAAAAACACCCTGAAGAAAGATCATATATTAATCATGACATACTCCTGATTTAAAAGCATTATGCTGAAAATATATGTAAGGCTGTACTTCCATGTTTAAAGCAATATTTTGGTTTCAATTTTAAGAATAATTAGTTCATTTTATAAATAATCCATCAGTAAAAAGCTTGCATGTGTTAAAACATATACATCAATGAAATTGAAATTACTATGAAACTCACAATATTCATACATCAACAGATTTTCTCCATCCATCATGTTACACGATCTCATTGCTTTAATGGTAGAGAGTAAATAGTGGGCAATCTTTTTTATTTAGTGTGAAATGAGAGGAGAGTAATTTCAGGCCAAGTGAAATTGAGGTAGTAAAGGAACAGCATTACACCTCCTCACTCACCTGCATAGCGTAGGGGAGCATCCTTGTCCAGTGCAATTAGAGGGGGGTCCAGAAGTACTTTGTCATCATTTTCCGTCACGATCCCGTGGTACGTCGTCTCAATCCATGGTTTGTGCTTATTGACTGTGAGAAACAGAGGAAGAGAAAAAACATGAGTGTCTACAATTAAGAAAAAAACAAGTCTGTACAAGTAATTTCTCTCCTGAGACAGGATGACTTGTTTTTCTCTCACTGGCACTAATTAGCAATTTAAATCTTTTTCCTTTGCTTAGAATGATCAGATTTCATCTGTGTTTTCTCAAATTACTAGTTCATCTTTTATCTTTCCTCCAAAAGCAGCTTAAGTAAATATTTAATGAGGATTTGGATGCTTTCAAAATTAATTCTAGAGGCTTTACAAATAATAAAGGGATCCAAGAGGCATCAACTACTACCGTTAGCCCTGAAGGACCAAGAATGTACAAGGTTTTAGAGGAAGCTAATTCAGCTGGTGTAATGTTTAGCGTCATGAAAAGCCCATATTAAAACATCACTCTCAATCTTAAATCTACAATTTTCTGAAACTGCATTGTTCAGTTTATCAAAAATGAAAACAAATTCTCTAAAGTACATTTTTTTTTTTATAGGCTGCAGTCATTTTCAAGGGAAACAAGGTCACATTCCAGATCAGTTAATGAGTTTTGACAGTGGTATCACAGGGAGGATAATGGCTCTGGAAATGACTTTCAGGATGGTCTGCAGAGAAGCAGTTCAGCCACTTACAGCTTTGCATGCTAGCCAGCCTTGGAAGCATCTCAGCTGCAGGCAGCATTCTGTTGTAGTTGGTGGCTGCCGCAGAAAAAGCTGCAGTGAGTGACATATTTGGGCTGGCTTAGAAAATAGCAGGGGGGAAGCAGCTCTCTTGCAGCCAATATGTGCTCGGAGCACGAGGAGAGGGTGGCATTCCTGTGCTACTGATCTGCAAAGGCTAACTCTGGCTGACACTGCACTGTGGGGAACAGATACTCTGGGAGAGGTAACCAGACCATGCACATTTTCTGAGGACAATACGGTTACATAGAAACCAAGTATGTCCAAATCATTTGCCTGTGTTTTGGAATGACAATTTTAGTCCTGGTAAAATATCACGTGAAGTTAGTTAGGGCTGCAGACTACAACCATTGCAATTTTTTTTTTTTTTTTGTGCAGGACCTATTTACAAGCAGAGCTACTATTTACTATTTGATCACATGGATTGAGCCAGGTCTTTGAAATGTTATATCATTGTTTTCCCAAGGGAAAATAGGCAGTATTTTCTGTTTTTGAAGTTACATAAAAATGCAGGAAATCCAGGAGAAGAAAGCATCTGTTTTGTCCAGACATGTTGCCTCTCTGCACTCACCAGTGTCCTAATTCAGAGGGTGAATTTCAATGTAAACAGTCTGAGAAATTCAGTGTGGCCAGGTTGCAGTCAAGCTAATCCAATGTGACAATGAGCTGCTGCATGAGCCTAAACAATCATTGGCAGGAAATTATCGAAAGCAGCACTATAGGCTTGCAGCCCAAATGCCCAAAACTAATGTAGGAGGCTGTTCTGGTTACATAATGATTTTTATTTCCTTAACATGTATCCAATAAGACAGTAAAATGCATCTTACAGATTAATAATCACAAAAAGGCAGGAACAAAAAATACACACACACACACACACACACACACACACACACACACACATACATACAGCTACATACACATAACCTGTAAGCATATATGTACACATTGGTCTAAGTGCCATCAATCTAATATGGTGTAATACAGGCCTGGTTTTAAATTATGAGTAGGTCAGACTTAAATAAATTTACATTTCCTTGATCTGTGTTAAAAAAAATGGAACAATAATCTCTTTAATAATTCATTAAGCATCATAATTTGCTAGTGGCTGATTGGGAGGTTTCATTTGGAGCTTTGGAGGAATATCTCTTCATACAAATGCTACACATAAATTGCCATAAAAATCAAAGCACGCACAAAATTACCTCAGACAGTGGGAAATAAATTGTAAGAGCTCAAAGTTTCTGAGGGATTAGACGTGATTGCTTTTGTAATTAACAGTAACTGGTGGTTTAAGTCCTGATAATGTTGAAATTGACTTTTAGCTAATTAGTTCAACATCAGTTATACACCTATTGAGCATCTCCTTCTCTTATTTTTAACAGGGAAGGGAAAAGTTGCGCTTCGTAAATAAAAGACCCTACGACAGATTGGTTTGTTGAGGCCCATTTTCTTATCCTTCAAACTAAAGCAGTGATGAACCAATCATATTTCCAATTTTTTTATGCTATTTTAGTGGGAACTCACAAGGAGCACATGGAAATTAAGAAAGGCAGCTGTACCTGTCACTGCTGTTTCTTCTTCATTCTAAATAATTGCAGGGAGATACTGACCTGCTTTATAAGATGCATAAAGCATATCATTAATTTAATCTGCAATCATTGTCAAATTTTAGTTTTGTCAGACAGGGCACTAAGTTAATAAGTAAGGACAACCAGGTTGTTACTGAAATATGTACTTGGCCTTAATTTATCATTAGTACAACTATATAAGAACTATTTAATGTGGTAAACTCATTTAGGTGTCTGACATAAAAACCACAGTTAAAATTAAATGAGACAGTTTTTTGCAGGACATTCTTAGTCTGACTAATTAGTCTGACTTATTAGTCATGATGGCAAATCAAAAACACTGGTAAAAATGAATGTTAATGGAGATGCTTAATACTACCAGTTAAATTACACACTGATCACATATCCTCCGGCCCACGTTTATCAATGACATATTCTGAACACATAGTTCCTCAACAGGTAACACTATTTTAACTGACAGTGGATTAATTACTGTTTATCTGTTGCAAAATGCTTTTGCCAATCGAAGTATCTGCTGAGACTGCCAAACAAAAATGTTGTTGGCACATTTGGGTTCATAATACTTCCAGTGTTGTGTGTTTTGTCTGAAGTCTGAACATCAAAATAATATACTCACCATTTAATACATAAACATTACACAAAATTTTATCAGTTATGTCTAGTGTTTTCACAACACCAAAACTATGACTTCAATATGATACCTTCCTAACTATGTCATATCCCAATATGACTCAAATTAAATGATACCATGTCACAAGCTTTAAACATCAGGAAAAGTAATGGAATAACAGATGACTGAGCATGGTAGAGAAAGACTCTGATACCATTAATTGTAATTTTTGAATATAATTTGAGCAAACAGAAAACTACAAAATGTGCTCAGTAGAGCACAAACCTTTGCAAAGGTTGTATGCAGAGTCATTTGTGTTAAGTCTAACTTTATGGATTACTTTAGTGTGCAGGTTAATAATCCTGGGTTTGAGCTTCATCGCCATGAAGTGCCAGATTACAGTTAATGTCATTAATGTTTATTATTTTCATGCTCAACAAAATTGGAGTTTGTGTGCTGTTAATTGTTTTGTTTGTTTTTGCGTACATGCATGTGTTTTTTTTATCAATAAATTCCTACATTTATAACAGTATTAATTGGACTTTTCAAATAATTAGAGAAGGGACATAGTGTTATTAAAGATTTCCCTTGTTACACAGTAATCTCATATCCCCAATACTTGTTTTCATGCGATTTCTTTTATAGTTTATTTTATATTTGCAACCAGATATCACTTATCAAACAGCATTTAGTCCGACTCAATACAGCTCATTGGCAGAACTCTGCGCTCTTCTAAATATATTTTCTAGTAATAGAAGTTATTGACAAAAAATGCACATGCCATGATTATCTTTACCAGAAATGATTGAGTATAAACTGATCATTTTTAACGGGTTTTGTTTATCTGCATACTTGTGAACAACTGATTTTTAGCAGCTTGCAGGTTATGGTAAAGTTAATGTTACTAGCGTGAACGTTAGTTTTCATATAGGGAAGTTTGCCACATTGGCAAGTTAGCTGAAACAGTTAAGCCAAATTAAACAGTTATCACTGCCTTTAAAAATCCTTGTCAGACTCTGATGGTAAAAAAAGTTTGCTTGTGACTAAATAAATCTCACTTGTTCGACTTATTCAAGGTCACGGGTATGATATAATTAAGTTATTTATCACATTTGCTGACTTGTCACTCTTTGAATTCTGTGAACAGGTCGGCATGTCAGTGCTTTGTGAAGTTGGATGTGTTTGATCCCTTGGTCTGCATAGGTTTAATCATCTTCTACAGACAAGCTTTGTGGTGTCCATGGGCTTGTCCTAGCTGTCGGCTATGTAAGCGTGATAATGTCATATTTTGCTTCATGGAACTTCTTTATCGACAAGCTGTGGTTGGGCTGCAAAAGCTTTGCCTCTTTTTTTGTCACTTCCATGACGAGTGGAGATAGAGTACTGCACACACACACTGCCCCACTGTTACAAATTGACACAACTCAAGAAATTCAGTTAAAATATCAGTACTGATTAAAATCTAGTACCGTTTTTAATAGCAGGATATTGCCATACCTAGCTAGTAATGGTACACGGTAACGGTTCTTATCAGCTCCTTAAGTTACACACTACATCCAGAATTCATGTGAGTAAAACAATTTTACCTCTGTCTTTACAATGGAATCCTACTTTCAATATGTTTTGCATAGTGAAATTAAATCCACAGTCGTTTGATGTTGCAAAAAGCCTCAGCAATACACATTCCTCAACTGAATAATAGGAAGATGCCTGATGTCCACAACACAATCTGTGTTACCATTATATCATGAGCTTCAAAAAGTAACCAAATTTCTGGAAACCCAAAAAAGCATATAACAATGATTGTGAGGTTTTCAGACAACATTAAATCTTACAAATCCAATTTCAGCGCAGCAAAGGACTTGTGTTGTGTGTCATTACATAACTTAATATAATTCTCAGGGATTGTACAATCATTGAAAATTAATTACAAGCTATTTGCACACGATTGGTTTGATGTGGGTATCCCAATTCATAGAATTATGCCCCAAACTATTTTTTCTTTCCTGTGAGAAAAGGTTTGTTCAGATGCACTGTCAGACTGAAGTAGACTTGCCTTCAAAATTTGTCACTGCATAAAGTAACACATTCTTTTACGCTGTGTGACTGAATGAACAACATTAAACATTGCTGAAATATATTTGTCTTAGCAGGGAATATATATTTAGTGCATTATTACATTAAGTAACTTTGGGACATTTTTATGTCCTTATTGATTTGACAGTAGAGACAGTAGAGAGATGACAGGTAAAGTGAGAGAGAAATGCAGAACAAACTACATGCAACGAAAGTTCCCTGCCAGACCTGAGTCAGGGACAGGGTCAGGGCCTTAAACTACATTTGTCAGAAAGGTGTGTTGTTATGGAAGATTAAGAATGACATAAACACTGTATAGAAAGAGTGCAGTATGTGCAAATCTAGTTGGCACTGAAAATAGTCATTCAGCATTATAAAAAGGCAAAAAGAACACAACTTAGAAACTTACAGCATTATGACTCAAACTCTTTAAGACGGGCTTGGCCAAAATAAAGAACAATCCCAATGGCAAAACTTCAAAAAGATTCCATATTACTTTACACCTCCAGTTGAAATTTGTCCAACACATGCTGTGCTGAGGGCAAACAAGTTGCTGTGTTTGCCAGCCATTTGGAATTGATCAAGCCCATTAAATTGTCATTGCTGAGCATCTTGCCAGGCCAGACTACTACAATAATCTTCTTTAGCTTCCACAGAGTCACAGCTACTATTAGCCAGGTCACATGTGGGAATCACATTTGTCCATGAGTCGTTCATGGCCTTCAGCCCCTCAGTGCACTGTTAAAGCTCCTGCAGGTTAAGACTAAACATTTCAGTCTATTCCTGACCAAAAAACAGATTAATCAATAGAGAGTTGTCTGCCTTTGTCCTCTCTGGCTGGTCTAATATCATTTTATTTCCTGTAATCTAGCATCTCTGCTGTGACAGATGGGCAAGCTTTAAAAAGAAATATTGAGGACTTCTAATTTATGTAATTTCATCCACTGGACACAAGTGGACCAACTAAAAGCCCGCTTACATTGGTAAAACTAAATGTGTTATTCCATCAGACAAATCTATCACAGATGATCAACTTTGTGCTGTGAAGTCAAGCAAAGTCTTACAGAAGAGAACAATTTCCATCAACTGAAACAAGAGATAATGCAGATATGCTTGCAAATGCTTGCAAATGGCAAAATGCAGAGCAGAAAAGCGTGACAGAGGTAAAGTTTGAGGACAAAAGATGCACATCTCGGAGGCCTTCAACAAATTATAAACATACTGTTCTACTGCTGTGCATCCACATTTAAATCAAAGCCCCTTTCACACACACACACACACACACACACACACACACACACACACCTCCCAAGAAAATCTAAAGCACAATTTTATTTAAAGTATCAAATTCTCACATACATAGGGTGAAATAACCAAAAAGGCCCTTTTGACAAGATAGTTTGATCATGCTCCTTCAAGCCTTCAGTGAATGGGAAGAACAGTTGTGCTGTGACTTGCTTAGCAGAGAACATTCGACACAGAGAGACAAGGACATGACTGCACAAATGCAGTTATCATCCTGGAAACTGAGTGATTTATTACATACTATATATATTACCTATATGATATTATACCTATATGATATTATAAAAGAAACAACTTTGTATTGTAAGAGAAGGACTAATTTGTTTCTTTCAGGAAGAGTGGCTGTAGGATTTATGTTGGAATAAGATTAGTAAAGGGGCTTTGAAATGATGCAGTCTGAGATGGGCCTTCTGCTGCAGCAGTACTGAGAATGTTTCACATGGAAGACTGCCATTTTCTTAATGTAACTAAATTAGAAAACCAATGTACCTAATGCAATGCATACTCACTACTTGGCTAATTCTAACCTGCAAACTCAGTCCTTCCCACACATCAAAGCAGATAATTAAAGAGAAAGCTGTGGTTTTTCTAATGAATAATCAACATTTATATCTGACTCTGAACCCTCTGACATACTGCAGAAGGAGTTTGAGAGGCAGATGTATTAGCGTGTTGTAACAACTGTAAATTGACACAATGCTTTAATAATAATTTGGAAAGGTAGTTGGTCTGTGGCAATCGTGTCACATGTTACTTGTACTTTTTGCCATGTAGAATGGCAAAAAGAAAGCACGATCCTAAATCCTGACATGATCAACCTAGGACAATCACAACAATGTGGGTATATGTTATCAGCCAAATAAGAAATGCAAGTTCAACTGTCTGAAGAAACGACTACATTCTCAGCATACTTTAAAGTTAGTGGTAGAAAGAGAAAAAATATATAAAAACGTGACTCTGTTACAACTGCTACTGCATATATCTTTATTTTGACTAGAACCACTGAAAAGAAAAAACAAAAAGCTGAGACACCTATAATTCATAAGCCACTCTACCCATAAAAGATGCCCTTAGGTCTAAACAGTAAAGTTGGTGGCTCATAAATCCCATTTAAAGTGTCTTTAGGTGAAGACAGACTGGAGAAAGGTTAACAAAAAAGTCAAAAAAGTAGAGCAATAATAAAGAAAAAGGGGCAGAGAAGGGGGCAGCCAAAAAATGTACAATATTGCATGCATATGCATACACTATGGAGCTGACATTGAAGGGGAAAGTGGACTGTGGTGACCCACCATTGTACTTCTAGCTACAGAAATCACAGGCCTCATCATAAATATCAGATGTGGGGTTAGGATATAAAGACAGATATAATAGGCAGATACTGCCCTCTTGCTAAAAAAAAAAAAAAGAAAGATATTAATCCCACAGTGTCATCCTTTGCAAACCTGTGTTTACCAAAACAAGTAGTTTATAAAACATGAAATTAAGTGTTTTGAAGCAGTTACCAGAAAAACACAAAAGCCAATTAACACTACTATGTACAGTGTCAAACAAATGAAGCCCTAATCTGGCAGACACAGACAAAATAAAATCCTTCAAGAAGCCTTTGAGAAATTAATGATGTATCACAAGCCCAGGACAAACACATCATACTGCTACTAATTCTGCGTAGATGTCTTGCTACTGGACACACTTGAATCAGGCAACACAGTGCCTGATAAGCAATTCTGTTATTCAGCAAATGAAGCCAATGACATTTAATCCTCTAATGGGATACAACCATTTCATTCACTGACAAGGTCAAGCAATGAGCAAGACAAAGACTTGCCAAAAACAAAGCAATGTCAAGTTTTCTATTATGGACGACTAACGATGTTCATAATACTACAAAGACATGAGTAATGATGTTCAGCCAATATCTAGAATGCACTTTTAAAATGTCACGACACTTGTCACGTGTCATGACAGGCAGAGCGAGCTCAGGAGAACAGGAAAAAAGAGAAAACTTGAGAGTTGACATACAGCTGACTCATGACAGGTGGAGAAGGATGAAGTGCTCTGTCTGAGCCAAGCTGTGCTGTGCCAAGCCATCTTCTGATCAGCTTTGTCTCTGCCGCCTGTATTGTGCGCTCTTTGAGCTAGAGTGGGTACTTTAATACAGTTAATGATGTGATATATTGGTAGTTAAAATGATGCAGGTTTTTCTACTGCAGATTTTTCTACTGCTACTATTATGATCATCAAATTAGTGTTTTAGTCATTTTTTTTAGGCAAAGGTGCCAAACATTTGTTGGTTTCGTCTTCTCAATTTGGGAATTTGATGCTCTTCTGTTTCAGACATGACAGTAAACTGAACAGCTTAGGGTTTTGGGCTGACAAAACAAGACATCAGCGTAGGCTCTAAGAAATTAGAACAGGTATTTTTCGCCATTTCTGACATTTCATAAACCAAATGTTTAATCAAGAAAAAGAAAAAACAACAGCAACTGATATTGAATAGTACTGTTGGTTGCAGCCCTGCTTTGTCTCAGGATGATGATGTTCATTGCAACATGCAAGACCAATCCTGCATCATAACAGTACGTTATTACTGGTGAGGCAATATAACTAGCAGCTATCCCCACATCAAATAACAATGGACACTTGTCTGAATTTTTAAGGTTTGGAGGACTATGCACCATTTTTAGCAAGAAGATGAGCCCTCGTTGATATAAATCTATTTTTTGTCCATTGTGATTGCCATTGCAACTTGTGTGCTTCTTTGCAACTGATTAACCTACAGGACAATAAATGGACTCTTATAGCAAAGGCTTAATAAGTTTCTCTTCGTAAAAAACCCCTGTTTTTCAGTGGATTTTATCTCAAACTGGAACAATAGTCCATCAACAAAATCAGTGATCAACAATTAAAACTGGATTCACATGTTTTCTATGGAGCCACTTCTTAAATTGTTTGATGCCATCAATAACTTCTTTCTCCCAACTCCCAACAAACAGGGTAACATATTGACCATTCACATGGACACAAAGACAAAGCTTGTTTATGGTTGCCTGGCTCCTTTATTGAAGCCTTAACTATACAGCTTGACCTATTAACCGTGATGAAATACTTCCTGCAACCTCCTGTCAGGGCTACAAAAGGCCATAGTAATCCTGAGATTCAATAGGACACCTGTACACACTCTCCTGCCATGCCGCAGGGGTTGGGGGGGTCTGCCTCCCAAGCACATGCAAAAGGCCTTCAACATGTAAAACTGCTGTGTAAACCAAGCTAATGCTCTGAGCCGCTTCACAAGCTACTGTTCACCCTGGGAGGGGCAGAGAAATACACCACAGCTGTCCAGAATGTAGCTGCATCACTGCAGTAGAGGATCATTCGGTAATTATTAGATGAAGCCTGATAATGCCTGGGAACCTCTGATGGTTTGTTGCGTAAGGGTGGATCTGCAGCCAAGTGTCAGGCCTCGTGGCACGTTTTGAAGCTCTGCTCTATAGATTTTGCTCATATTTTACTTTTGATGACCTTCATCTTTTTTGATTGAATGTGCCCGTCCACTACAGCCCATTATATGGCTGGTTCATCACTGAGAAGAACCTAACTCTTTAGTGCGATAATCATTCAAGTATCCATTTACACCCATTATCTGGTTTCAGATTACATTATAGTACATACTAAACAAAAAAAAAACAAAAAAAAAACCTTCTAACTACTAAACTACAATACTGACTAGAAACAGAGTCTGCAAAAGCCAGATATGAAATGTAAGAATTTGTTGATAGTTTAATTATATACTAAGCAATCAGTGGATGTGGTTTAACTTGATTAAAG
The DNA here is from genome assembly GCA_016859345.1 of Istiophorus platypterus. Taxonomy (NCBI): domain Eukaryota; kingdom Metazoa; phylum Chordata; class Actinopteri; order Istiophoriformes; family Istiophoridae; genus Istiophorus; species Istiophorus platypterus. The sequence continues at coordinate 4,143,391 of CM029111.1, forward strand.
ATCCAAAATAACTAGACTTCGGTCAGGTGACAATCTTTGATTACCCAGAATTTTAAAGTAATAGTTTCCTTGACAAACCACCATTCAAAGCAACACAAGTGGCAGCACTGTCCACGAGTAGAGCGTGCAGGCTGTCATATAAGTGTTTGAGACTAAATAAAACCTCTCTGTTGCCAGGTTGTTATTCATATTTGTCAAATTAGCTCCTGCAGCACAGTGAAGAAAGAGAAGGGAGTGTCTGTGCTCCAGTGATAGTCATACATTGAGGTGTTTCCAGGGAGACGGCAAAAAGTTAGGAAAATTTTCATAGCTTAAACTGTGAAAACAAAAATAGACAAGAACATTCTAAATTCAACACCTGTACAAATTGCCTCAGAGTATTGAACATTGGGCAAATCTAGGAGCAGGGTTTTCCAGGCAGACAGGTGTGCTTTCACCAATAACCACAAGGCACCTTAATGGTGGTTTAGGAAGCAGATTCAGGACTTAATAAAGTCAGAAACAAACAGAAACTGCAGCCAAATATGTGAGGGTATGTAACGCATGCAGATCTAAGTAAGCTATGACTTCAATTATGCTGTTGACCCTCTCTATTCCATAGACCAGGAATAATCATGGGACAATCTGCTCGTGGTCTGAAACAGTGGGCACACTCCTCTGTTTGTCTTGCCTTACAAGCTCCCGAGCTTGTTGATGCAAACCATCCCAATCACAGACTGGGGACTGTTCTAAGAAACCTTGCAGGACCTTAAGGGAAGCCCGGACCTCAAGGGCCCCTCGCTTCCCAAACACCCTGCTCACACAGGAGAGCCTCTCAGTTTCCCTTCTAGGCAACAGCATTTGTTTGTCTTCTACGCAATCACAACCGCCCAACAGAATGAACACACCCTGGACGACCGTAGTGCTGCTCTGAAGAGGGGGTTGGTAGCCGCAGAGCCTTGACTGCAACTCAATCACCTCTCTGTGTGAACGACACAAAAAGGCCTGTGAGAGTGAGAGAGTCAGATCTCTGAACCGGCGCTCGGGTGTAGCTGACCTGAGGCAGGTAATGTGCTTTCTGGTTACCTGTTTCCCATGGAGCCTGTATCTTAATGTGAACACGCCCAAATGTGAATAGCTCTGCAGTGCCAATTTTTCTCCTGGAGACAATGGGACTTAGGGGAGGAGGTAACTCAGCCGGATAAGCTGCAGACATTGGCTGAATTAAAACCCGTATGCACTGGTTTTTATTGCAGACTTTAAATGAAAATAACACATTGAAATACGCACCGTTGGCTGTTGCTATCACACTTAAGGTCTTCAAATTTCAATATAGTCATTTTAGTTAAGAAATTGATATTTTTTTCTATTACATTTGCTGCTTTTGTGAAACCATGTAATTAACAAAACTCCTTACCAGCTTTTTAACCAGGTCATATCATTCTTCATTATAGGATAAATTAATCAAAAACATGGATATTCAATTTTCTCATCCTGGTGTTTTTACTTTTTGCTCTGCTTTTGCAGTTCTAATGTAAAACGACAACAATGTAAAACATCAAGACTAGGGGCTCATGTGAATGTAAACTCCTTTCTTGGTGGCTGACACAACTTCCCAGTCATTTGGCACAACTTAATATTCACAACTGAATGACCTATTCTTGACAGTTCACTGACTCCATTCAGCCCATGAAGGCACCAATCACAGGAAAGTCACCACCGACCCAAATTAAGTCCAGCATTCTCATAGCCTGTCTTTCTAGCACTAAGTGGCAAATTACCAATACTTCAATCGAAATACTTCAACAACTTGGCACTTTCGGAGGATTATCTCATATTCACATTCTTTAGGAGCTTGAGACATGATCCTTTGAACAGTGACCACATTGTGACGTGCTTAGTCCGTCCCTCAAGTCTGAGTCTAAAAGCCCTTTGTTCCTCTACAGAATCTCTGAATAGATACTGAAAAAAATGTAAGAATTAACTTGTCGGAATAGGGCCTCTGTCTAGGGCAAATAAACTGTTATTCGGGGTAATACAGGGTACAATGTTTCATAATGTTTCTTATTATACTCAACAGCAGTGGAGTATGATAAGAACAAAGCAAAGGTCCTTCGTTACCTCAGTTCAGATAGTCCATTTGTCTGCAGGATCTCTCAAGAAATGCAAAGCAGATTTTAGTGAAATTTGGTGTAAACTTAGACCAAGACCCAAAGAGCAAGTGATTAGGTTTGACTGTGAACAGCACTGACATGCAGCCATTTTTAAGACACTTTGGAGATCGTAAATCATATTACGCATTTTAGGAATATGCAATTTCAGCAATGGTATGCGCTCTTTGAGCCCTAAACAATTCCATCCGGGTTCTGTGACTGATGGAGTTAAGCCATGATTTGTGTAGTGACAAGACAATGTTGAATGCATGAGAAGATTACTGAACATGAAATAAAATGGGTCCTATCAATCAGAAACACCTAGAGTGACGCATCGACAACAGTTGACATTTTATTTTTTGTTTAAGCAGCTAATAAAGACCTGACGTGCTCAAAGTGAAAAATGTGAAACTGAACTGATTCATTTCTTTTCCTCTGTAATCACACTGTCGGTCATGAGCCAACCCCCTGTTATAATTAATGTTACTTCTGAGTAAAACCAAGTCTTTAAACTGACACTGAATGATGGCATACATCAGGGTTACTAGAGCTGCATGGGAGAGACAATATGGTGATTGTCAGCTGCATGCATCCACATCCACGGTTTCTGTTTGCCATAACATAGCAGGATGACATGTCACACAAACTGATAGTAGCTTGAAGGCTCAAAATTTGGCTTAGATCAACAGCAAATACGAACTGTGAGCATATTTATTTTGTCTTATATTTTGGTTTCTTGGGTCCTTTAAAATAGACCTATTTAGGAAGAGTTTCAAAAGTCAGACAAAATGTTTCAACCAATATTTGTTTTTGAAGACCAATATCAATGATGTTTTACAAGTGAAGGTGCCGATGACCACATGTAAGGGCAGAAAAAGCCTGATAAGCCTTTGGCTGAAATTTGTAGTAAATTTATAAATCAGTTGTTATAACAAAAAATTCATGATTATTTAAATAATCTCAGTCAAGTAAAAACACAAAAGATGCTATAGACTTTTTGTATGAATATAGAAAAGGTGAAAAATATTTTCCTTCATGTCTCACCTCATTAGGCTGTACAAACTTAAAATGAATAGACTATATTAATGCTGTTTTGATCAGGGAAGAACCTCAGGGGTACATCACAGACAGTGCAATAAACTATATTTTTAAAGCAAAAATATTGATACACATATTGATGACCTGATACATTGCTCTAACCTTAAATGACATGCAATTTTCAGTGGACCAATGGCAGGCTTCTCCAGGGATTGCAGGACTAGGAGGCCTGGGAGGATCACTTACATCTAACCTGTATATCTACTTTACCCCAACCATGTGAGGTGAGCACATGTGTTAACTCATCACCATACGGAGCAGGGCGTACAATTTGTTTAACCAGAATGACTTCATTCGAAGCTGAATGAGCCAAGAAACTTCCCATCAGCCAGATTTTTCTTTGTCTGGCTGTGTTTGCACAGGAGTCACTCATGCACCTCAGCAGACCTAACGTTTGATTCTTAAGCATGTGGACAAGTAGCAGAAGCTCACTGTAACAGAATAAGAAAAAGATCACATGATCTTAGAAAGGCCTTGAAAACAACTGACAAACACCATAATGTGAATCTCCAGAACAGGCTATTGAAAAGCATTTACAGCACTGGACATCAACACCAAAACGTTAAAGGCTTAAACTGTGTTTAAGCTCCAACACGCCTGCCACAGAGGCCTGCCACTTAGGATCTGAGGTTTCTGTATTGTGATTTATCTTGAGGATGTCCACAATCTAGTTATACGATGTGTCTAAATTACAGAATCCCTTTCTTGTGTAACATATTTGAAAACAATTCAATTTGAGCTAGCAGCTTAGCAGATGCGGAGCCAGTGTCAAAAAAGGACTCGACGTCAAAAGTGTAGCATTGCTTGAGCTACACGGTCAGACATTTCTTAAAGCAAATTTATATGTAATTTCCAGAGGTAATAAAACAAATCTATTCAGCCACCTTTAAAAGAAAGTAGCTGAAGGAGTATGGACAGGATCGTGATTATGTGCATCTAACTCGATATGATCTTTTGGGAAGATCGCCCACCCTTATACTTGCCCAGTTTCACACACACACACACACACACACACACACACACACACACACACACACAAATCCCTGCTAGCAGTATAATGAATCATGTATTGTAGGTAAGAATTTGGATGTGTATCAAAAAATATTTCTGCCACAGATCCTTCAAGATTCATTGTAGCCATGTCATCAGTGATAAATGTTTGTGTAGGCAAATAGCTGAAGCTGGCCGATACTTGTAAATTCACCCGAATGTGCTGACATTCTACCTCGGTCTTTCTGTGGTGGCAAACCTCCAATCATTTGCAGACATTACGGGGATTCAGGAACAAAAACCACTTCAGTAAAAAGCCAAGGAGTAATTGCTCTGTCATTCCCTGCAAGGTGGCTGATATCACATTAGAATCAACAAGCCTTGAAAATGTGAAGCTGGACTACAGGTGACATGAGGTGGCTCACGAAATAAGCAGCGACCTTTGGTTAAAAAAGATAAGGCCTCACCCTGGTGGCAATTTCACAGGCTTCCTTTGCTGATAAGAGCAGGGAGGCCAGCAGGTGCACTTTACAAACACACACTTGGCCAGAACATAAAAAGCTACACTCGGGTACTACCCAGGACTAACCGCTATAATCCTTTTCCTTATGATTGATGAAAAAAGATATTAAATTACTGCTGTACAAATGGTAGCCTCTTCTCGGTGCTTTGCATTCAGAGCTGCTTGACGTAGCAAAAGGGAAAATATTCCCAGATAAGAAGCCCTTATGGGGATGTTTACGGGATCCAACATTGTTTCCTTGGTCTTTATTTCGACCATTGAGCATAAAAATCAGTGCGGGATTAAAAGAAAACAAGGCAAGCGCCTCCAGCATCGGTGACTCCCCAGGCATGTTGATATGGCCGCTGAATAATATGCACCTGCCTTTACACACCCTAAAAAAAAAAAAAAAAAAAAAAAAGGAGGCTCGCACTGCGGAGTCCGTGGACTGAGTTTAACGTTAAAAACAGTCCATGAGTCTCCAGCAGCGTGGGAGTCGGTGCCCGGAGCAGTGAGCTGCTGTAGGGAGGGAGGTGGACCGCCCTGCAGCAAATAGAGCCACGCTCCTCCTCGGCGCGCCGCGGCGTCCGTCGGTGACATTGCGAACGGGGAGCGCAGAGACGCGCTTTCGGTTCTCATACGCGGTCTACGGAGATAAACGGGCCCGGACGCACCGACGGGGGAGGCTCTTCGCTTCGGCCCGCGATCACAGCCCATGAATTTTTTAAGTCCACCGACCGAGCAGGAGCATGTGAGGAGGATCTGCAATGCGTAGCCGACCCGGCTCGCAACGGTGCCAACCCCGAGTGTCGGGCCTAGTGATGGAGGAATAAACCTGCGGGGATCAGTAACACTGACTCCAAATCTAAAGGGGGGGGGGGGTGAATAAAGGTATCATCGCTCACCTTGATTCACGAAATACCCGATTATCTTTGAAAAAGAAAATGAGTGCGGGGACCATGGGCAAGTTAAAATAATAAACCTAACGCAGTCTGCAGAGGGAGAGGGATGTTTTAATCTTTAAAAAAAACAGAAGGTAAAGAGGCGAAAAGAAGAGACCAGCACCTAAAAATAGACTGAATGCAGATTACAGAAGGGGGTCGTCTGGTGGCCTTGATATCATCCCCGAAGTACCGTTCTCCAGAGTATATTAGGATAAAACCTCACATACAGAGATCACACGGGCGGTTAGCGTACAGTCTGCGTTTCTGAGTTTTCCGGGGCTAAATCGTTCACGCTATCGCGGGATGCACTTTGCAGCCGGTGGGATACTCGGCGACATCCGTCCGCTGCGGCTCCGGAGCGTAACCATCCCCGAGCAGGTTACCAGACACGCATCCCTCTGCCCCGGCGTCTACCTCTTAACCTTAACCGGGAAGCTCCGGAGAACCGGGCGGCTCTCGGCCTCGAAACCACAAAAAGGAAAAAAAAAACCCGTCGGACGCTGCGGCGCCGGACGGGACACAACGGGACATAAATCCCAGCTTAGTTACCTTTGGATGCCTCCACCGCACATAATAGTCCGAGGACCAGTCCGACGGCGGATGCAAATCGCGTATTCCCTCGGAACCGCATCCCGACTTCAGGTTCAAGCGCGTCGGAGGAAAAGACAACCTTCTCCTTCTTCTCCCGTCGGTCAAGGGCGGAGTGTTCGTCTGACAAGAAAAATAAAAATCCAGGAGATGAGTGTCGGTTACCACGGTAGCTCTAAGATGGCCGTCGTCGTCGCCGCCGCTCCGCTTCTCCCCCTCGATCGCCTCCTCTCGCAGTTTTGCAGCTTGCTGCGTTTAGGGACTTCCGGGAATTTTAAGGACGCGCTGTGAAAAACGAACTCTTTCTCGTCACGCGGCCTGGCATCCCCGGGACAAGTGTGTGTGTGTGTGTGTGTGTGTGCGTGTGTGTGTGTATAAACACTAAATCGCAACATAAATACAAAAGAATGCGAGTGTGTGTTTTGGCTTTAAACCAAAAAAAGAACCTAAACAGATTTTAATTTTAGGTAAAGGTTCCTGCGTGGGGTCAGAGCTGATAAAACTGGGAAAACGGGCCAACTGCCCTGGAGCCCTGGAGCCCCGGGAGGTCTAAAAGCCCCCAGCTGATGGTCTGAGCTAATGTAATTTTTGGCTCTGCTGCCTGATCTTGAAGCCCAGTCTTAAAGTGTCCTGTGACAAAATGTGGGTTCAAAGACGTTTACAGGTTTCAGTCTGATTACCGCACTGCGAATCTGGGGCTAGATGGTATCCCGGCGAGGAAAACCTGTTTATCACTCAGAGACAGGGTGGGACGGTGGGCTGATCAGGGCCCAACAGCTCGTTTTTGAGTGTGAGTCCCCGTGCGTGTGTAATACGACAGATGCGATTTCAAATGGACATAGATAAAACAAGTAAACGAACCATCGCTATCAAAAGAGTAAAAAAAAAAAAAGCACTTACAGGTGGGCATGTGAGAATGTCTCTATTGAAACAGCTGGAAATAAACACCTGTGTGTTTGAAGGCTTACTCTCATGAAACACAGTTAATCTACGCCCTTTATGTGTACAAGAACAAATTCTCTTTGAAACTTGGAAAGAAAAGTATATACACACTCATGAGTATTGTCACTTGGTCTTGGTTTGTATTAAGGAACTCTGAAATATATACAACATGAGGTGGTGCATTTTGTTTTGTATATAACTCAGAATCCTTTGTACTTGACCAATTGTTGTATTATGATAACACTAGGAACTGTACCTTTAATTTAAGTCTAGGACTTAATTGTTACATCCTTTTAATTGTTTAAATGCAGTGATAGGCTGCATTTAAATATGTAATGATGTTGTCATTAAAACAAACTAAACAAGAAGTTCGTTTTTCAAGAAACTGAATTTTACGGGACAATTCAAGAGTTGAAATTATTTCTGTTCTCTGAGGCAGTTCTGTCTTTCCTGATCTCTAAAACTCTCAACCAAAAATATATCCTTTTATTAGGCCTGCTCCTCTCCAGCCCCAGCCAGTTCAAGTTGGATTTACAAAGTAAAGTGCTCAGAAGTCGGATCTTGGGAGGAGAACTTGAAGGAAGCATTTGTCCAAAGATGTCCAGTGACGTCAGTACTGTTATTGTGGGAGCATGCAGCTAGTTTAGCACAGGCGACTAAACTAAGACTGAGGGCAGGGGCCAAATGCCTCCTGGTGCTACGAAGGGCTTCGTGAGGACAGTAGCGATCATCACAATGTGAAGTGCATGACCGAATCAAGCACAACACTGGAGCTCAGACTCAATAAGGACCTTCTGTGCGCCTGGAGGCCCAAACAAATTTTTACAATTTAATTGTTCATTTGTTCTTGCCATTGGTCATGCAGGCTGTCATCACTTGTTGTAGACCAGAAATACATTTTTTTAGGTATGAGTCCCCTCATTTATCTCCAAAGGTTGTACAGATGCTCATAGTAGAGGATATCGCTGACAGAGAGGGGACCCATTGAGCTTGACCCATTGAGCTTGCAGCCCTAAGGCCTGGCTAGATAATCCAGGCATGGTAAAAATGGATATTTCAACAACATGACTCAGCCAGAATGTGGCAAGCTAAAATGTGTGAAACTGCTGATGTACCACTGAGGCCAAAAAATTGTTTATTCCTTAAGTTAAGGTAAGCGAGATTGGAATTGTAAATCTGACGTATATCCATGGAGTTTTCTCCACAGAGCCACTTTCTGAAATATCACTCCCAGTGGACAACATTCAATAAAAATGAGCATCAATTAGCAATGTGATAATACCCAGGCCCCGAATTGCAAATGTGGGGGGTATTATTTAATCAACACCCTCAAATACAGAGAGCACCCCTGAGGAGAAGAGGATGCAATGTAATCAGAATTATTTACTAGACAATTTAAATTTTTATTTATTTATTTTTTTTTTTTTGCAAAACCTTGATACGGCATGCAAATTCAGACATGTGAGTTAGAGAGGCTTTCAAGAAAAGGTCAGCAGTCCATAATGGGAGGTCTTGCCGTGAGTTTGCCAATGGAAAGTGAACATGAGACCTTGAACAAGCATTATTCTGTTGTCTGGTACAACAAATGTGTTGCACATTTACCTATTTGATTTCTCACATATAAAAAAATGAAAATGTAAATGGCAAAAAAACTTCAAAAAAATATTTTTAAAAAAAGACAAATATAAAATGTTACAAAAATAAAGACCAACCATTGCTGTACTGTCTCAATAGTTGCAATTATCCTGGAGAAACAGCAAAGAAAGGACATAACTGTGAGGCAACAATTAAGTGATGAGTCTCTTAACAGGGACAGTCTATTGGCATTAGGGCAGCAGCAGCAGAGCTGTCGCACAATGCCTGTTTGTTTCCCGTTTGGCAACACATGAAGTGGCCAAGAGAAAGTGGAGGCTCCCCCTCCCTCCCCCACAGATGTCCACCACTCTTGGGAAGACATAGAATGGCCATTATCATTCCTCCTGGGGACAATGGCAAGTTTAGTGGTTCAGTGGTTAGGCGTGAGGCTGATCATCAGCAAATGATCAGAGAGGTGTTATTTCCTCCAGACCATCTCACTCCCTGCGGTGACTACCTACTACTCTTTAGGGATTTCCTTGACTGCTGATGGCTCGTTGTCTGCTTGCATAGAGTTAATGAGCATTTTCTCACCACTCTTTGAGGTTGTCCTTCACAACCTGCTGTTACAATACTCTGAATGGCACATAATAAAGGGTAGTCCCACCAAAACATTTTTCTATTATCCCCTGCAGTATTTAGACATTGACATGCTTTCATTTTTTGTTCACCAGGTATATAGAATATCTGATTACAGTTTGTTTAAGGTGGACAAAGTAGTGTTTATTAACAATTAATAAAACACAACACTGACTTGTTGTATGTCAAGTCAGTGTCCCAGTTATACTGAATAGTACACAGACCTCACTGTGAACTATTTTCATTGGAATTGGAATCTAACGAAGAAATAGTCCAAATTAAAAATATGAAGTTGAAGGGTTTTTTTGTAATTTGGGTGAACTGAGCCGATAAGCAATTCATAGCCAGATATATACGCATTTATCTACTCCCTTTTCAAAGATAAAATGACAATAATATTAAAAGATGATATGGCATTACCCACACCAAGAAGTCTTATTTGGGGTCAATTGTCCTCATAATTCAGTAATGGTGTTTTTTGATGACGTGTAAACATATGATATAGATATGGAATGATTGATACTCAAAAAACAGGTGCATGTTTAATGCAGCTCCTAGGTTTTGAACCTCTGTTAAACTGCAGCTCTTTAAAGCTGCAACAATTAGTCAATTAATCAATGAAAAGAAAATCAAGTTTATACAATTTATACAATAATTTTTCAGCAAAAAAAAAAAGACTGTTCCAGCTTCCAAAATGTGAGAATTTGCTGGTTTTTATAGTAAACTGATTATTGTTGTCTTCTTCTGGTCAGAAGAAAAACATCTGTAAAGGTCACCTGAGGCTCTGGGAAATTGTGATTGGTATTTTCTAGAACAGTTGGTCTGATGCTGTGCAGACCAAATGACTAACTGAGAAAATAATCCCAAGATAAAGTTATGAAAATACATTTTTAGTTGCAGCCCTAGACATACTGCAGAGGAAGCTTTAGAAGCACATGTATTTGAGTAAAAATTGACATGATGTCTTATTTTTAATGATAACCTAGTAATAACAATAACTAATGATTCTATTCATTGTCAATTAATCTATCAAATTATGTAGTGATTCCATTACAAGTACCTATAGATAGATAGATAGATAGATAGATAGATAGATAGATAGATAGATAGATAGATAGATAGATAGATAGATAGATAGATAGATAGATAGATAGATAGATAGATAGATAGATAGATAGAGGACTTCTGTATCACCAGCACAGCTTTGCAGCAGTGTTGTCCTCTGTTTCATGGCTGCTTGGCATAAAAAAGAGTGAGCTCCCAGACAAGGATTTGGGATTAGACACCACATTATTAGGATGGTCGAAGTTCACAAATGCTTTATGGCTGTTCACATGATTCAAAATCCTTCCACCTCGATTTCCATCTTCCTGGTTATAACACCCTGCCAATGTGGACAGAGGGCGGGTTCTCTTGGGGTTGAACATATTCAGTCACTGACCATAGCAGTTATGTTGTTGGAGGCATTACTGCAGGCTGCAGTCAAGGTGGGTGGTTTGCAGCAGATGAAGCAAGAAAAAGACTTTCCTATCATGGGAATCAAAGTGGTTGTGACTATTAAATGGCACAGCTTCTCACTTTTCTCTTTCCTGTCTCATGTCTAGACTGCAGCTTTTGTCATTAACTACTGCAGAGTTTTGGTTTCCTTTTTGCAGAGGATGTGGGAAGTCCATTATCTACTCCACTTTTCTATAATAGGCACAGATTTTACTGGAGATAATTGCTCAGAAGGTGATTGTTTGGAGAGCCTGAAGCTTTTAATAATGACATTCTAACATGTGATTTTATATTAATGATGTGCACAGATGGAATTATTTATTTACTGGGTGTCTTTCTCACAAAGGAGCTTTATACTTTTGAGAGACTGTCCTAATATTTTATTGGCCCAGGGGAAGAGCTCAGAAAAGTTATTTCAGAGGATTTTTGCTCTGCATGTCAATGTTTTCTCATTCTTTATTCACTCTCAATTTCTTTATCTGATAATCAAAAATATATCCTCTGAAACCTGAAACCTGAAATGTGAGCACATAAATTTATAAGTCTCAATTTTCAGTGCACATTATTGTTGAAAGATTAATTTTACATACGGGCAGACTTTAATTTTTTTTCCTGCTTCAGTACCAGTGTCTCCTTGACTTTGCTCATGAATACATTTTTATAATCCTTGGCTGGGGGAAATTAAATCTCATTTTAGAAGTTCCGGATGTTATCAAGTTCTTTTATAGGGAATTTTTAAAAGCAATGGGTCTGTATCTGCAGCAGTTTGGCAACAAATTACATAGGGAATTGAAGCTACACACCTTTAAAAGCTGTGTTTGCTGTCTAATTCATACAATCTCCACAGGAGACATTTAGAACTTAGCCTCAGTGACTGATTCCCTCCCACCTAAATTGCTGTCATCTATCTTGCACCCGGGGCTGTCACTTACGGTCATTTATTAACCGCTGGCTCATCCTACATTTACATACTCTCACTATGACAGTCCTGAAAATGCACTGTCAGTGGTCTGTTCTCAAACTAACCCCTCTCTCATTGAGAGATATACTTTCTCTCAATGAGATAATAATATTATATATTATAATTCCTGTTATTGTAACAGGCAAGTTTTTGCAGTTCACTTCAGGAGAAAAGAAACCTATTTATTTCTCTGTTTGTTTCATTTCCCTATTGATACTATGCAGAATCCAGGTTGTCTATTTTGGGTCAAGAACAAAGAAGATGTTCGGATAAATGTTTCTGAGGTAATCTGACATCCCATACCTCTTGTATGTCCTTTAAATTGTAAAACCCCCTTATGAAAACCCTTAAAAGAAATTTACATTTCACCCAAAGCAGTACTACTATGCTGTTGCACTTTTTAGCTAGTGAAGTAGCCTCTGGGTATTCTCTGGCCCTCTTGGATGTCAACAGCCAGCAGTTTCAGCTGTCTCTCAAGCTCCATTGTTACTGATGTAAGGCCAGGGAGATTAAAACACATGGCAAGATTGAGTATGAATCTGACAGATGGAGGCTTGATAACCTCAGAGAATACTTCAGTCCTCTCAATAGAGCTCAAGAACCCTGCAGATTAAGCTTTCAGTCAGCACCTTCATTGACATCCATATTCATGACATTCATATTCAAATTGTTTATCACTAATATATGATGTCAGACATGTTTGAATTCATTTGCATTCATTATGTACACCTGGAATAGGATATAGAATATGAATTTATTGATTAAAACATCTCTATTTCCCACCTGTGTGTGGTGGATTCCACCAGATGGGCATTGTTTAGCTCAGAGGAGTGTGGGCGCCCTGATATTGATATTCTTGTTTTTGAAGACCCCTGACCCCCACAGAAAGTCACCTCTGACATGCCATGCAGAGGGTTTATACTGCGGGTGGAGCTGGTGTCAAACTTTCACCTCCTAGGCTTTATTGGCTCAGGGAGTTTGGGGAAGGGGCACCAACATGGCTGTCACAATGAGTCCTATCATTCATCAATGATAGGCAGGGTCTCTTGGCTCCCTGGACACTCCCATTTTAAACATCATAAACTTGGGCCCTGTGGATGGCAGCTGATGAATATTGACATATTGGACATTATAATTTTTGTTGTTCAAATGTCAATGAAATAATGGCAAGAAAATTAGACACACAGTGTCTGTAGATCACTGTAGATCAGTGACTCCCAACTAGGGGTTCTTCTAGGGGTATCCCCAAGTGGGATACTCAACCTGAAATATTGTAGGGTAGCTCAACTAATTTGAAAAGATAGAAATGACAAATGAATTGCAAAATATATCCACATGTTGAACTGTAACACCTAACACTATATAAGTGTTGTGACAGGGTATGAAAACTGTTTGGAAAGCATGGAGTGAAGTCACACTGTTAAAAGTAATATATAAATGGTTAGTTAGTAAAATGTAATGGAAACATGGTTAGTTCATGAAAAATAATAAAGGAATAGGTGCTGTACAATTAATAATATTTTTGAGCTGCAAAGTAAATAATATCACTGAACTGTGATGAAACACATAAGCGCTGGTAGTTGATACTGACATTTCTTACCAAAGGTATAAAAATTGACATTTCAAGGGTTGAAAATGGCTCAACAGGCCATCTACTTGTTTAAATCCTCCTGAAACTTGCTGGCCAATGCTGACACAGAATCCACCACTTATCTATGTCATGAATTTTAGAATGTTAACCTCCTCTAATCAGAGACGGGTGCTCCACCCTCCCCAGCACCTGCCCTTGAGTGAAAGACTGTGAAATCACGCTCATCTTCAAAAATATACTTGATGAGACACATCATTCACAAGAGTTTGCCGTATTTTTGCCAACCCTCATCTTAGTGTTTTTCAGTTTTGGCACATTGATTCAGACTTGTGCTTTCGACTGCTTTGATGCACCACTGGGCTGCATTCTTTCTCTTCAGACCCTCATATGGCTCAGAATTGGTTGCAGCTATTTTCACACTGCTATTTTCACACTGCTATTTGCCATCGTAATTGGCATTTTTCACAAGGTGCACCTCTAACTACATGCTTGACTCCGAGAGCTCTGACTTCAGGCATCACTGGGGATGGAACGAGTCACTGAGCAATTCCTGCCTCAAAGAAAACCACACACCTTTCTGCTCCACAAGGTAGTAGCCTTGTACAAATGAAAACTTGACCAAATTAACCTAAATACTGATAGTTCAGCTGCATGAAAAGAATCTTACAATAGCCACTTTTACAGAATTATTCCTATCTTATCAAATCTATGTCTCCTTTAAACATATTACTTGACACACACAAAAAAACTTGTGTGTTCTACACCCAAACACCGGATAAAGCTAATAACAAAGCAGACCCAGAACACATTGACCACCCATTGTACAAACCCCCAAGTCGATGTCTTTGATTAAAGTCATGTTTCTGAATGGGAAAACCTCTTTTCCAGACAGCGGAAGTGAGCAGTCTGCTCCCTCATTACCCTTGAAGGAGACTCATATGGTGAGTGGGTGATATTAAAGTGGAGGAAGTTAAAAATGGCCTGGAGCCAGTGTGTGGCTCTATCATCTCTGACCGAGTGTGCAGTGAATCTGGGAGCACACTGACCCAGATTCACTGAAACTGGTTTGGTAAATGATTTGGTTAAAAAATAATATTTGAGCAGGTATTAACAAATCTAATACAGCTCAAACCACTTCAAAAAGGTTTCAAATGTTTATGTAAAGGTTAAATACGGTTCACCCACATTTCCGTCTTTCCCCAACGGAACTCAAAATAAGCAGAGGGATATAATGATGGTTATCTGTTTGTTTCCTCCTTGAAACAGTGGTTGATCACCTCCTGTGATATAAAGTTGGAGACTAGTACAAACTGACCTTTGGCCTGTGAGAAGGTTCACAATCATAAACATGCTTTAATCTGATGATAAGACATTAAAGGGGCAAAACACACAGATGTATCAGGGCTTCTGCAATCAGCTTGGTTATATTGTGGCTCATGTCCTGTTATAGTGTTTGTATACTGTTCTCTAAGGGCTCATCATTATGTCGTTAGCATGCTATTAACCAAGATCAGTCATTATTACCCACTAATGTTAGTGCTGAAGACAGGGGAACCATTGAAATACCCCTGGTGTCTGTTCACGATCCCCTGCCCACGAAAGCGAAAGAAACTGGAAATTATTTTGATTCTTGATAAAACATGACACACGATCCTCTGGCTTGTCATGTGAGATTATTTTTAGAGGTATTTAGCCCCTTTAAAAGGTCCCTGGCTCAGCTTATCAGGATCAACACATAAGTGCTGTGTGATACTCAGGAAGCTGGAAAGCTGCTCCTAATGCATCCATTTGATTAATTATGTTCATTAAATATTTTGTTGAGCTGGGTTTTTTCCTTACTATAGTCTCTGGCTTGTCCTAGTTAGACAGCTAGTGATGTCCTTATTACACTGGGAGACCCAGTGTACCATGGCATTTCTGATTGACTGATTGAACTTTCTGTGTTTGAAAAAGCCCTTTCACTCTGCACAATGAGCATAGAACAAACAACAGACACAGTAACAACAGGCAATATAAACATCCAAGCACTCATTATAATATAATTCAAACTACATATTACTAAGAAACCATCTTTTCAAGGCCAATTTAAAGATGCACTCTGATGTGACCAGCTGGACTTGTAGGCCGATTTGTCCATTTGGCTGCTGTTGAATAAAGAAATGTGTTTTTATCATTTTAGATCACATTTTACATCTTAGAAAAAAAACAGTATAAAATTAGACAAAAACTAATCCAACTCAATGTCGTACCAGCTTTTTCCAGAGCCTTAAACCAAATAATACGATATTCAAGCTCAGTAGCTGTTATGATTTCATCTATAGCACTTTTGAGACTCTTTGTCTTTGTTTGTAAAAGTTAAGAAATTTCCTCTAATAAAAACTTCTCTATCCATGGTAAGGAAAACTTTCACGCTCAGTATAATTTTTTTTTTTGATATACTTGTGGAACTGCAGTGAGTGACCATGAAAAAAAAATGTGATATTATTTTATAATTTTCTCACTCTCAACAAAAGACTAAAGCCAACACTGAATCAATCCTACCGACAAGTATAATCTTTCCTTGTTATTGCAGTGTGTATCATTCTGTGGTGGAAAATAGTCCTAAACAAACATACTATTTACTCCTGTTTGAATCATTTTTGCTAAAAACCACAATTCTCAGAAAATTACTGAAGTCACCAAAACTGTATATAATAAAAAAGTACATCCTTTGTAGAACAAATGTTTTTGGGGTTGAGAACTATAGACAGGCTGAGGAAGTCAGGAACTGCCAAGGACTAATTCATTGTTAGTTCTATAAATACACTGGAAGACATGATCAAGTTCATGGAGGAAACATGTTGAATGAAAGAAATCCTGCTTTCTAGATTCCTATGAATAAGGTCTAACTCTCCATTTGTATGTACCCACTGACTACCGCAGTGTGCATTTACACAATTTCCACAATACAGTATGTATTATTCAACAATTACAGTACAATACTGGTTCACATCAACTCAGAACTAATTCAGCATATATGTGTATATTCATAGAGCAGGATTGAAGTTTTGCATGAATAAATCCCATGGTGCATTAGCGTCGGCATCCCCTGACACCTCACATGATGAGAGAGCATGAGATTTTGGCCACTGCACGTTAATGGAGGATTAAGGTATTATTTAGTTTAGACACCCGCTCTCCCTCTCTCCCTCCCTCTCCCTCTCCCTCCCCCCTCCCTCTCTCTCTCTCTTTCCACATGACCTTTCAATTATTGATTTTCAACTCGTGCAGCATTCAACTCTCTTCTCTCTCCTTATCCTCCCACTTGCTTCTCTCTTCTGTGTTTCTCCTTGACTTGTCTGTATATTAAAATGCGTGGCTGCTGGCCACTAGCTGCAGTGTCAGCAGGGGCAAATGGGGAAGGTAATTCATACCCGGCTGTCACCAAGCCTGGATTTCAGCAAGCACACCTCTTCCCAGGGAGACAACAAGAAATGAGCCCAGCAGAGGAGCTGTGAGGCATCAATAATCTAGCACCTCTCAATACACTAATGATAGTCTCACGCAGTCTCATTAAACATCATGTGGGCCTTCTGCTGCCATATCTGTAAAGTCAGAGCTCAGATTGAGATGAATGAGATATCTCTCTATGTGTGTTTCCCCTTAAGAACACACTCCTACTGAAATAGGTATGGATGAATAATACAAGGTTAAAGACGCATATTTTACTAATAATGCAACAGCCATCTCAATTAGATGCAATTCTTGCTCAGGGATTACAGTGTGTGGAAAGCCCTCAATGCTTTTACAGCCACGGCAGGTTTGGTTATATTTTCCATAGAGCGCCAGCTTGGCCCTGTGGGACCCCACTGTAAAAAGGCTGTCACAACAATCACTGGGGGTTTATTAGGAAACCTAGGAGGACACACAAACAGAAAAATACTGCTAAACTCAGAGTGACATACACACAGACAAAAATGCACAGTTATATGCACACATTTGAAACCAAAGACATGAAGATTCTGTGCATACAACTCTCATGAATAATTTGGGGATGAAGAAAAACAGACTTGATTTTGATTTGCTGGTTAAGGGTTTTTGAAATTGGTTCTGAAAATGGTTATATAATCTCTAAATCTGTTATCAGTTTTCAACCCTCCAACTATAAATAAAACATCAAAATGGGAGTTTAAAGCTTTTAAATAACCAGTGACATTTGTACACATGTTGACACACAAAAGGACATACATAACCACACAAAACATTACTGACAACATCCGTTCTCTAACATCTAACCTCCGACCTAAACATAAGCCTAACTCTAATCTTGACCCTAAAAAAAGTGTCTGGGGTGCAGATTGAGTACACTGCCCTCAGTTTGGTAGAGTCAAATGGGAACACAAACTAACAAGCGTTCATGTCTGCTGGGATACTGACACCGTTCAAAATAGGTATTTACATACACCAGCCCCCAAAAATGGCTCCCAGCTCCATTCCTCCTATCTGTATCGTCCTCAGTATAATTCTGTCCTGGGTATTCTAGGAATCTGTCTCAGGATAAGACAATCCAGGGACAGCTGCTCTCTAATTTTAAGGGGAGGGCCCTAGGATACGGTTGTCACTGAGAGAGCTGAGAACTCATGGATGTTATAGTCAAGTAAAAAAGCTGCATGCAGGGTGGACCCCCCCCCCCCTTTCCCCAAGGAGGTCAGGACCTGATCTCAGGGCAGAGAGTGAACCAACATCCAACTCGTGATTCTCTCTGACAATTTCATCTTTTGTTGCCGTGGCAACAGCACCTGCAGACAGACAAAAGCATACGCAGTGACAACTCAGACCCACCTCCTCTGTCGTGAGAACATAATTGAACATTATGTCCATGGTCAAATGTGAAAATACATAGTTTGTTTGGTAGGCTGAAAAAGAAACACTGTTTTTTGGCATATGCTAACCCTGTAGATAATCAGCTGGTAAAATAGTCATCAGTCACCGATTTCCGCATCATCATCATTTGAGCATAACAGGTGCTGCTGGTTGGAGCTGCTGCTGTGTCAGTCATCGATGCCACTCTTGCATAACACCCAGTTGATTCATTATTGTGCATCAGCATCAGCCTATTGATGTACTGAAATGCTTTGGCAGTGTCAACTCATTTCTATTTGTGCCAATAAAGCTTTCGGCAGTTAGTATTGACATATGCATTTGCAAATCTGTACGTGGAGGTCATACAGGGCACTGTAATGAGCAGCTCGAGAGGCTGTAGTTTAAGCAGAGGCCTGGTGGGCAGTTCTTTGTGTCTGCAAAAAGGCACCTTGCTTTAGGGATTTCAAACAAGAAGCTGTCAAATGCTGTTCTGCAGATGACCCTGACCTCTGGTGCATGTGGAGGAGGGCAAACAAAAAGAGATAATGATATCAACAAGAGCTTAAATTAAACTGTGTATATGTCCAGCATAGAGGCAGATGTAACAGTCTGGTTTTTTAATCAGTGATATCATGTAAAACACCTACAGGAGGTCGACAAAACACCTGTTAAAAACAATTAAAAGGATTTAGTCAATGTACAAGCTTTCTGACACTGACATAATGTATTTAATGCTTTGAAAAAATATGAATTACTATTATTATTTTTTCGTTGTAATTTGTAGTGCTTTCATTTTTAGTATTGTTCTTGGTTTGTACGTGTGTTTCTGTTATTTTTATCCGTCTTCTGATTGTGTAGTCGGATAGAAAGAGAGCAGTAGCCATAGCTACAGTCAGTGGTATTGATGGGAGTGTTTTTCAGTTGAAGCCACTGTCAGTGGAGAGACTGGTTTCTCTCTCACTTTGCCAGTGGTGTTCCCTCTTGTTAAATGCTCCCAATCGCTGTAAAACGAGTCTGGAAAAAGCAGCTTGTTTGTTGTCTTATAATGAATCTTTTAAACAGTCAATCAAACAACCAACAACAGTACAGAGACCAACTGCTAAAAAGATCGAACATCATAAAGTAATGTAATATATGTATTTACCCAGATTTCAGAAATAAACTCACGATAAAATAATGAAATACAAGCTGAACTCAAATAGTTGCTTTCTTTTTTTGTTTGTTTTGTTTAGGGTGGATTTTCATTGTTGTGTCAAGATGACTCCAGTTTTGTGTAGAAAGGGACTCCTAAGTTCAGCCTAGGTTCATATGAAGCTTCAGCAGTTTTAGTTAGTCATATCAGGTGAGTGTCTCTCTCTTTTTCTCTCTTTACTTCCTTGCACATGTGTTACCTTAAGAGCTGCAGCTGAAGGATAGTAACACACAGCAGGGATTTGGTACTAAAAGGACTGTAACCCTGGAAGATATCCACTTGATTTGTCCAACTCAGTGTGTGGAAGCCTCCTATTACCTTTAGCTGAACTTAAGTTATTTACACAGAACAAGGAAATAGGACTCTCTCCCCCCATCTCTTACACCAAAATGGCTTCATGAAGGCATCTCTTTGCAGACAGTATGGACAGGAGGAACAATTATAGCAACCAGTAACCCTCCCAGTGTATGTTGGCATTCCAGGATTGTTAATGGACAGAATTAGAAAAATATGAACCTATCCTTTAATGCTTTTATTATTTTAGTTATTATTATGCTTTCAGCATGCATATTTCTGAATATATTCTTGTTTAATTAGATTACCATTAACCAGCTGAGATAGCAAACCTGAGGCAGGGCAGTATTCAAGCGTAGGAATGGTTAGCTTTTCCCCCCTATTAATGATGTTTTGTGTGAGTTTTTCCTTTTTCAGGCCAAGGGTCCAAAGACAGAGGGTTCTGTACTCTTGTGATTCATGATATTAGGCTATGTCCATAAATTAACTTAACTTGGGCTCAAGGCCAAATGTAAGGCAACTAGCCATGCAGCTCTTTTTTTCTGTCGGCAGCAGGTTAATCTGGTTCTGCTTATGACACTGGACTAAACACAACTGAGACATTGACTGTCGTTCCTCCTAAATCCACCTCAGATTGGTTTGACCCCTGGGCAGAAAAAGGTCGGTAATATTTCACCAGCAGTCAGCAGCGTCTGCACTGCCGGCACAGTGAGCTGGGAGTTACAATGTCAGAGCCCCGTCAGGTTCCTATAGGCTACTGACAGACTGTTGTAGTGGTGTGATGGATGTCCACTCTGCCAACTCCTGCTGAGAACGCTGAGTCATTCTACGCATTCCCAGTATTCAGCAGGACGCTGCACCAGCTTCACTGCTCCAATTATTTATCTCGGGTCAAAGTCGACAGAAAACTCAGCCCTCAGTAGGTAACAATATTATTCAACCTGTGTTTTAATGGTCTGATTTGGTGAAGCACTTGAACCAACAGTTCATTCCTTTTTTAAAACAGTTTCACTTTGGGGAAATGAGTCACACAAACCTATTATCTGTCTTCTAAAACATACTTTATGAGTTTATGTTTTAGGTTTACGGACTTCATCATCTGCTGAAAAGAAAACCGAGTAATAAATAAAGCTTTGAACTTGAGAGCTTTGAGTCTGTTTCATTAATCAATGCAGAAGCTGATGCTGGCTGTGCATCTTTCTTTTCCCTCTCCAACCTCCTCAGGGAAGAATTTGATCACTTTAAGGTTCAGCTTTCTGAGGTCCTCCTGCACCGGGTGGATTAAAATGAGAGCGGAAGTTTGGATAATTTTATCAGGTAGCTTTTCTTTAATATCAACTCAACTTTAATATCAAGGGAACCTTTCAGTGTCGAAGAGAAAAAAAAACTTTACCAAAATGACACATCAGATAAAGAAACTCATTTTGTTTTGTGAATCCAATTTCGAGATTTTATGTTTGAGAAACCATTGCAGTTGGCTGCAGTGTTTGTGTTATTGTAGAAGCTGGATCTTCTCTAAATACCCTCTAAGTATACACTGTTCCTGCAGCAACAGCAGTCACTAATGCTTATTTCAGTCAACAGGATGCATACTTTAAGCCTGATGGCAGAGTCAGAATCTGTCTGTTATGACAGTCAGCAGGCTGGCTCGATATTTTGAGGATGGAGTGGAACCTTGTGCTTATGATTCATAAATAGTAATAACATTTATAACGTCTGGCCTGTTTATATGTACACATAATTTAGATTTGTCACATTTTCAGAGCACCTGGATTTGCCTTTTCAGTACCTGTCAAATTTTACCATTGGACCTGCATCATGAAAAAAATTTACACATAGAAGCTTTAAGGTGGAAAAAAAACAAAAATAAGAATTCTTAAAAAAAAGAATAATCCATTTTTTGTGTGAATATATATCATTAGCAGAAGTATTAGAAACAATTTTTCAATGTCAGAGTAACTTTTAGTTTTACTGTTGTTAAGGTAGCAGGAGTCAAAAGTTTAACACATGCAATAATAAATGCTGTCCACCAAGAGACTGAACCCTTCTGAATTCTTCCTACGATGTTCTCTTTACATGTGTCGTATGCAAAAACCAGAGATGACATCTCCATTCATTGCGCCTACACATTGTATCACAGACATGAAATGAAACTCCCACAGCAGAGGCATTGGAGCAGGAGTCCTCGGAGGTGGACAGGAATGTTGATCCTAAGAGTATATTGTGAAAATAAGCTCCTGTCAAAGTGATATCACAGCTAGAAAAAGCTCGAGCAGATGGCTGGAGTCAGTGCACCTTCAGGGGAGCAATGTGCCATAAAATCAGGCGGGAAACAGAATGGAAGCTGCAGATCTTTGTTGTGGGAAACACAGTCTCTTATGGCCTGTGATTGATGGATTTAAAATAGGACTTGTGTGTGTGTGTGTGTGTGTGTGTGTGTGTGTGTGTGTGTGTGTGTGTGTGTGTGTGTTTGTGTGTCAGTTTTTTAATCACAAAATTACATGACTGTAACACAGGTGGTCCACAGGAACAGACTGAAGACCCCACAGCAGCTAAACCAACATATGGTGCAGCTCTTGGAAAGTGTTTGTCATATCTAAGAGGGTTTCACATTAATGTATTGGACCAAAACTTGGGTGGCTGAGGAAAATCCTGCTATGGGCTTAAAATACTTTCAAAATACTCTCATTTGTCAGTTGTTGCCCAATTGTGCGACTAAACAGAACAGAATAAAAAGAAGGTAAGTGCGACATGTATGTGTGTTTGAGGCAGCTAAAAATATAAGTGGTGAGAATTTATCCTGCTGCTGTCACATTTGAGCTGTGGAGCAATTTCTTTTTGTGACCTCTTCAACTCCGGCCAACCATTTTAAGCTCATGCCCTCCAGTCAAACCCTGCTCACACTCGCAGATCATTATTTTATTTTCTAGTGGAAATCCCATAAGAGATTTGGACTATGTCTATTTGATGTGCCACAGCTAAGAAACAAAATAACAAACAAAACAGGAACATAGAGTTTTGGGTTTTAACGTGTCTGCACAAACATCACATAGCTTCAAATTAAGCTAGAACAAGCTGATACAGAATATACAAGATATACTCTGACAGGCCAAAAGAGGATTATTGCCCCAGCCGTCCAGGTTAAAGGGACATGAAAAACTGGGAGGGAAGGGGTTAAATGTGAACTACAACATGTTAACATTTTTAGAAACAATGTGATTTCCAACAGTAAGCATCAGCAAAAAAGTGTATAAAGCTACACCGGGAAATCTGTGACGCTGATGAGCTCAATTGGACTAAAGTACTGGACAGAGTAAAATTCTGACCTAACAATGCTGAGAGATTTGAGATAAGACATTATCACTTTACACTTTGGACCAAATTAGGGGATGAACCCACTGACTGTTCATCGCTGGGGCCATGTAGCTAACATGGCCTGAAAAATGACATATTTGAGGACTTCTCAGGCTCCATAGTCTACACTTACTCTACTTGAAAAAATAATTATTATACTTTATATTTGCCTTTGAAACGCGCTGTCATAATGTGACCGAGGCCAGCAGCCAAGCTCTATCCTTAATTTATATGAGCTATATAGCAAATGCAATACTGAATGCTGCTCTGAGGAGGTCTGGGACATTATCACTCATCTGTCAGCAGATGCCTGTATATCCCTCAAAAAAATATAAATTGCTGTACATGACAGTCACACTATGCTGGAACAAAGGTCTGGTCAAATGTGTTTCAGTAGGATTTTTAGATCAGAGAGCGCAACAAATTAAAAATAAAATAAAAAACCAAAACAAAACAGAAGAAGCTGAGCGTCCGATGCAGAAGAGGACGTGTGTCCCTCTGTGACGATCTTTAGACGCTGCGAGCCGGAGGAACTGAGAGCAAATCTCATCTATTAGTAATGAGGTTTAGGGTGGATGAGAGTGTATCTGCAGAGCCTTGTGCTGGGCTGTGAATGACTGTGCACTGCTGCATTACTCCACAGCATGCACTCTCCCTGCCTGCATGCCTCTTCCTCTTCTGCTCTGGATTCCTCCTGGCTTTGCCTAATGATGTTGAGTTAGAAGGTGGGAGGGAGAGACACCTCCTTCACTCCTAGAGCTCCTGCGCTCAAGCTCTTTTTTTTTCTTTCTCTCTTTTTTTTTTTGCTTTGAAGATGAAAGGCTGAGCTGATCATATTCACTTGGGCTGTAAAGCTATATCCTTCCTCTCAAATTTATGGGGTGGTGTTATTTTAGTGCCAGGTCAGGAGAGTCATGTGGCTTCAAACTTTCTCGCTAAAATAAGACCTCCCTTCCGATTATGTCAATTTTAAACTCTGACAAGATTTTATAAATATTGTTGTCAGGAATCCAAGCCCCAGTTCTCTCAGAAAAAATGTGACTAGACACCAGCCTATAAAATATCTACCAATGATAGGTGTACCTCCCCCCCACACACACACACACATTCTTATCTAAAAAAAAAAAAAAAAAAGAGAAACAACCAAAAAAAAAAACCCCAAAAAACAAAAGAAACAGGCAGACATGGCCTGAGTGTCCTCAAAGGGAAAGATGCATCAATGCAGCGCTACTGTTTGGATTGAGAACAAGGCTCAAAGCCTGCAGATGGCATAGCACAATTCAGAAAAACATTGCCATATTTTCTTGAATCTGTCAGAAGAACCAGAAAGAAAAAACCTCCAACACAACCTGAGCCTCTCTCTACATCATGTCCATCATGTAAACACTAGCTGTGTTTGTATCTTTAACTCTGTTTATACAGCTATTCACTTCTGAAATGGCAAAAACACTGCAGTTGGTGAATAAAATACTTTACTTTATCTTATCTTATTTTTTTTTGCTGCTCAAATAGTGTCTAATAAGGATTTGAAGATAAAACTACAATAAGTGATTACTTTCTTTGAATCATGTCTAAAGAAGTGTTCTATGTGAAGCAACACTGAAGCAGTGCAGAGATAAACGACCTGGTTCCTTTGTGCACTCACACAAACAAATGGGAAAATCTGAATAAATGAGCGGGGCGTCATGAATTTGTAAATAAGGAAGATGAGAAAAAAAACCCTTTATCAGGATAAACAGATTTTTTTTCTCCTTTTGGTTTTATATTTGATAGATTAGAAGCATGCTGTATTTTGAAGATGATAAATAGTGGCATCTTATGTGGACGAGTCAAATATTTGGCGTGACAAGGAAACGTAAATGTGACTAACTAACATAGCGAATGCAGATTCTTCAGTGCAGCGCAAGACGGCCCCCTGATGTTTTTTTTCCAAGTGCCGTGCAATGTGCTGCTCTGGTTATTCCTGTCACATAGCATCTGTGGATTGTTTTGGATGGCTTAAGAGCAGGCTTACGTACACTGTATGTGCAAAAAGGTCACTTCACTGCTTATTTCTCCGTACCGTCGGCCATGACCCACTGTAACATTTACCTCTACAAAGTTCATCTGGGAACAGTCACAGAGGTCTGAATTAATCTGAATTTAAAAACTGAAATCCAGTCAACTATGCTACAACATAGTTGGCTATCCGTCAAATAAAGAAAACAGTGTCACAATGATCCCGAAAATTCCCCCCAGGCTCTGAATCTCTGTCAGAAATAGCATACGTAAACATATTCTGCCTAATAAATACTGAGCATACGAACAAATAGAGAAGACGGAGAATTCGCTGGGGGAGTTTGTAGAGCAGTTTTTATGGACATTTTGATGGACTTTTTTCAGCTATGAAAACCTCTGTCAGAATTCATTGTTACTGAGAAAAACTTCAGCTGACTATAGGCAGTGTTCTCTGTATAGAGTTGGTGCTCATGTATCATGCAGCTTCACGTTCTTCATCTTGAACTGCTTTTCAGTGTGTTGACAGTGCAGCTACAGGAGGTTGTACCACTCACACACACACACGCACATGCACACACACACACACACACACACACACACACACACACACACAACACATTGTTGCATAACATGCTGTGATAGTGGTGGTGGCAGATATCAGCTGGCTGGTGCTGTTGTGTCCCAGGCTCTGGGTCTGATCTGCCTGACATCAGATAAACACAACGTCAAGGCTCACGTGTACAGAGAGAGAGGAAACTTATGTTGTAGGAAGGAGAGATGTGCTGCTCTCACAGGCTGCACTTAGTCTACATTTCAGCCAGCATCAGACACAGGCTGGACACCATTGTTCCCCTATTTGTCTGAGAGCTTGTATTTGAGAAATAATTATAGCGTAGTAAGGTAGTAATCATATAAAATGATCCCCACGCCAGGAACCAAAACTGGCAACGGCTATGGTGGCGGTTAAAAAGCTCAGCAGCAACCAAAACAAGTGTTCCACTTGTTCTCATGAGAAACAGAGGTTTTTAATGTCAGTAAATGACAGCTACAGTCTAAAGTGGTGCATGAGCACTGAAAAACTGGCCGACAGCTGGTGTTTTATTCCCAGCGCTTGCTGCCTCTAAATCACAGGATTCTTATGCATCTGTGAACGAAGGCATGGGAACGGTGAACAGATGTTCATTATTAGCACATGAAAAAAGACGAAGCCCCTTCTGCCCTGGATGAAGCCAAATTTAAACATCTGCCTCGATTAAGAACTGACAGGAAAATGTGTGAGGCTGTGGCTGCTTATTGTTAGGGAATGAGGTAAACGGTTATGTTTTTTAAATGACAAGAATTTGCCCTGGTTAAGATGTCAAAAGACTCTGCAGTCATGGGGGGGTTGAGACCTCTTTTGCTGCAAAATGCTGACACAACAATCTCCCCTCACTCTCCCACTCACTCACTTGTTCTGAAGCTTTTGGCTAGATCATAAAGTCTTTATCACCAGATGATATTTGCACAGTTGTCACTGAACTGTCAAAGCACAAACGTCCTATAATTCTGGGACCTTTTTTAGACCAAGCCAGTAGATGGACCTTTAGTGAAGTTGCTCAGATGTTTTGACAAAATATTTATTTCTGGAACAAAAGCTAGTTGTACACATTCTTCAACGTAATCAGTTTCCCGATTCATAATATTCCTATTTGTACCTGTGCATGTGCTTACATAAGTAAGTCAGAAAAACAGTATGTGTGTAAAACTACATTCACTTACACCTATCTGCACGTACACTGTACATTTGTGTCAATAAATAATTGGATTTAATCTAGATCAGAAAATCTGATCTAAACGGTGATGCATACTCAGTCCATGATTCCCAACAGTGTTCAAATGTTCTGACCTCTGAGAATTTCTCTACAAGTATGAACTTTTGCAGTTCAGTGACAGCTGAACAAATTTCCTCAGCTGATGAGGATCATGGGATATGTCTGGAAGCGCCACAACAAGCAAGTGGACCTTCAGTGAAATTCTTCGGAGAATTTCTCTCCCGAGTCCAAAACAAGCTTTGAGAATAATGGAAAGTTTGAACTTTTATAGTACCATGACAACTGAGCAAATGAGAGACAAATACAGTCTGTTAAAGGCCCAACAATAAGCAAGTAAGTGGACTTTGAGTAGAGATTTTCATTCAAGGTCAAGATTGAACTGTCAAGTTCAAATCATAATTACTTAGCTAAATAGTAGCACTGTGGTTTTCAGAGCTCTTAAAATTTAGATTTCATCAAACATGTGTACTTGTATTTGTAAACAAACTCTTTCGACCAAACAAAATACTCATTTTCCCCTTATGTGCAGATGATAAGTGGAACAAAGAAACCATGATTTCATGCCTATCATACTTTTTCCTCCAGGATGCCGAGCATAAGGCCTTATCTCAAGATAAGCAGCCACTATGGGCTTTAACAAGTTCCTGATCTCTGGGTTTCCATGTTGGAAGATGCTCAACTTAGTTATGGAGAAAAGAAGAAAATGTCCCTTTGCACTGTTTAAAATTTCTTTAATGGTTCAGTTGGTATAGGATTTGGAAGCATTAAGTCAAGACATGGTCAGCAGCCATACAAAACAAAACCAACTAATCAATGTTGATTGAGAGGAAAATAAAATACATAGGCAAAAAAGAAAAAAAAGACAATTAGGCAATGTCAGGTCATCACAGTAAAAAGAAAAAGATACACCGATCCTAGTCAAACTCAACGGCATGCTGAAAATCAAAACTGATAGCAAGCCCCCACCCCTAAACAGACGCGCACACACACACACACACACACACACACACACACACACACACACACACACACACACACACACACACACACATTCATTCACAACTTGACTGAAGGCTGTAGAACAACCCTGATAGGTAAAATGTACAGTAAGACACCTTTTTAGAGATAAAACAAACAATGCATAGACAAATAAAGAATGCTTCAAAATAAAAGTAAACACAAAAAGACAAATTTCTTTGTCATAGGCGGACAGCGTGACAGATCTGTTGGCTGTTTACATTGCTATGATTGTTGAGGACATTCAGATAGAAGTTATTGCCAACAAGATATAACAGATACAACACTTACCCATACAAAAATGACGGTTTTTTTTTTTTCTGAAACATTTTTAAAAGACCGAGAAGCTTCCACAAATGTCAAGAATGTACAAACAATGGTCATTGTGGCAAGGCTTCAAAGATCCTCAGCTCCACTTGAATTAACATTATAAACCACAAAGGCAGACATGCTTGGCTTTAAAACGTTACAATTTTAAGTTATACAAGTTAACAAACTGTACTTAAAACACATTAAATATTGAGCATGTCTATAGAAAAACATGTCAGCTGTTAACAAATTTTCATTTGAGCTATTCCAGTTGAGTCAATAAACACAGATTTTTTTTTTTAAATCATCAAAGGAATAAAAACATGTTTACAAAGTTTTCTCTCATCCATTGAACCAAACACAGAATCTCTGCGCTAAATATCAAAATGTATTTTTTGCAAATATCCCATTGATAACAGTGCAAGAGATACAGTAGGGTTAGAAATAGCACACAGTACTCTTGTTTGGCTTTACGTGTTTAGTTATAGGTAGTTCAAAATTAGAGTTTGTATGATTTTAGTGTGAACAAAGCCACTGCTGATGATAATAAGGAGTGACTTATGTTAGGCTTCAACTATCTACTGGTTCTCCATCTTTAATGATGTGTTGGAGGAACAGGGAGTCAATTCAGTAAACAATAAATTACAACTACAGCTTGCCTCTTATCAGTTTTCTTAATCAATATGTTAATTTTATCTTACAGACAAAAAAAACAACAAAAATACAATTGGCACAATGAAAGCATTATTGTATTTTCCCAACTATCTGTACAATAAAAAAAAGATTTTACATGTCACAATAACCCAAAACAAAACCAGTATTTGGGGTGAACGTGTACACATGTGTTTCATGTGATTATGTCAGCTAGTGTCTTCAATGCTTAGCACTTTCCTCAGCCTGTGGTTCGAAATAAAGCAGCAGAAGAGCGTGTGGGGCCTCATTTATAAAACTGTGCCGAGAAAAAAATGCCCCCACCTTAATGCAGAAATCCCATTAAGCATGTCACAGGCCTCATTATGCTGCCCTGTTAGCTCCCATAATGAAACATGAATGATTAATGACCGGCCAGTAGTCAGTGTTAATACACACATCACGCAGTGTGTCATATAAAAATGTAGCAGATCTTGACCAACATACACTAAACTGATTCGGTTTTGATAAGAGAAGTCAGTATGTCATAGCAGCAGAGTGCACTGCAGGATTAGAAAGCAAAATTATCCTGAAATGGATATATCAATTGGTAGTGTAAATAAGCGAGGGTCAGAGGGTCAGATGAGGGTCAGAGTTCACAGGAACTAGGATGTAAAACTGATTACCCCGTCACTAGAAGCTGAACAACAGGCTGTAATTTTATATTAAGTGGAATGCAATCACTAAGATGACTTATTAATGCAGTAAATTTTATAGTAAGACTTTGCTTTAAGTTCTCGATAGTTATTTATGGGTAGGATACAAACATTCATTAAATTCTTCATAAAACACCATAATGGAGTTGTACGGAGATATAAGGTCATTTTAAATGTTTATTCATGTACAGTATTTGTCAACAATTATAACTTCTCCTATGAGGACAAATGTTTAATCCGTTCAACCCCATGATACTATATTGTCATTCATTACCCGTTTATGCCCACAGAAGGTGTTAAAGCGGTGAAAAATCAATTAACAAACCTTATGTCTGCTTACAAAAACATTATAGTGTGTTATAAACCAAATTTTTCTTAATTCTAAATTAAGGGGCATAAAGTAGAGGTTGTTATTTAACTACTTTGCTTTCAGCATGCAGGATCCAGCAGTTTGGACCACAAACACTTGTATCGCTAAATTCCAACATCTGTGTGAGAGATTGCAAACTCATCTTTCATGCTTCTTTTATGAACACAAAATCTTTATAGATGAGGCCCCTGGTTTGACAGAATACAAAAGCCTTTATGACACAACAGCTAAATCAAAAACGAAATTAGACGCATTAGGTAAAGCAGAAATAATTAAAATCTCTCCCCTAACACGATCAATCATCACACTCGCTGCTTGACCAAAACTGTATTTCTCTTTGCTTCAATCAGCTGCTGACTGGTCAATTCCTCCAGCGACCACAGCAGATAAAACACGTAACACTGCCTAAAGTCTCAAGACAGACAAGATAATATAAAACAAAACCAGCCCCTCGCAAAAATAAACAAAAAAAAAAACAAACTACGTTTGATATTCATCCACACAATCTGTGAGTGTTTTCATTGACTGCCTTGTTGCCAAGGCTTCTACCCACAGTGACCCACTTGAGTGCATCTCAGGTAATGATGTGTCAGCTTGTGTGAGGAGAAGTCAGGATGGAAAAGACTGGGGAGAGCGAGGCAGCCACCTCCTGTTGTCTCTTCCCCTCCTCTTCTGTCCCTTCCTGGTGCCCATCCTCTCCTGAGCTCATCAGTGTTGTGTTTGTGGAGTTTGGGATTTTAAAGATCACGTGCGGGGTGGGACGGGGGCAGGGTGGGATGGGGTGGGTTGGGGGGCCAGGGTCACTGTCGCCGGTCCTCTGTCTCTGACCGTGAGAACGCCATCACCACATCCTCAGCACCTACAAACCAAAAGCAGATTGTCAGAAATATAAATTAAAATGTACAAATGTACATCACAATCTACAAATGTTGATGTTTGTGTCACATGCTCTTCTGCCACAGCAAAAAAGCACTGAAAACATAATCAATGGGCAGTAATGAAAATTGAGGAGAATCTAATTTATTGTACCTATTGGGAATGAGGGCTTTTAAAGAGAATTAAAAGTTATTGTCAGCTTCTTATAAAAGCCAAACTCTGACTCAAAATATAAACCACACATCCAGAAATGCTGTATGTTACTTCTTATTACCAGAGTGAAGAAATTTAAAGCGTCAAACAGAAAGAAATCCAGGCATGATGTAGAGTTCAACTGACAACTTGACTCATAGCCCCCTTATTTACTTGGTGTGTTCATCAAAGATCCTGGTAGTGACTGGTAGTCACTAGTTTGACATCTGGAAAGACGAGGTGAAATGGGTGATCTGTTTGCTTTGTACTGGGTGTGACCTGCAGTGGTCAGTTTTTTGCCCACACTGACAAATGTCTAAATATAAGGTACCTACATGTACACTGACAGAAACACACAGAAGACATTATATATGATATATAAGATATATCCACATATGTCTACCTGGCGTCAGGTACTAAAATGTGCCAGAAGTAAATCAACTGTGATCAGGTTTTTCTTCTCTGTTGTCTTCTTTTGTGGTGTGACCTTTACTCTTCAGAAGAAAAAAAAAGAAAAGAAAAACAACCAACCTACCAACTGATTTATGTGCTGTTTAGGCTGATCAGAGTTGCAACTGCATTCATACTAAAACTGCTTTTCTGTCAACAGGCATGCCAGACCTGTATGACTGTTGTTTGGATCACTGGATCCCAGTAAGTCTTCAAAAACAATTTTAGTGCAAAGTGTGAAGCCAGTAAAGTGTTCTCAAGGTCTTTGGAACCTGTCAGTGTCCTGTAAATCCTGTCAGCTGTGACTATGAAGCCGAGAGGGAATATACTGCCATGAAAATCCTTTTGATGCATGCACATCATTTTATCTATTGCCATGTTCCCCTGCTGTGGAAAGCCACCGCCTACCGTCACAGTGCCCTGACGGGGGATACCCTAACACGCTGAGTGGCCCACTGACAGCAGCGTCCTGCTCTGCCATGATAACACTTAGATCTGAGCCTTCAGTACCATTCAGTCACCTCTGCTGCTGCAGCTCTGGCTGTGAGGAACAGGATTGTCTGTTGGTAAACAATACTAAATTTCAGCTGATGACATTAACATCACTAAGCTGTGGAAAAAGAATGAATGGGCACAAAGAAAAGAGTCTGAAATGATCTACAGTAAACACAATCTAAGTCCTTTCCATTCCTTTTGTGTCCCTTCCACTTTTACCAAGTTAACAAGGACCAAAGAAGAATTACAGCCTCATCCGAGTTGTGTCAACAAATAGATCCTGCCAACTTCACAATAGGACCTATTCAGCTGGCTTTTGTTTAATAAGGAATTATTCATTAGTCTGGCGCCAACTGCGATTCATCAAGTTATGTGGGTCTGGCCACACCTGCTGGGACAGTCTTTGTCTGATATATGATTAAACACTTTTCAATTCTATTAGAGTAAGGGTAAATAAAATTACCCAATGTTCTTTCAGCTACTCATATAGCCAACTGCTCTTTCTTCTAAGTCCTTTTTTGGCATGGACTCATTTTAATTTGAGCAATTCAGTCTGCAAAACTTCCATAAAACAGAGAGGGAAAGATAAAAATGCTTTTGCCAGATGAAGCAGGAACATATTAAAATCCCTCTTGGATGGTCATGCTCAGTAACCTGGTGAAATGCATTTTCTTCTTGGTGATGGAAGCAAATTGAAAGTGAAATATATAAGACCACAAAGTACATACAGTGACATTTCACGTTGCCTCCAACACTTATATATAAAAGACCTCTTAAAAATTTAGAAGGACAAATGACAACTCGGTGCTGTGTCCAACAGTGAGCTCGATCAGGTAGTGAGATAAAACACCTGACAGGCTACGATCACATAAATACCATCAACACAAAGTTCCACAGCTTTGCAGATGGTTGAGCAGAATTCCTGCCGGATCCTACTGCCTGTCTGCTATAAAAAGACTTTCTTCACTGCAGCCCTCAAGTGCTTGTTAGATTTAATTATTGTGGAGATATGAAAGTAGGCCAGGGACTGTGAGCTTCCACAAGTATTTGGCACGAAGAGCGGACCCACCTCATCAGACAGTACAGACCCTCGAAACACAGAATTTTTGTGTTTCATTTGGCTATCTCCACAACAAAGATAATTAGCATGTTTTCATTCTGCATTCAGGTCGTCTTGAGCTCCGTAAAACCATGGGGGAGGGTGTTGATTAAAATTAACTTTCAAGTTCCCCTTCCCATGGGAGCTCACTGGCCTACCAAATGAGGTTATGGCAAAGATAAAGCTAATAGGCAAAAGCAGCAGTGGGAGAGGAAACTAGAGACAGAATGATAAAAAAAAATATTGACAGAGACATGCTGTTAGACTTCAGTTAGTAACATAAATCTCATCTGCTTGGAGACAGCACGTAGAGATAATGAAGCTTGAACAAGAGAAAATTATGTAATACCACACAATAGGAAACTCGACCTGATTTACATTACAGCTGAATAGTACTGCAGTTTGATGCAGGACATTGAAATAACACCCATTTATCACACTAAATGCCAGTGTGAATAATTTTGTGGTTGTGCGAAGGAGTTCACCCTTGTGTAACGGACAGCTCAGAGGACGGACATGTTGGACACCGTGCAACCTGAGCCGAGCGACCGGCAGAAACGCTCTCAAAATACACCCACACGACCATGGCTCGGCTATATCTGTTTTACTTGAGTGTTTTGCTTGAGAGACATGTTCGGACCTTGACCTGCCACGAACGCACGCACGTACATGCACACACACATACACAAATTTAGCCAACGTGATAGTAACATCAGGTCCCTCAATGCTGTTGCCTAGCGACAGACAGAAATCAGAGTGCATCAGTGGATGGCAGGCTGCTCCCGCTGCCGCCTATTAACAAACAACTTTTGGTTTGTTTCAATGCAGCGCAGCATCCAGCTGTTCTCTGGCCCCTCCCTCCACTGCGTCCTGAGCCCGTTCTAACCCCACATAATGGTGGTAAGCAGAGCAGCTCCGGATCGTGGATTACATAAATAACAGCAGTAGGAGGAATGTTATCCAATTTGTCCTCCATAAACACTTGGAACAAAGAAAACCCTCCTAATTTGTAATGGAAAAAGTCTTCCGATTAAAAAGAACACATAGGAAAAAGGAGATGTATTTCAAAAAAGAATGAAAGCTAAATGGGTTTTTGGTTTCAAATAAATAATGCACATAGATTGTGAAAAGAAATCAGGCAGAAATACAACAGTCAGTTATACAGCCATGTCTCTGACTGAAATACATTACCACTATTCTATGTGCTATATTTAGTACTAAGACATCTATTTGAATGGCTGAGTGACAGAAAATCTTGGTAATTGATGAACTGTTTAAATCATCACTCAAGCAAAAATGCCTGCTTCCAGCTTCTCAAATGTGAGAATGCTGCCCCTCTCTGGGTTTGTCTTGTTTGTCAGAAGAGACAGGAAGGCGTCACCTTGGGTGAAACTGTGATGGACATATTCAACTATTGACAACCCCACTGAGATTAGTGAATAAGTCATCATTAGTCC
The DNA here is from genome assembly GCA_016859345.1 of Istiophorus platypterus. Taxonomy (NCBI): domain Eukaryota; kingdom Metazoa; phylum Chordata; class Actinopteri; order Istiophoriformes; family Istiophoridae; genus Istiophorus; species Istiophorus platypterus. The sequence goes on from CM029111.1 coordinate 4,177,952, forward strand.
TTACTTTCACCTTCACAACTAAAGAAAGTCTTTCTTCTCACATCTGAGCGGTTGTAAATCAGTATGTGGTTGAGAAAAGGTAGATTGATATAAAACACACATTAGGTTCCAGTGAAACCTCGCAGGAGAAGGCGGCTGTGAAATTAACCCAAAGGGAGTTTGTTTGAAGTTAAAAGGCACCGTGCTGCTGTGTCCCTCATGACTGAATAAGCAACAAAGCGGCCATATGACTCCAGTGGTGCAGTGATGAAGCTCTGAGTTATTAGTCAGAGCAGCAACAACATTTGAGGGCGCAATCTGTACAGGGTCAGTGGAGAGGATACCCTCCCTCCTTCCCTCCCTCCCCTCACACACAAACAAGCAAAAACAACAGCAGGGGCGGGTTAAGAAGCCTGACACACAGCAGGGGGGTGTGTGGTCCAGCTTAACATGTTGGCATCAACAAACACAGTGGGCGTACTTTACCACAGTCAGGGCCTTTATGGGATAATCTCCTATTTCAGCGTAACATAACTGCTTACTACTCGCAAATTATTTAAGTTTAAGTCCCTTCTCTTAATTCTTTCGTTTTAATTCAGCCAAGCATAAATTTAATTCTATTTCATTTTCCATTACTACTTCTTCTTCTTTCTCTCTTATCATCCTAAAATATTTCTAAATAGCAATCCTGGTTCATTAAAAGTTTAATTAGAGGCTCCAGGAATTTAAGTCAATTTGTCTTTTCCATTGGATGCAGAAAGGCTGCCAGTGAAATGTTTATCTATTAAAAAGTAAGAGAAAATTTTACAGACAAAGTCTAATGGACCGTATAACATATGCAAATAAATAATTTAAGATTCCACAGAGAATCACAGTGCTATATCAGACATGTAACAAGCTCTTAAAGTAGGTTCAAGCAACCACCAGTAATTTTCTGAGTCTGAGGATCCTTTAAAGATAGATTTAATTAATTTGACATTTTACAGTACATTTCCAGAGGGTAAACTTTACAATGCAGCAGATTTTTTTGGGAACAGGTCCAGAACGCAACATCAGCATGGATAAACTTTTAGTTTCTGCTCCATCAGCACCAGAAATCCTTAGATATAAAACTGGGTGACTGAGCATATCAGAGTTGAAAACAACTGTTATAAAACTATCCTATAACATTTGTCTATACAACCTCATACCTACTGACACATTTGAGACAGAGAGAAGAAAATCAGGCCTCTGTGTTTCAGCCAGTAGAGTTGGGTAGACACGGCGGTTCATAAATCTGATTCATGTATCAGGGAGGAGCAGGGTATGGTCATAATCAATACCACTCTGCCTGGTTTGAGTCCTCATTTCAGCTTGTCCTGTGTCACTGTGCTTTCAGCTTAAAAGGGCAGGTTTAAGGATTGCATGGTAGTGAGACTGTATCACAGAAAAAAGAAAAAAAATTAGGTATTGATTGTGCAGTGCTGTGGTAATATCTGCAACGAGAGAGGCCATATTTCTGTAAGAAGGGATGGGACTGACAGAGAGATTGGAATATCACACTCTGGCTGTGTAATTAGCACTCCAGCTTGCCTCCAGGCCCCATAATGACACCTGCTCCGATCTACTGATGCAGCAAGTCACAACAACACCAAAGCCCACAGGGAAGCTCCGCTTTCCTGGGACAACCGAGGCTGCTATGGCAACCCCTCCTTGTCTCTCTTCTTTTGTTGAGGTGCTCAGACAAGGAGGGGTTAATCAAACTTTTTCGTCAAATCTGACAGGATAATGTGTCCTGGCTGGCTTTATGTGTGTCTCTGACAAACTGTATTGTTAACTTTAAACTGCATTAACTGACACATGATGTCAGTCATAGAAAGCCTTGAATTAAAGAGTTAAACAGCCTGTAGACAAAATTAATATATCCCCTATGGTGTCGTGTAACTACTGTCCTGCAGAAAATTCTCTGCACCACAGAGCAACACAGTTGTTATTATTCCCTGTTACCCAAAAAGGAACAATTTACACTGAAACAAAGCCCATCACAAACTCTCGGCCACCCTTAATGAGTTCACACTTCATTTCCAATCATAATAACAGCATTTAAACATAACATGTTAAGTCCTGCCCGCCCGCCCACAATCCTCTGCTCCTTGTGGCTACATCAAGGAATTCGCAGCGTGAAAGCTGAATGGAATAAAAAGGAAAAAAGAAGAGAAAATATTCATAACTCCAGAGCCTTTGGCTGAGAATTCCTTTTCAGCCTGATTAAAATTGCAAAACGAAATTCTGTATTTGCATGTATGGTAATCAGCCAATTAAAACCATCTGAAATGCAAATGCATTGACCAATAGACTTAAAAGAAATATGAGTGGCATCTACAGAGTTGGTCTTCTCTTGCTCCTTACAGCTGATAAGAATCTGAGAAAATGATTCAGGGTTTGAGCAACAGTTCGCATCAGTCTGATCAGATGTGATGGTGGATGACAGTGTATCTGGATAGATTGGACTGCACAACCCACAACCTACAAACTTTGTTTTCTTATCAGAATGTGTTAAGCTGACAACAGCTACGATGCCATCCTTTTGTCACATCAGCTTTCATGTTTTCTTGTACCGTCACTCCTATTTAACATTTCCTGAATATAGCCTGGGCTTGTCTTGGAGCCATCAATATCTGAGCGTGTCTTCACTACACCATCCCACACTCAAAGCCCTCTAAATGGCCACCATTCGATCAATGAGGCCACATCTGACACGTGACACTATTGCTCTATGCTGAGACCCCTTGAGGACACTGGTAATAAAGCATCCTGCATCAGCATGTTCAACTATGCCCACTGCTGTGGGTGGATATTGTGGCTAAAACGGGTTAGTTTCTTACTCAAGCAGAATAAATCCCTGTGGTTGAGAATCATTTAATCTCTAATGGTGGCTTCACTGCTAATTGCCTAAACAGTTTTTCCCCCAATTTAACAATATTCAAACAATGCATATTCTATAGTAGCTGAAAAAGATTATAGTGTCATCCACTCTTTATAACTTTTGGGATATGCTGAGAAAATTTATTTTTCAAATGGTACCAAAAAGAAAGCGGCTCAATATAAGCATTTTTCAAGAGCAAATTTTTAATCCTTTGTGATGTCTTTCTTACAATTATTAAAATATTGCTCAAGCTAACCGGTGCAGAAGAAAAAAAAAATGTATTGACTGAAGCTACAGACATCCACCAGACCTGTATGAGGTCTGAAGGTTTAACTGGTGTGAGCAGATATATTAATGTTACAAGATGAGACACATAAAAACAACTTTAAATGAAATACTGCTGGCTAGTCACAGGCAGTCTCCATCTGGCTACTGTACTGACTGATGGTCAACTGGGACAGACAGGACTACTGCTGCATATAGCCGAATGAGGGAAAAGACCTACTGTCATTATAATGAAGTGAGAGCAGGCTAAACTACAATGTGTACAACCTGTGGTTGTACACTCCACAGCACAGGTGTCTTGAATTTTTCCAGTAAAATTAACAAACTGGATTTAACCTGAAACTCAGTCTTTACGAATAGGATTCACACAATCAATTGAGTTTTAATTAAATGTTTTTTTTTTTTAGAAAGAATAGAATCAAGGTACCTTGTAATATATTATCAGTAATTTGTTGTTTGAAGCCTGTGCTGCTGTAAAATTATATTTTAAGAGGCACAATGACTATGCATGAGGCTAGTAGTAGCTAATAAAATATTTCCTTGCATTTAAAAAAAAACAAAACAAATTAACAAGTCTAAAGGAGATCGAATAGTGGACTTCCCTCTTCATGTAACTGACCCTCTTCACACCACCTCAAAGGATCCCGAATGTGCTGATACTTACAAACTGCTGTCCTTCAGCCCAGTGTTGAATATTCAAAAGTGATTAATTTGAGCTGTATCCACAATGTATAATCACTGAACTCTAGATACAATGCAGAGCACAAATAATTTATTGGGGTGGCAAGCTGCCAGATAAGACTAAATGTGTCTGTATTTGTGATGTATAATGCATATTCAGAGTACCTTTCACCTTCCTCCATAATTAATGAGGCCTTTTCCTAGCAGTATCGACATAGTTAGTCTGCAGTTGTCTAAAAAGACAGAAAACATCCCTCATAAATTATGATTTAAGAAAATTAGCACTGGTCCTACAATGGGGTGCCGTACTTTTTAAGATGTGACACTGTAATTCCTATCTGATGCAATGCTTATATTCTGCCACTTGATAAAGAAACTCACTTTAATATCTTCACAGTCTGTGATGCAATGATCCACCATAAAATTTTGACGATGCACCCCATACTGTAGAATGGGGCTGAAATGAAAAATAATGACATTGCAGCTTAATACCCTACAGGCTAAAACAAAGATGACAAGAAAACATCAGAAAAGAACAAGACAACAAAATACTTGTGCCTGTTAATTTCCACCTTGTTATCTTATAAAATCATAAATCAAATTCCTTTTCATTGTGGAAAATCACATATTTATCAATTGAAACAACACAGATTCTTTCATTACGTTGAAATTACACAAAAAAGGAGATGTAACACTTCACAGGGGGTAAATTGTTGCAGAAATCTTCCCAACATAAAGCTCCTTTAGGGGACCAATATCATATGGGACAAAGTAAGACCTGAGCCCCAGCAGGTTTTCTACAGGAGGACAAAAGGGCCCTATCTGACAACAAGGTTTAGACTGAAGCTGGAAACCAGCTGTTAGATCAACCTACAAAACAAATTACAAGAAAAAAAACAATATTTGCTGCTGTTTTCTCTGGTTACTGCAGTGACTCGCCACATGAACTATTTTTATTACTCTAGCACCCTCTTGTGGTTTAAACTCGTGAAATCAGCTAAGGAGCTAAAGAAAGCTCAACAGCACTCTCCAGTGCTCTGAAAAACACACGACAGTCATCTACCACATCATATCATTAAGCAAATCAAGTCTTACAAGACCAAACATGAAAAGTGGTTTGCTTTATCAAATAAACACCACAAAAAGAACATGGTTCTCTAAATAGGCCACCTGTGAGAAGCAGTAGTGAAACTTGAGATGAACTCGTGTTGAGGATGAGTCACTCGGTTCCAGTCAGACACACTGTTTAGCGTGTGAGTAATCTCAGTGTGGTGGTGGGCTGCCGAGTCGGCCTCAGCGCTTAGTCTAAAAATCTGTTAGGTTGGCTGGGGTACAGATTCTAGCGGAGCGATGTGTGTGCAGGGATTTTCCCTTGTTTTCAGTCTTGGCGGGGTAGCACTCTGCAAAATGTGAAGGTGGTGTTGTGGGCTAATGTTGTTTTAAATGTGTTTTCGTAATAAATGACTGGCATAAATGTCTTCTATTTTTATACCTTTGAGCTCCAAATATAGAAGTTTGGACCCAAATTTCTATTTTTATACCTTTGAGCTCCAAATATAGAAGTTTGGACCCAAATTATCTGAAAACTAAAAACACAACTAATAACCTGCATTGAAAATATAACTTAATCACACTGGACATTGAAACAAAATTCAGACCTACTTTCGATCAAAACTAATTAATAATTCATAGCTATGATAAAACTAGCTGTATGATTTTGCTTTGAATGTTTGTCTTGTGTTTTTGTGACTGCACTTTGAATGTGTGAACATGTGTGTCATAGCCTTACCCTGGTCTATGTTGTGCTGTGGTAGCTGGCTCATCTGACTGTGGACCACACCTGCGTAATTTCGGAGAAAAGCCTCTTCACTTGGCGTAAGCTGATAGGGAGTACACAAAATGAAATTCCATGTTACAACACAAATTCATCTTGATGGTGAAGTCAAGCATACTTTGCTATTGCTGACAATTCAAATGAAACTTCAGTCAAAATAATTCTCCATGAGGTCGGCTTGTGACATTGTAGATCCAAAAATTTTTGAGTTTTTATTAGTTAGTTTGAAGAAATCATAAATATATTTTTCAGCCCTCTTTTTGTGTTTCAACACAACCCTTTCTTAAAATCATTGTGGAATCCTAGGAATATTTGACGGTTCTGCCCATTTTGAAAGTGAAAGAGTATATAGAAAATGTTATTCATCAGTTTTGTTGACATCCCAAATCCAAATTATACATTATGTATTTTACAGTACTAAATACAAACCATCCCTTAATGTGTACATGTAACCATAGTCATCAGTCAAATTTTAAGCCAAGCACATGGTATATACTGTACATTGAGAGATACACATGCGTATACTTTACATAATCACATAATTCATGCATATAAAGAAACCAATTACAATGTACATGCATTAATTATTCCAGTACTACTTGCCCTCTGCCTTCTCATTGTTCACACACTGATTTGAGTTGTATAGAGATTGTATGTTGTTCCTTTTTGCTTGTTACATATACATTTACACAGGAATCTATTTTTCCCTACTTGTATGTACACAGTAGTTTAATATTTATGTAGATCTATCTTTGTCCAGCTTTAATGTCTTTGTTTTTAGCTTTATGTCTTTCTAATTATCTTCTGAACACTGTTCTTGAACATTGACTGTGTAGAGGGCAGCGGATAACAGTAGTCAAATTCCTTGTATGTGTAGACATACTTGGTCAGCAAAGCTGATTCTGGACACAAATATGGTCTTTCAGTAACTTAAAACCTATTAGTGGTGTCTCTTAGTGACAAGTGTTTCAACTCTGTGCTTTATAGCTCTGGGAAGTACTTCTTCATCGATTGGAAACCTGAACCTAACTGTACAAAAATCCAATTTATAGCAACAAATCTGAGAGAATAACACTCAGGTTAAGAGTTAACATTGATAATGATGGCAGCTTTAAGCCACGTATTAGAAATTTTTAATCACACTTTCAGAAATTTTCTTAATTAAAAGATTTTTGCCTATAATTTATCGTACAACACTTGTGCAACAGTATTAAAATCAAAGTATACACACAGAGTGAGCATTCAAAGCATCAAGGTTACACCTGTGAGCTGATCTTTATGACTTCATTTCAGGGTTTTCATTTTAGCCAGCAAATGTGAATTTTGCTGCCTCAAATCACACCCAAAACACAAACTGAATTTCAGCCATAGCTTTTAAACATTATTTCTGAGTCGCCTAAGTGACAAAATGAAACTCTTTACTACTGTCTAGTTAGTGTGATGCCTGAGGCTAAGTGGATGATGTCTCTCTGACCGTTTGGTTTCTCCTCCAGGCTGTTTTTAAAATGAAGACCTTTTATGTTGTATGTACAACAAATAAGCTTTTTATATATATATATATAAAAAAAAAAAGATCTGAAGTAGGACATGTTTACATCTACTTGTTTCTGCAGCCTCATAGCCAATAAGAATGCAGTCAGGTTTTTGTCCTCAATGTGCTGCAAATCCCTTGTCTCTGCTTACATCATCCAGACTGTCAAAAGTGGAATTTAGACAAGAATTCATTATCTCAATCATTGTCACTACCTCAGGTGAAAAAAAACCCATCTGTGGAGCTGCTATACACTCTGCCTTATGTAGACATACTAAATCTGGTGGAAATATAAGAGGAGTGCTGTCATATTTGACATGTGCATGTCCTCTCTAGAAAATGATGGAAGGGCTTGGTTTGATTGTTTCTGACGGCTTCAAAAAAAAATATTATGCCTTTAACTTTGATTCTATTTTTAACTAAAGCTTCAGTCTACCCTGCGCCGTTAACAGATTGATGTCTACACAAAACGTTTATACAAAAAAACTTGGATAGATTTTTTAATTAACCGTGAGTCTATGCTGAAGTTCATGACATGAAATAGTTTGCTCTAAGACTCTTTTTAAGATTAATTTTAATGGCAGGATAGTCAAGTTTCTCCTTCTGTTTCTGGAAGCACCCATCTTACCAATGACACATTTAAACATGGTGATAATGGTTTCTGGTGTTGATGGCTAAGTTAGCAACTTTGCTTATTCGGAGGAGATTTCGGAAGATGAAGGTGACAATGTGTGACTTGGCTCAAAACCATTGGGTTTATGAGCAGGATAATAGGTTTGACTAAAGTAGATTTTTTGCTGTTTTTTAGATCTGTAAAATGTGATCACCCAACTTTAAAATCTTCCATTAAACAATGTTTGCATTGAGACAAGACACATTACTTACATTTGATCCCATTTTCTTAAGCATGAGCAGGACCCGCACTTTCTGCTGGATGTACATGTCTTCTGGAGACTTCCCCGGGGCCTCCTCGCGGTTCATCCCCCCTGCTCCTGTGGCTCTGCACACAAAAACGAATCCAGATTACACAAGACCAGTGAAAAATCACAGCTACACAAACACTCCGTGTTATTAGAGGTTAAAAATTCTTAAACACTGAGTTACAAAATCTCACTGGTCATAAGATGATAGAGTGATACCCCATTTAAAATCTTTGGATTGTGAACGCTCACCCCTGCAGCCCTGAAAAGTGATAGTTGAGACTGCTTCAACCAAGTAGCTACATATTGATTTATATAGTTTTTTCCTTTTTTATGTTGAGTGTTTTGTTCTTCATGTGAGTTCTGTACTAAATACAGATCAATCAGAATCTTTCATGTTTTCCTTGCCAGTGCTCATCAGCAGATATGAGGTTTAGGTTCATATAGTCAGCAGCACTGAGCTAACACTCCCTGCAGTATTACTATTACAACAACATGAAAGACCGACTTCATTCAGTTATCAAATGTTGTCTAATCTGACTTCTCAGACATTGAGCACCAGGCTAAAACTACATGTTTTACTATTAGGGTAAATAATAAAGATGGTCTGTGTGATGAGCACTTCGTTCATACTGTATAATCCAAACAGCGATGATATTAGGAGTCAGTGGCCTTGTCTCAGTGCAGTCACAGTGCAATTTTGGCACTTCACAGCATGAATTGCTGTCATTAATATTGCATAGCAGTTTTCACACAGATCTCGCCACTGCCTGCTCCTTCCATCTCTTATTCTCTGTCTAACTAATGACCTATTTTCACTGTCAGTCTGCAGAGATGTGAAATATAGGCAAAGGGGGAGAAAAAAGAGGGAGGGAAAAGAAGGCGATAAAAGGAGCTGCCAAAACTAATGTGGATGACGGAAAAGGGATAGGCTCTACTGTGATATCACACACATAACAAGGTCGGCTGCTGTCGCATTAGATCTCTGTTATAAATGCACCAACAAGATGGGGCATACGGCATGACTTGATATCAAGCCTAAATTTTCTAATTGAAAAAGCTAAAACATGCAGATGGAACAATTTACTGAAAAGAGCAAAAATAAATAAATAAATCTAGTGGAGAAAAAAAAATTAATAGAGAATATCAGTATGCAAGTCAGGATCTGTTTTCCCCCCTAAGAATCTTCATAAAGAGGCTATGGGAGCCACAATGACTATGATAGTTCTGGCAATTTATTTTGGCCTCTTATCTATACAAAAGACCACTAATGCAAGTTGACAAGCTGTTTGATGTGGGGTTATATTTAATTGAGGAGCTGGCTCGCCATCCCCCCTTCCCAGAGCCCAGGGGTGGAGGATGAATGGGGCACCGTTGGCCATTGGCGGGCGCTTGGGTGCCACTGTGAGCGTGTGGATTCACCCAGATCAGAGCAGCTGGAGAGCATGCTTCTGGCTTATAATTACAGCAACCTTTGGTGGCTGTTTACTGCAAGCAACTAACACTTTACTTTGTCCTTTAGTCTGGTTTCAGTCACACAAACTGGTAGTGAATGAATAAGGGGCAGATGAACATTAGTTATTCACTTTAACCTACCTAGCATCAGGCATAGTTTATTTGTGGAGCCGCCGAAGACTCAAAGCAAGATAGACATGAAAGATTGAGAGAGCTTGCTGGTGTCAGTTCAGTAGCTCAGTACACCTTTGGGCTATTGGTGGTGGTGGTGGTGTGTGAATGTGTCTGGGTGGGGGTAGTGATGGAGAGAAGATGTTGGTGGAGGGTGTAGGGGGTTGGCAGTGGCTTCAGATCAGCACTGACACGTTTGATCACGTCTCCAAGCTTCTCGCCTCAGACAAATGGGAGAGCCGAGACTCCAGGCACAGAGACCTACCAGCGAGACGACACGCAGCATGACAATGTTAGAAACTCGGGAGCGCAAATCTGCCAGCCTCAGAAACATGCTGGGAATAAATCGGTTATCACGTACGAGTGAATAAAGAGTAGAGGATGAAGATGTTTTTCATGGATAACTTAAAAACAGGATTCTATCATTGCCAAAAGGTGTCCTCTGTCTTGCAGATTTTTTTAAACAGAAATGATTATACAAAAACAATCCACTGATATTGAGGCATATTTTGAGACTTGAAAACTTAAACATTTTTATGTCTGCTACTTCACAAAAGACTGATATATTCCCCACTCATCATCTGTATAAATAGGCCCACTGCTTTCATGACTAACACATCTCTGATCCTCTGATGTTTGCTTTTGAAGTTTGAAAACTGGCCATATTTAGAACCATCTCTGCCCAAGCTTCTGACTGTTTTGAGGGTTGCAATTTATATTTTTACCACCCTGAAAGGTTTTATCTTATCCCACTTTCAAAGTGATATCTGCTACAACAACAAAAAAAAAACAACAAAAAATGTGCATGAATTCCCAAAGGGAGAATTTCTGTGGGAAGTAGAAACAATGCAATTGTGAATGAGGGTGATTGACCAAACAATCTACAGAGTAAATAATCAGCAGATTAATAATGAAAATAATCATTAGTTGGAGCCCAAGTTGCAACACTAAGCAAATTACTATTTTGTGAAAGTGACCCAGTTAAAAAGTCTTCTAAAAGTCCAACTTTGTATCAAAATGCAGACTGACCAATAAATTCATTGCATATTTCAATGCAAATTCAGTTCATTTCTTCAAACTCTGTTGTGATTAACCTCTTAGACATTCTTAAGACATAAAACACAAACTCCTCTATTCATAGAAATCATTGTCTGTATTACATTTGCAACTTTGACAAATAGCCAAGTCCATCTAGATAATTCCTTGAATGTTAAGGCCTCAAATTCTTTCTGATTGTTTGATTGATTGATTTGTATGATCTGACACATGTGGGAACAACTGGGAATCTCATGTCTGTGTTTACGAGGTTTTTTTTATATAAAAAGACAGCTTAGAAAAAGAAAAAAAAAACAGACAAGTATGCCAATAAAATCAATTTAGACAGGAAAGATTTGTCAAGAAGCAGCTACAAAGACGAAAATAACAAATGGCAAAACGTTGCTAAAAATCTATAAATAGTTTTTTGGGAAGAAACCCTGCTATGTGTAGCCTTCTACGGTCATTCTGGCATTATTCTGATGTACATGGTCTTCTTTGTAATATGTCTCCAATAATTTCATGGATGGCAACAAGGATCCTGTCAGACTTCTTTGTGTGTGCCTGATGTTAGGTTCTAGAGGTGGGCTGGCTCAACACTAATCCCTCGAGGGATGCCCGGCCTCAGACACATGCAGCTAATGTTCCAGACGTAATCAAAGGCTTTCTTTATTGCTGATCTGGGTCTAATCCCCCCTCTCTGCCTGTGTTAGGCTCTTGTCAATGTTGTGATGTCGGGCTGAGCTGAGACATCAAAATCTTTGAGTCCCTGTGGCAGTCCATCAAAACCACAGCCTAACTGAACTGAGAAAACTTAAGGAAACAAAAGTAACACATAGGCAGCTTCAGATATCTAATCTGCACACATAGTAGTGGAGGGAGACATAGCAATTGGTAAGAAAATATAGTGCATTAGGGCTGCAACTTCATTATAAATCAATCTATAGTTGTTTTTTTTCCATGATGAAATTGTGATTACAACTGCCTTGAGCCAAAGATGGAGTCTTAAAATGTTTTGTTTTTCTTGTTTGACCAAAAGTCCAAAACCCAAAGATATTCAGTTTACAATGACATGTGACAAAGAATAGATGCAGATCATCACATTTTAGAGGAATTTTTGTTGGCATTTTGTCCAGCAAATATGCAAGTTGCTCTTTTCAAGTGTTTTGACGAAGCTTAGAAACATGTACTTATGCACATATGAATATGTATGTATAATACATATACTAGTGTTGCACGGTGTACCAATACTAGACAAGTATGACAATACCCTGCTGTCAAAAGCAGTACTATACCACATTTTATTAGTTGGTATTAACAAAGGCATTGCTGACTGTCCGTGGCTTGTCAAAAAAGCAGGTGCATGAAGCGAATTATGGCATTATTGCACTAAATAGCCAACAGCCGGGACAAGCACACGGACACCACACAGCTTGACTGTAAAAGACGGTTTAAACCTATGGAGACCAAGGGAGCCAACACGTCCGACCTAGCAAAGCATCTCACTGACATGCCGACCTGTTCACAGAATTGAAAGAGTGACAAGCTAGAAAATTTAGATAAATAGATAACTTAATTACACCTTACCAATGTCCTGAATATAGAGTAGGTGCATAGACACAATTTTTGTACTTTTGCCTCTGTACATCAACACAATGGATTCGAAATGAAGCAATCAAGATATGATTAAAGTGTAGACTTCCAGCTTTAATTAAAGGGGTTTCACAAAATTTCACAAATTTATTTTATTTTTATACACAGTCCCTATGTAATTTTGAATGGCTCAAAGGTAATTGGACAAAACAATGATTATGAATATAACGAATATTCTCAATACACATGTATAGTGTGTACATGTGTAAATATATATATATATATATATATATATTCTGTTTATAATACAAAATTAAATTTCTCAAAATATACAAAAACATGGCGAAGTTGCTGCTGTTACTTCATCCAGTTAAAAAGGTCCCACCTTAAATGCAAAAAACAGATTTTCTTTTTAAAAAAGGAGCCAAGGTCTAAGATTTAGAATGACTGTTCTGATTATTTTTAGTGTTATCCACAAGTACTGCAAAATTTCATATAGCTCCTGTATATGAGATTAGTCTTATTTTCAAGTGTTTGCTGTATGAAACATTTGCTGTATGAAACAGACACTCTCACAGGAGTGCAACATTTCTAAAAGATATTACTCATTCAGCAATGCCACTTTAGAGACAGTGACAAGCCCAATTCATTGCATGGCTTCTGCTCTCCAAATACAGACAATGTACAAGACATGTACATTTGTCAGTATATGTGTCCATTAGTGCCTCTAAGAAACAATCACGTGGCTTCTGGAGACCACTGCAACACTCAAACTGAGCACAGTGGAGTGAGGGTCTGCTGCCAGGGATTACAGTATGCAATGTGATAGGCCCTCACATTTGCTGCGGGTCATGCAGGGCAAAGGCTGCAGTAGAGCATCGGCCCAGTCATACATGGTAGCCCACTTGTTGAGCTGGTTATTGTCTCTGGCTGCTCCCATGCACAACATCTGATTGATTTTCCAATCAATCAGATTTGAGTTGCTCCAACATCACGAGCAAATGTGTTACAAATCAATCAGATTTGTAAATCAAAGCAGAAACATAAGTAACAGGCCTCTGAGTTGCCTCTTGGAGTGGAGTTTAGCTTCACACAAATGCCATCAAAAAGCCTGAACACTATAGGACCCTAAGAGGTCAGCAGCCTCTGCAGAGAGGAACAAGCTGAGAGGAAAAATTACTTGAATTCAGTTGTGAGTTGCTCCAACATCCCAAGCAAATGTGTGAGAAACCTAAGTAGGCTACAACCATGGTGCGGATGCCAGCTGAGCTGCCAGCAACTTCGCCTGTTTCTGTAGAGCAGCTGTGTCACTGCAGGTACACACAAACACATAGACTTAGTCTCTTCTACTGGGGGCTAACCATCTCATTAAACTTGCTGAAACAACTAGAGGTCATACTGAAATTAGGACAGAACATTATCATTTATTTTCATACTGCGATAAAGATTCTGTTCCCTAATACGATAAAAATAAAAAAATTAACATAATGAGTTATGAGACTTCATAAGGGATAATATTTGACCACAGCTCAACTAACACTGCAGTTCAGAAAGATAAACAGCAATTTCATTGGTATTCTTTAGAGCTGTGATAATTATTCAATCAAGAGACAATATTCTAGAGACTATTTTGATTTTGAACTATTAATTGGTTTATTTTTTAGAGCAAAAATGCCAATACTCTCTGGTTCCAGATTCTCAAATGTCAGGCTCTAATTCTTTCTGTTGTCATATATGATAATATGTTTGGTGTTTGGACTTGATGGATCGTTTAATTCTTAAAATGGCTAAAAACACTGAAAAGAGATGTTCAATTTACATTGACATTAAACCAAGAAAAGCATTAAATACTCTCATTTTAAAAAGGTGTAACCCTTAAATGTTGGTCATTTATACTTTTTTCTGGACTTCTGACAATTATAAAAATTGTTGACTCTTCATTTCTACCCATTGCCTTAGACCCTTATAATAATTATAAGAGTGATTTCAGACCTATTGCCCTACACAACACAACTTAAACACATTCAAACCTGCAGAGCCATAATGAAAACTATTTAACCAGCCACATCCAGACTGACTCCCTCTGGGTCGGGCCAGCATGGGGTCCTGAAGCAGCGTGAGCCAGACGAGCAGACCAGAAAGGCTCTGGCTTGGACTGTACTGAATGTCTGCATGCTGCCTTTGTGTGGAGCCATCTCCTCATATGTACAGTGCCCACAACAATGGCTACAGTATTTGGGGACAATGGTGATGAACTGGATTGTGAAAACATTATTGATAAGTAGGTCATGTCTTGTTGTCACCACGTGAGGTATGAACTCCAACAATCCTGCTCAACTGTACAGGCTTAGTTCATATCTGGGTTTCTGGGTATGCTTAACCGTTCTTTGACTATTTCTGTGCGACAGTAAACTCATGCTTGGACCTACAGCAAGTGAACTACAGCAGGCTGGAAATGACATGAAAAGAAATATCTGGTGCATCTGTAATACAACTGCAGTTCAATCAAGAACTTGAATGAATATGTAACTTTTTCAGCAAGAACATTTTACAACAAGATTTAGGCAGCCTTGTTTTGTTTGTATTGCCCTCAACTCAGAATTTGATTTGAGGTATTCACAGACCATACTATATAGCATAATTAAATCTGGTCTATGATCTCAGAGCATCTTTGCTCGCTCATGTGGGTCTCTCAAAGGAATTGAAACAGAAGCTGCTGCCTTAAGCTGGTCCCTTGGGGGTGCGGCTGCAAGATTTCAAAAGCGCCAACGACAAGGCAGGGCATAAAATTCTGATTTGTGAAAGGTTATATGATCTCTGTGCTTGGAATGACACAATGCTATGCAAAAGGGTAGGCTACCATGCAAAACAAAGAATAGCACACAGAAAAGATGGCCAAGTTTGATGCTTAAGTTAAAAACACTTTGTGGTTGTCTGGAGGCCTCTGTGTGTAAGTAACGAATGGATGCAAGCAGCTCTTGTATCATAGTGTCAGGTCACAAGAGGCTACTACGTGGCCTGGTTAATGCTGACAGGCTGACAAGTGCCTGTGCCAAGCGCAGAGCTAGAGGCTGTGAGACAAACCAGCCCTCCCTCCCAAACACTGCTCACAGGCAGCTGATGAGGTCCCCTCGGGGCTCGAGGGGGTTGAGCAGCCGCTGAAGAGCACCTGCCCTGAATGTGATGAGGAGGGGAGGGAGGCGAGGCCAGGGGTCCTAATCTCTCTCCAAAATCCGGCCAGCCAGGGGAATGTGCAAACTAAGGCGGGCTTGACATACTGTGGTCCATGACCAACTCCGCTAGTTGCCAGGAGGATTCAGTGTGCTCGCCCGTGGCCAAGCCCCGACACCCACTGGCTGCAGCACTCATCAATGCCCTGCTCCCGGCAGGGTGCCAGCTTCACCACTCAAAGGGTTGTCAGCTATCTGACATGTGTGTGTGTGTGTGTGTGTGTGGGGGGGGGCACTGTAAAAGGCAGGGTGGCACAATGCATCTGTAGGTGGTGTGACCCAAAAATAGAAATTCAATGAAGGTGTTATGTGAAATGCAAACCTAAAGATGAAAAAAGGAAATAATTTGAATGAAACGATCACATGTACAGTAGCTGGCCGGAGCAGCACTGAGTGTGCTCTCTAGGCCTAAGCACCACCTTGGCTGACTACTGGGTGGTTTGGTGAGTGAGACAAATGGGTCTGTAATTTGTATTTTCATATAGCCCTGAGTCAAGTAGGTGTAGTCCGCTGAATCTCTTGTCAGCGGGAAACCAAAGAACTGAGACTGATAGTTTCTGACTGTGGGTCACTGACTCATTTTATTTAGTTTTCTTCGGAGACAAACTGAATGGAAAAAAAAAATAAATAAATAAAAGCAAGGCCGACAAAAAAAAAAAAAACAAAAAACAAAAAACAAAACCCGTGTGTCAAATGCAGCAAGCTGAAACTAAAAAAAGATGGATAAATACACACGAGTGAACGCTTCTTGTTATCATGCTGCGGGACGCAGGCTGTTCTAACTGTAGCGGCGCTCGTTGCTAGCAAGCGACGAGCCCCGGGACGCGATCTCGACGTGGATCTTAAACAATATCCGTCGGGGATAATGCGGGAGCTTTGACTCCACATGACCAGAAAGTCGCGTTTTAACGCGGACGAAGCCTCGGCGCGGTCCCCGCCGAACCCGCGCTAACCTTGGCAGAGCAGTCACAGCTAAATAGCCGAGCTAGCTCGCTAGCACGCCCGAGACAAAAGCCTGAATGAAGTTCCTATGGGTGCAAACATCATCCAGGTACCGCCGCCGAGCCAGAAGTGTAAACGCCGGGATTCAAACGCGCCTACCGTCTCCAAAATTACCCTGACGACGTGCAGCTCGCCGGGGGGAAAAACGAGACATAAGATCTTACCCCTCCTGGTCCAGCTTTTCTTTCTTCTGTGCTCTGTTTGAATGGTGTGTTGTTGTAGGAGGGCGTCCTGTTCCGGGGTCACATCCCTCCAGTCGGCACAGCTACGGCGGACTGACTCAACGCAGCGAGAGTCCAGCTGGCTAATCAATACCGCTGCCGGCCACCGGCGGCGCCACCTGCAAAGCCAAGGCTGCGCATAGCAGGGGTCAACGATCAGGCTCGACGCGGGGGGCCAGGCTTCGGCCGGTGGCCCGGCCGGTGGTGCTGCACAGGCCGGGTGGAGATGCACAGGCCGGTGGTGCTGCACAGGCCGGGTTGGTGCTGCACAGGCCGGGTGGAGATGCAGATCCAACATTTTCAGTGCTCCGTTAATATTTTTTTTATTTTGAATATTATTTGATTTTCTTTCAATGTAAGGGCAGCCTGGCTGGATTGACCTATGACCGGGGGCCCAAGGGCAAAAACTTGTCGTTGGGCTCCCGTTGACCCCGACTTTACGTGGCTCTTTCATTATTTTCTCTACAAAACTAGACTGCAAGGTGAAGTTTGAAGGCTCTAACAGAGTTTATTTCGGTGATAAAAAAAAAAAAAATACAGGGAAATTTGCATCAACCAAATGTCACAGAGTAAATCTAGGGCTTTTGGGGGCCCCTGGAGGTTTTGAGACCCTGGGAAGATTGATTGCTTGGCTCAGCTGGTAATCCAGCCATGATGTAATATTCCCCATTAGTGAGGACTGTTAAATGATTATATTTATTGGAATTCACACAAGCCTTGAACTTACATTGTTATCTACAGTAGATATGACAAATCATGAAAAAGTTTTGATGTTACCTATAAAAGAGAAAACCTAAGCTTTTGCTGTGGGGCAAATATTTTTGTTTCAGGGCCAGAATTGGCCTGTTATTTGCCTATCATGGTTCTCCATGGTTACTAGGATCTATCATAAAACTGTACATATCTAAATACATCTCAACATGAAATACTATATTATTCATGTTCAGGGGGAAAATATTACTTGTAGGAACCAATTTGTTTCATTGTCAAATTTTCTTCTCCAATTTTAAGTAAGGATTTTTGGCTTTACATTTTACAGTTCCACAAATGCAGATACTTAATTTTTGGACAATCTCCCTCTTCAGCAATGAAAGAACAATCTATGTAAATTGAAATGTTGAAATGTTTTAATGTCAAACCAGGTATGTCTTCATTTTTAATGTTATAATAATGTACAGCCTACGCTACTGCTATTTCACATGGTCACGAGAGAAAAGCTATTGAAATATATATGTATGTATGTATGTGTATCCCAGTAGACATTTCTCCCATTGAAGTATACTCTACCTGTGAACTCTGTTACATCACTGCTTAAACAATAAACAACTGTGAACACACTAGTTGGGCTTTATCACATTTGCTAAAACAACCCTTCATAATTAGAAAAATCAATTAATTGCTACAGCCCCAATTATGAAAGCTACATTGAGTGTATTCATTGAAAGTAAGAGGGGCCAAGACAGGACTATCGTTCATTTACTGACTCATAAAATAGAGATCACGCAAAAAATTAACAGAGGGTTGTCATTCCTCATACATTATCAGCTGTTTTCAAGCAAAATAAAAAAATAAAATAAAGCTTACAAATGACAGCCTAGAAAGCCTCCATGGGATCTACTGTTGCAAACTGTTTATTAAGTGTATGTTTCACTCCAAACAGCAAGTGAAGCAAGGACAGGTCTAAATCAGACCTTTGCTAACAATCAGTCTCTTTTAGCTGCACACATGTAAATTAGGCCTGATCCTTAAAGGATTTGTATGACTTGACATAAATCATGAATTACAATCAATTCAAAAGGCAACAGCAGTATATTTTACAATTTGCAAAAGTAGCCCATAACCTGAGTAGACTCACTCCTCTTGGCTTAAAAAAAGTGTTTAGCTTTGGGGACAGTGATGACCCATATCTAAAGTCTATTCCACAGTGAATATTTCAGTAGTTTAAGGTATCTATGCTGTATAATCTACAGCTACACTTGCTCTTCTGTATAAGTCATCATTGCACAGACTCATACAAATGGTAAAGATCATTTTAACTGTTACCCAAAATAAAGAGGCCCTGAAAAGCATCATCTTCTTCCACTCAACTGGTCCTGAAGGACTGACAGGAGGATTTACAGCACGTAAAGTAATCTGAATACACAGTAAAACTGAATCATCCAGTACATGGGCTCATTTAAACAGATAAAACACTATCTTGCACAGCATTAGATATGTCAACGTATAGAGTTGTTTGACAGTGTAAGCATGAAAAATCCTTCATGGCACCTGGCACATCAGTTCAAAAATGAAATGGAAATCACAATGCATAACTTAAATATCAGAATACAACACACATTCATAAATGCGCTAACACACGCAGACACACGGACTGCATAAACTGACATAGTACATATAGTTCAAAATTATACTTAATTGTACTTAATATACTCAAAAGGTGAACAGTACCACATTTTGAGAAATGCAACCACATGTCTGTGGCTTACTGGAGTCCACAGATTGTCTTATTTGGGTCCTACGGAAGCATGCACTCAATATCGTGTCTGTTATGTTATTTTCACCAAACATCTATAACATCTCTGCCTAGCACCTGATATCATTACTTTGTCCAGTGGCTAATGGCAATCATGTTCATGGAATAGTTAGAAATTTTGGGAATTACTCTTTTGACAAGAGTTGGATGAGAGAATCCATACCGCCTTCATATATATCTGGTAAATGCGAAGCTGAGGCCGGGCGACAGTTAGCTTAGCTTAGCATAAATACTGGAAACAGGGAAACAGCTAGCCTGGCTCTGTGCAAAGGTAGAAAGAACTCAGCTTCAAGTTTAACAGACAGACACGAGAATGGTACTGAACCTCAGTACCCCATTAGTGAGGACTGTTAAATGATTATATTTATTGGAATTCACACAAGCCTTGAACTTACATTGTTATCTACAGTAGATATGACAAATCATGAAAAAGTTTTGATGTTACCTATAAAAGAGAAAACCTAAGCTTTTGCTGTGGGGCAAATATTTTTGTTTCAGGGCCAGAAATGGCCTGTTATTTGCCTATCATGGTTCTCCATGGTTACTAGGATCTATCATAAAACTGTACATATCTAAATACATCTCAACATGAAATACTATATTATTCATGTTCAGGGGGAAAATATTACTTGTAGGAACCAATTTGTTTCATTGTCAAATTTTCTTCTCCAATTTTAAGTAAGGATTTTTGGCTTTACATTTTACAGTTCCACAAATGCAGATACTTAATTTTTGGACAATCTCCCTCTTCAGCAATGAAAGAACAATCTATGTAAATTGAAATGTTGAAATGTTTTAATGTCAAACCAGGTATGTCTTCATTTTTAATGTTATAATAATGTACAGCCTACGCTACTGCTATTTCACATGGTCACGAGAGAAAAGCTATTGAAATATATATGTATGTATGTATGTGTATCCCAGTAGACATTTCTCCCATTGAAGTATACTCTACCTGTGAACTCGGTTACATCACTGCTTAAACAATAAACAACTGTGAACACACTAGTTGGGCTTTATCACATTTGCTAAAACAACCCTTCATAATTAGAAAAATCAATTAATTGCTACAGCCCCAATTATGAAAGCTACATTGAGTGTATTCATTGAAAGTAAGAGGGGCCAAGACAGGACTATCGTTCATTTACTGACTCATAAAATAGAGATCACGCAAAAAATTAACAGAGGGTTGTCATTCCTCATACATTATCAGCTGTTTTCAAGCAAAATAAAAAAATAAAATAAAGCTTACAAATGACAGCCTAGAAAGCCTCCATGGGATCTACTGTTGCAAACTGTTTATTAAGTGTATGTTTCACTCCAAACAGCAAGTGAAGCAAGGACAGGTCTAAATCAGACCTTTGCTAACAATCAGTCTCTTTTAGCTGCACACATGTAAATTAGGCCTGATCCTTAAAGGATTTGTATGACTTGACATAAATCATGAATTACAATCAATTCAAAAGGCAACAGCAGTATATTTTACAATTTGCAAAAGTAGCCCATAACCTGAGTAGACTCACTCCTCTTGGCTTAAAAAAAGTGTTTAGCTTTGGGGGACAGTGATGACCCATATCTAAAGTCTATTCCACAGTGAATATTTCAGTAGTTTAAGGTATCTATGCTGTATAATCTACAGCTACACTTGCTCTTCTGTATAAGTCATCATTGCACAGACTCATACAAATGGTAAAGATCATTTTAACTGTTACCCAAAATAAAGAGGCCCTGAAAAGCATCATCTTCTTCCACTCAACTGGTCCTTGAAGGACTGACAGGAGGATTTACAGCACGTAAAGTAATCTGAATACACAGTAAAACTGAATCATCCAGTACATGGGCTCATTTAAACAGAT
This sequence comes from Istiophorus platypterus, assembly GCA_016859345.1. NCBI lineage: Eukaryota > Metazoa > Chordata > Actinopteri > Istiophoriformes > Istiophoridae > Istiophorus > Istiophorus platypterus. The sequence goes on from CM029111.1 coordinate 4,199,183, forward strand.
AAAACACTATCTTGCACAGCATTAGATATGTCAACGTATAGAGTTGTTTGACAGTGTAAGCATGAAAAATCCTTCATGGCACCTGGCACATCAGTTCAAAAATGAAATGGAAATCACAATGCATAACTTAAATATCAGAATACAACACACATTCATAAATGCGCTAACACACGCAGACACACGGACTGCATAAACTGACATAGTACATATAGTTCAAAATTATACTTAATTGTACTTAATATACTCAAAAAGGTGAACAGTACCACATTTTGAGAAATGCAACCACATGTCTGTGGCTTACTGGAGTCCACAGATTGTCTTATTTGGGTCCTACGGAAGCATGCACTCAATATCGTGTCTGTTATGTTATTTTCACCAAACATCTATAACATCTCTGCCTAGCACCTGATATCATTACTTTGTCCAGTGGCTAATGGCAATCATGTTCATGGAATAGTTAGAAATTTTGGGAATTACTCTTTTGACAAGAGTTGGATGAGAGAATCCATACCGCCTTCATATATATCTGGTAAATGCGAAGCTGAGGCCGGGCGACAGTTAGCTTAGCTTAGCATAAATACTGGAAACAGGGAAACAGCTAGCCTGGCTCTGTGCAAAGGTAGAAAGAACTCAGCTTCAAGTTTAACAGACAGACACGAGAATGGTACTGAACCTCACGTCTAACTCTCGGCAAGAAGGCAAATAAGCATATTTACCAAAATGTGAAACAATTCCTTTAATGTGTAGTTGCTGTTTAGTGAGGATCTGCTGGGTAGGATGCTGGGTACCCAGGAATGTTATCAAAATAAAGGTGTCATTCAAAGTTACTTTCTTATCTCAGAATAAATTGTAAATGTTAAAATGCTTGCTGTCTACTGGCACCCAAAAGGCAACATACTGTACTTCAAGGCAATGTTACACATTGATAAGTGATATAGGAGTAAAGACAACATCTTTTTCAAAATATCCGTCATGACTTTGTACAAGTGCTTCAAAGTTATTAGATTAAATAAAATACAATAAAATAAAAAATAAGACAAAATTGCAAAGAGTGAGTTCAAATGAAATGGAAATGACACAGCTATCAACCATAATCAAAGACTTGAGGTGAAATTGCCTCCCTGTTATTTTACTCCATGACTGAAAGTTATCATCTAAAGTTGTCATAAATCACCGTTGTTTGCCATTTGCTCCCTGCTGAGTAATGCAGTTGGTGAGTTGAACTTTCAGCCTCTGCTTCCGTTTCACTGATTCATGACACCTTTGCATGAGCAGGTGGTTTCAAGTAGCAAGTTCAACAAAACACAAACACGTTTATTTTCTATCTTGATATGTCCCCAGGGCAAAGGCATTCCATTGTTTGATGGTAGAAAGATGAGTGTGATGGATTTCCCTTAATCCAAAAATGTTTGTATGCTGAAATGATGCTACATGATTAACTCATTGTCTTTGGATGCCTCCACTTAGTCATTATTTACCACAGACAGGCCAGTCAGATGTAAACATTTGTGGCTAGTCCTTGAATACAGTCAGTAAAGTGAAATATTTCATTGTGTTTTCTTCCCTTTTATGTCCACGAGTTAAAATCCAGAATTTTTTGGCTGGTCCTCAGGTGTTCAGTGTCTGTCACGGCCTATTGTCTTTGGCCAGGGAGTGCATCATCCAGTTGACTTTGGTCTTCCAGCTCTCTCGCAGAGCCTCGTTAAACTTTACTTTGAAATTCTTCAGTGCCTCGTCCTCCGATTTGCCCAAAGCTAAAGAATCCTTTTAGAAACAAGACACCAAAACATGGTCAACATTATTATCATCCTTATTATCATTATTATTATTAGCAGCAGCAGCAGCAGCATCATTAGTGTTGTTGCATACCTTTAGATACTGGATGTCTTTAAAGGAGGAGAGCTCTGGCAGTCCTGCTGCCTTCATCGTAGCAAAGAGGTTGACGAACAGTGTCCCGTTCCGACACAGGATCTTATAGGCCCGCTCACAGTACTCCCTGAACCTGACAACAGGGATGCAACAATCAGCCACTGGTTATTGAAATGTGTGAACATAATCCAGGATCAGTAAACAAACCCAAAAGAAACTGTACCTCTCAAACTTCTCACTGTTGTTTGTCCTCCCTTGCTGAATCACATGGACAAAGTCATAAGTCAAGATGAAAGGCACACGCTCCCTGTTGATCCCTAGTTTCCGCTTGAAGTTGCCCAGGAAATGCCCAAAGTCAATGTGGAACAGCTGAGGCACAAAGGTTAAAACCACTGTTGAGTAGGTTCTGAATCACTGACCACAGTCACATCTCTTAAAGACTCACTAACCGTTGAGTGACCTGAACGATTTCAGTCCAAAATGTCCATCTATTCTGACAAAATAGTCACTGGGATTAGACTAAAAGTAACAATCCTTTAAGGTTACTGGCTAATCAGAAATCCTATTGCAAACCTTGACATTTCAATCAGTATTACATTTTTTTCAGTGACAATTACTATACTATTCATTTTAGCAGCTGTAGTATTCATTTTGCCACTTGCTTCATTATATAGCTGAACATAAATAAATTCATGTTGAGTATTGGGTTAAAAGTACAATCTACTTCTCACTTTATGTCTAATCTGTCCCTCGTGTTAGAAGAAGCAAACCTCACCTGTCCAGTTTCCCTGATCATGATATTGTCATTGTGACGATCTCCAATGCCCAAGACGTAAGTAGCTACACAGTAGCCAGCGCAGGACAGCGTGAACTCTTCTATTGCTTGATCCAGTTTGTCCCTGGTGACAGAGAGTGTCAAAGAGACAAGGACAGCCTACATCAGTACTATATAAACACATGTACATCACTCAGTCAGGCAGGTTTGCCTTCCCAGAGGAGTTCCTGTGGCCGATTAATGATTGACTGTCACGTCCTTTTCCTCGTCCAGACATGCAGGGGGCTCACCATATTAAGCTTTTACTAATTTTCTCCGCTCCATTTCGGGTGCTGCGGCATTTCAAGCTAATTACCTCTCTGTTCTGTCGTGCAGTCCGCTGAAGCTGTCTTACCTACGTAGAGTACAAAGGATTATTCATTGCGTCAAATGGTTCTCCTACTTCAAGGAGCTTTTAGAATAGACAGGACCTTCAGACTGTCTGGTACCAAATAAAAATCTGCCCTTGTTTAATGTTGGTAAATGTCGTGGTCTCAAAGTGCTGCATACAATAGATATTGGGACATGATAGATATTTGGTACACTGAATTGCTCATGTCAAAATATCTACATCCAGATACACAGATATCCAGAGAACATTTCTTACAATGTAAAAGTTAAATGCCCCATGGTAAATGGAAAACAAATATTTAAAGTTAAAAAAAATTAATAATTTTAGTGGTGGACATCATCTATACTGACGAGCTTGAAGAGTTGTGCATGTCTTAGTCGACTAAACCGAGCCAGTAAACTCGATATGACAAATTTAACACCTTGACTCATGTTTCAGTTCCCCACAATATGAAAATAGTTGAAGTGCTAGTGTTTTTCACACATTTTACAATGCACTTTGGCACATAATTATGCACTGTAGTTGTATATAAGAAATCAATATACTTTACCATTTAGTACTAACAGTAAATGACACAAGTTGAACACAGAGAGATGTCTGTAAAAATGTGACCTTGGAGTAGTAACACCAATTTAAAATGTGAAGACTTCCCACGTGGCACAAAATGCACAAAATAGCACAAAATATTTATCCACAGATTGAATACTTTTTTTTCGAGATAACACAGCGCCAATTCGTCTTTAGTGTTATGTCTCGTATCCTTTTCTTTTTAACATTGCTCATGAGAGAGCCGGCTTGGGAGCACAGGGGGATTCCCCCTGAAAGGAGCTGGGGAATGTTACTGCGGAAGGGGCCATTTGCACAACTCTGCGCATCCTGTTGCTTTCTGTGAAACTGATCACGATAAACAAGTCAAAATGGGTGGATGGATAAAACTCTGTGCCTTCAGCATCGCTTGGTGTACGTGTAATTGACCCAGTGCTGGGTTGTTGGGATTAAAAGATGCTCACCACTTCCAGAGATCAGCACAGTATCTTATCGGTAGATGTTGACATTTTGAGGATTCCAAATATTAACCGAAGCTGTTCATCATACTCACTCAGGATTCTTAGATTTGAGCCAGTTGAGCAGGGCATCCTTGTTGAAGGCAGCGGTGGCGGCACTGTTACTGCTGTTGCGTTGGATATTGGCGATGGTGTCTGAGTTCTTCACCACTTCGATGAGCCCCATCTTGTTCCCGGTGGACAAGCAGCCATATGGGATCATCCTGTGATTGCGGAGTGAAATCGATGGTATTAGGTTGGGTATTAGGTCTCCTTGTGCCATAACATCAACAGCTGCTGCAAACAACTGCTCTAATTGTACCTGAGATCAAGGCCTTCTTTCTTCCATAAAGTCTCCATGAGCTGGATCATTTGGAGGGTCAACATGTCCTGTCGAAGATCTAAAGGTGATGAGTAAAAAAAGGTGAAATTAAAAAAATAAATAAATAAACTTTATATATATATATATATGGTCAAAGTGATTCATCAAATTTAAACTGAGCTTAAGGCGCATCCCTCTCCCAATCCACTTGGTACATTTATCTCTTCAGCACATATATGTGTACATATCATGTCATATGTACATATGTGATACACCACCAGGTATTTTAACACTTCACTGTATCTTTTTGTGATAACTGACCTACAACTTAAATGAGAACTGTGTGGCTGCTATATGTTAATTTTTGGCAAAGAATTCAAACTGTCTTGTATCTTACCATCTCCATTCTTGAAGATGATGCCCACCATGTCTCCTTGAGCCCCATGGTTCTTATACATCAACCATAGTGGCTTCATCTTGGAGTCCATAAATCTGCACTTATCTGCACTGCAAGAGTAAAGACACTTATTGTGAACACATAATCATATTAACGGTATGTCAGGTTTATAGACTGAAGACAAAATGCAATTTGGACTTGCCTGTCTTTACAAAGTATGGTGCCACTATTAAGTTGTTAGAGACATTTTCATTTATTAGGAACAAGGCAATTTCCTCCACTGCAAACAAGCTAACAGCCTATATTGTAAAAAATAACTGATTAAGGGAATGAGAATGACCGGATTAGCAAAATAAAAGCAAAAAAACAGCATTATCCTCACCTATAAGGTGTCTGACAGTCAGAAACCAGTGTAAAATTATGTATCCTTTGATTTGAAATAAAATTTTAGGGGTACTGTACCATTTAAGTATAAATTTACCAATATTCTGGATAAATGAATTATTCTATAACTGGTAAATGTAAAAGGTGAATGGACTTTACTTATATCATATTAACACACACATTTATATAGTGCCTTTCTACACATATAGCATTTTCTACATACACACGCACATTCACACACCGATGACACATCGGGGGCAAACTTGGGGCACAGTATCTTGCCCAAGGACACTTCAGACTGGAGGAGCCTGGGATCGAACCACAGAGCTTTTGGTTCTACCTCCTGAGTCACCCACTATTCAATAATATTAACCCAGAAAGGGATCAGAAATGCCCCAGAAAATGAAATCATCAAGGCAAAAAATATAACTGGCAAAAATGATTATCCTGCAGCATTTGCGTGTGTGTCTACTGTATGTCTGCCACTAACCAGATCTCAGCGAGGATGATGCTGGGGTTGAGTGGTGACAGCAGGCCTGACAGGGCTTCCATATAGGATTCCTGTTTAATACACAGCTTCAGGTCCTCCACTGTTATCTTCTGGGAGCCTGACTTGACAAAGTCACTCAAGGCCTTCATTTTGCCCAGAGCCTCATTCTGTGTGGCAGAGGCTGAGAATTAGGACAAAACAAACACACTCATTCCAGAGCTTGAAGTCAGTGTGTATAAGCATGTGAGATTACCTGTTTGGATAAGAGCTTGATGTGGTTGATATTTCCTCTGCAGTAGGCCTCTAGAATCAGGCCAAAACGTAAAGTCACAGACGCCACGTGAATCTCTGACCTGCGAAGAACACAATTTCTCCCATCAAACAAAAGGTTGCAAATGCATGCAGATTATTTTTTTTACGCTGGGCTGGGGCTCACCTGAGATGCCAAAACAGAAAGTGTCCTATCCTCCTGTTGGACAAAGCCCTCTCTAGCAGGAAAGTAGTGAGGTCACAGTCTAGGTAGGACTCGTACTTCAGGACCTGGACCAGCTGGATTAAATACTGTAGCAGTTCATCATCACTGTGTAAAGAGGAAATGGTCTTTAAATGGTTATGCTATTAAAACTCAAAACACAATATGTTTTTGGATATAAAAACATATATCCTTGTACCTGAGATTCCTGAGGCATCTGATAGTGAATGAACGGACCGCTGGGTCGGGAAAACTGTAGTCTAAGAGCTCCAAGGCATGGATGGCAGGGAGGTCCGGCCAGTTCCTCAGCAGATTCACCATCTGAGGAGAATCAAATGATCTTTTTTTAACATGATGAGAACAAGTAAATCTCTGACATGTAAAATGGAAGACTGAACCTTTTAGGAGTTTTATAATGTACTAATACATTTGTAATTTTTTATTACTTTTAATTTCCAAGAGCTTCAGTGGTTGGTAGTGCTGAAAAGATTGATCAGCAACTACTCTGACAATTGCTTTGTTGTCATTTATCAGGTAAAAGTGCCAAACACTTGCTGGTTTTGGTTTCTAAAGTGTGATGATATGCTTCTTTTCTCTGCTTTATACCAACCTTAATTAAATATCTTTTGATTGGACTGCTGGCTGGACAAAATGAACAATTAGAAGATTGTCATTGTGAATTCTCAGAAATGTGATGAGCATTTTTACTTTTTAGCCCTGCTACTGACTTGGCCCTGGTGTGACTCTAGTTGTGGTCCAGACTGAAATATCTAATGCCACATTCCTGGTTATTGTATTGTTCAACATGACAGAAACTGAAATTTGCTAGTCAGTAAAAAGCTAGTAATTACTACCAACACGTAAGTATTAAGTGTGAAATATGAGCAGGTCAATTAATTTAGCAGAAAAATTAATATTCCAGTACACAATGAAGACCTAAGTCTAGTTTGGACAATTTCTAGGTGTTTTGTGTGTTTGGCCAGACCTGTATACATAATAAAGCAAAGCTGATCATAGTGGGGAAATTCTCCTCCACAACTCTCCATTTATACCTGAACTACATCCTCTCGCTTATTCCACTTGGTGATGAGGAGCAGCTTGGACAGATTTTCTGGATAGTGGCTGCGGACCTCGGCACGGAGCTTCCACAAGAGTTCCTTCTCATCCTCAAAAAACTCGGTGTAGTTTTTGTTGTCCATAATTTCTTTTAGTTTCATGTGCTACAGAGAATTACCCAAAAGAACACATCAATAAGAATATGTGGTCAGCAACAAACAGCTGCTTGTTTTCTAACTTTAACTGTGTGAAAAGATGTAGGAAAGATGCGATGTAGGAAGTCTTACCTCTTCTTTACTGGCAATAGCTGCATCACCATTCCTCTGTATGTCACTTATCTGAAAAACATGTTAGTTTTTTTGACTGACAGAATTAAAAATCAAAATTTCAGTATTCACTCAATATAGCCATTTGGGAAAAAGAACCTTGTCAAGCGGAGGGTAATAAAGAGGATGTGGGCGGATGTTTGGGAAACGAATGAGAAGCCCTGCAGCACTGTCCACGTTGGGGTTCTTCTCGACTGTTCCCATCGGGTTCAACAGATCACTTTTGTCATCTGCAATAAAATTGTCAAATATGAAATGTTCCGTTTAGTAGATGCTTTCATTCATTACGGTATTATATTTTCGGTACATTTTCATAGTCATATCATTCTCATGACTCAAATGACACTGCATTATAACATGCCGCGCCTCCAAACCACAGAAAAAAGATGTAATCATTCCACTCCACAGACAAAGTGAATAAACATGTAGTCCTACTTTGCAGAAAAGCTTCTGACACCAACAAACACCAGCCATTTCCACGTCTCATAACGATGGAGAAAACCCCATTTTGCACATCAGCAAACACATTATGTCTAAACTTGGGCCATTTCACATTCAGTCCTCATGACTTGCTGCAAAGCGCTGTGGAGCACTGTGAACATGCAAGGTGTTTTTGAAGAGTAGGAAATGTAAGAAAAAGCAGGGCTGAAAGTACCAGGAACAGATGGCCATGTGGACAAGAGGAACTCCCCAGTCTTTAGCTGGTCCTTATAGTCGAACACCATGGTGTTCACCCAGGCTATGGGGCAATCCTAGAAGGAAAGAGAGAGAAAGGCACAGGAAGGGTTTGGTTGGTGAGCCGCTTTACAGACCATCTGTAAGCAGTAAAATCATGGAAATGTTGTTGGTGTCTTTGATACTGATCTGTTTAACATCATTCTGCTTTTTTCAAGCCTTCTTCCAAAAATGCTAAAAGTAAAAATATAACCAACTGATATTTGCTAAATCCAAAAGATATATTGAAGACTTTTCATCAATCAATCTAACAAAATCTAAATTTTGAATTATTAACTCTCTCTTGTACCACATATGCTTTGTTTAAGGAGGCTCATTTAAATTCAAATTAAACAGCATTAAGACAGCTTTTATATATTCATGACATAAAAAATTTTATGTCATTAAAAGGTTAAGTCTTTGTGGCAACTTTTACTTTATCATTTATCATGTTGAATAATAAACTGTAAAGCAAAGAACTTTGCAGCTTCTAGTAAAAAATACATGACCGTGATTCTATATTTATAGGGTCTCGAGTGTTTTGTGCTAGAGTTGGAATGTAAAAAAGCGAAAACAGAAAAAATAGAAAGTCCTAGGCAATGATTAAAAGAAAAAATATTTGTTTTTAATATGTTAAAAAAATGTAAAAAACATATTTGCGCTAAAAATGCCCAGCAGAAGAAAAAAGAAGCGATACACATAACAAGACTTGCTAAAATAGCTCAACTTCTGTCTATCTCTCTTCTGTCTGGCTGGGGACTTCTCTTACAGGCAAAAGAAGAGAGAAGTGACTCAGAAAGCAGAAGTGGCCTTGATACCCAAAAAAACATACCTGGGCTAACGTGTTTGGGAGATCGACTCAAACACGATAGCCACAGCCACTGCAACGCATTGAAATAAAAGATGCTGAGACCACGGCCACAGAAAAAAGGGAAACGGTTACTGTTCACTGCAGTTCTTAGTGTACAGTGAGTGGGTGTGTGAAGGCTCTTTCCAGTGTAGTCCCGCAGTATTGTGCAATGTAGCAGTATAGTGCATAATACAGGATTAAAAAATAAATAAATAAGGATGGCAAACCCTTAAGCTCAGTGTTCAAACACTGGCTTTTTATTAATGTTACTAATGATTTGCCAATTATTTTCTCAATCATTTAAAATATCAAAAGGGTCAAATTGTGAAAGATGGAAATCATAATTTGCCAGAACCGATGATAACATCTTCAATTTTCTTCTTTATTAAACAATCTATCATTGTATCAATCTACAATGATACAAAACTGAGAAAAACAGCAAATCCTCACATTTGAGAATCTGGAACCATCAAATCTTTAAAACTGTTCTAAATGTTCTAAAAAATGCAGGCTATTGTTGTAATGTCATTGTTAGCATCATTGTCTATAGCTGGCTCTCCATGGTTTTGAGTACTGTTTCATAGGTATTGGTCTCATAGAACTGGGACTGTCTGAAATAAATCAGCCTTACTTGTAATAACTTAGGGTGCTGCAGGGTTTCTTTCTCGGTGAATTATAATTTACATAAATTATACTATTTCTTCAAAACAGATATGTAGCATCTATCTTATGCTTATAACAGCCTTGCACATATTTGACTTCAGTCTAACTGTGTTAGCCACAACAGTTTGTTAACCAAACCCTTGCTATTTATTGTATTTTTCTGTTTTCATTCGTTATCAGATTTGTTGAAATATCGAGTATATACCACGAAAAATAAAATATGACCTCTCCTCTAGATAAAAGACTTTTACCTAAAGTGTGCTCTTAAGAAAAATAACAGGAGCAGAAAAATTTGTTGCAGTGTTTTAGGCATCAACTATAAACTGTCCCCAGTACAGACATTTAACTGAAAGGTAAAAAGCACCGTGGGCTTTAACTATGACTGATGACGGTGAAGATGAATTTAGAATTCCTTGAAAATGTTTGCCAATTCCTTCCTTCCTTGGAGTGATGCACAGATAAAAGAGCTGAAGCGGATGACATGTTAACCGCAGCCTTGCCACTGAAGACACTTGCACAACCAGACGCAACAGCAAAACACAGCCACACAGCACACACTGACTACACACAGTTCACACTGCAGGGGAAACAGATCCGTTTGTGCTTGCTAACAAATTCATACTCATACCAGCCCTGACACCTGCACACTCAATCATAAAAGTTTTACACTAAGGCACGAAAGCATCAGAAGTTTTTTTTTTGCCAGACTCACCGCTTTCTTATTCTTCTTTTTGGTGCCGCGCGGTTTCTTGGTTTTTTCAATGACAGCATAGAGCGCAAAGCAGAGGCGGCTCATGCGCGGCAGGTCGGCTACATTTATGTCAAACTCCAGCTTCTGATCCCATAGGGGCTCAGAGCATACTGTCACCTCCGAGCTCGTCACCACCTTACAAAGCAGTTCACTGCCATGGAACAGACCAGCCTGCACCACAAGCTGGAGGGGGAAACATACATACACAGTATTGATTAGATGAAAGCATGACATGTGGTTTGGAAGCTGAAGAGTTTAGCACGTCTGTGAGGGAGATTGTTTGTGGAAGATGATGTAGAGCCTTTACCGGATGATTCAGAGTTTCCTGTGTCAATCAAGCTATGACTCAAAGGGTCTACACATTCATAACGTAAACAGGTTGTGATGCCTTTCACTGTTATGTGGAGTTCGTCAAAAGTGATAAACAACTACAAGAGTCAAATTCAATACTGGTCATCCATCAAGCTCTTGCCTTTTGCTAAATCAAGCTCATCTGAATCTACATTTACAAAATATATGAGTGGCTATTCCTCCCCAGAGTGTGTTTTCAAACCTGGGCCTGCCAACTGCAGACATGACTGATAATTATTTGACAGGACAAATTTGCCATGAGTTATGATATGCTCTAAGGCAGCAGGCTGAAGTGCACTTAAACTCAATAACCCAACTAAACAGTAACATAGTTAGTTATGAAACTGAATCACAAACGCAGACGCACATTAACAGAGTACCCTACTTGTCTTCTCACTCTTTTTCTCAATTGTGAAATTGGTTGACAGAAAAAAAAGAAAGAGAACACAAAAAGGAATAAGGAGTTGAATGGCTATTTTTTACACGTTTAGGTTTAAGCAAATCAGTTACAGGGAAACGTCTTTTGTGACACTTTGTGACAAATTTCGACATAGGTCGGGGCTTATCTGCAATAGTAACAAAATGCATGCAGTGCCTTCAAAAAAAAGAAGTTCACTGAAAGCAAGGGAGGGAAAGACTGCATGAAGTCTCTTTTTTTCTTAGAATCTAGGCCTCAGAATGAGACGTAAAAACCAGATAGGCCCTCCCCACTTCCTGTTTTGAAGTTTTAACCAACCGCCTTGATGAATTATGGGAAACGTGTGGTCTGGACCATGTGACCCCCCTATCATTTACATGTCAACGCCGCTGTTCCTACAACTGAAATTAAGATATTGGTAAACAAGTGAATGCCACATTTCATTGAGCAGCAAAGTGAGAGAAACCCACGCAAAACCACACCGACCTTCATTCCTTCGTCTGCATTGACTCGGCTGCCCTGCAGCAGATGAATGTTGAAAGGCTCATTGATGGACCAAAGACAGGAGGTATTTTGCTGCAGAAAAGGAGTTGGAAGAGAGGAAGATTATTTTTTTCCCCCCCGTTCCTTACATTAGACTTTCATTGATAGCATTCACGAAAGTCTAAAGTCATGAAACTGTTGCTACAATTTCCTGTTTGACAACAGGTCAGAAGATGGAAGCAAGATAACGTACACTTTCAAAATAAAGTCAAAAAAGGGAACACGCTTTGTAACTGGAAGAAACTGACAAAAAGCTCTCAAAGGCACTTTGTCTGAAAACTATGCAATCTTAACGTTCTTTACTATATGTGCATACTGTATATAGCAAAGGTGTCAAGTGTAAATTATTTACATAGTGTTGCACAGCATTTTTCAAGTGTTCCAAAGTCCACAGAGGAACAACTGTGGGGAAGAGAGAGGAAAAGACAGAGAGTGCTGCTCTGTTAATAAGAGACGACAGCCATCCGCTGATCTCTTACCTTCTTCAAGGGCAGTGGAGGAGGTCTGGACAAAGAGCGACTCTTGTAGACTTGGCTGCACATTCTGTCTTGCTCCTCCTGATGCTTGCTGATGGTGGAGTGGTGCACCATGGTCAGATGCGGGTTTTGGCCATTTCTCAGACACCAGAAAATGTACTGTGGGAAATAAATAGACAGAGACAGACAAGGGGATTTGGGGGAGGGGGTCATAAGAAGAAATTTTTTTGTTTACTGGTACAGCCATTACTCAGTTCACCCACAGATACTTCCCAGTGTTCTGATAGCACTGGTTAACTCCTGGGGGCTGTTCATTTGCTGCAGGTTAATGCAGCCAAAATCTCATTATGTGTGGATGGATGCAGTTCCTTTCTGCAGGGCTGCTAGACAGATATGAGTCACCCCTGCAGTTGCTGGAGTTTCAAAATCAACAGTGGAGTCTCCCGCAACAAAAACCTCGACTCACCCCACTCCTGATCTGATAATTATTTCATCTATTATAACCACCTGCATAGGGCAATTGTCCCAGATAAACAGATCCAAAGAGAAAATCATCGGTATCCACCGAGAAAATTACAGCTCTAATGTTTATAAAAATGTTCAGTATTGTTGGGCTTTTTCATCTCTTATCATTTTACAACACTGAGACACAGTAAATTGATATTTAGGAATTTTGACAAATCAAAGGAAAAGGGCTCGTCAATGTAAAAGTGAAGAAAGAACAAATCTATCTGAATAAAAAGAAATTAATTTATTGTATATGTTTTAAGAGTTCGATTTAATAATTAATTGCAAGAGGATTAGCCTCATGCAACAAATTGATTTGTGATTGGTTTTAAAAAAATGGCACAGTTTTAAATCTGTCTGGAGCAAATATCCTCAAAAACTAAATGTCCACATCAAAAGGCCATAAATGAGGGAGGCCCCGAGTTGCTTTTTGCATCACATCTTCCCAGCAAAATAAAGAGATTGTAGGGGGGAAAAAAAGAAAATCACATGATATCTGGATTAATCTTTGCCTGCAGACACGTGGGAGCCTCTGAAACAAAGTGGAGGATGATTTTAGTTTCTTGCTCATCACTGTTTGGCACAATCGAAATGCCCCACATCCGCAAAAATACACCATCGCAGCCATGAAGCATTGTGGTGGCAGCCTCATGCTGTGGGGATGCTTCTCCGCAACAGATCCGGAAAACTTGTGAGGGTAGAGGGTAAAATGAAAGCAGGAAAATACAAAAATATCATGGAGGAGAACAGGCTTCAGGCGGAGACCTGAGTCTAGGAAAAAGATTTCACTTAAACATAAAGCTACATAGAATTTCCCTAAAAACAACAATATTACTGAACATACCTCTTAATTCAGTTGCAACTCATACAACTTGACCATTGTTGAGGAGTTTGGGAAAGAAAAATTAGGCAAAACTGAAATGTCCAAATGAGCAAAGCTTTTTAGCTTAGACCTATTGTCCTCATAGACTCAAGGTGCCTCCCTAATTCCTATTGGCGTTAAGGGGCCCAACACTCATATAGTCAGCAAGTTCATATATGTTCTACAGTCAGGTTCACTCGGAAAGGTTTGTTTTCAGACAGACTGAATTTTCTGTAAGCGGAGTCAAAAAACCTGATTAAATCCACTGCGATTTAAAGGAAATCAACGAGCGAAACAATAAAACATGAACACAGTAAGGGAATATAAAGCGGAAGCTCTACTCAAAGAAGGTATTTTTTCAGTCACTCACTTTGAACTGGCACAAGGGGTGTTTCCCATAGATAAACTCCCACCTCCCGTTGACCTGTAGGGTGAAGCCCTCGGGCTCCTGCCGCACCGAGCGAAAGATGGTGGCCTTCTTCTTCAGGGCGCTCCTCATCAGAGCCAGTGGGTGGTCCTGAGGATCCTGCTGTAGCATGAAGCTGTCCTTTAAGAGCAACAGACGACATGATTCAAATAAAGATGCCAGGTTTGCAGAAACTGTACAAAAAAAAAATTAGCTTTCATATCTGGGGACCTTATTCCTGAGTGATGCTCTAAAGGTGGTGTTTGTGGTGTGGGAGGGGGATTTCCAAAGGTGCTCAGATCTTCTTCGATTCACCCTACACAATTTGTCTACACATAGTGGAACCAGTTTTTCCAATGTAAACCATTGTGCTCTTTCTGGGGTTCCCTACTGCTGCTCCATCATACCATAACATTAGATTTTTCTCGGCAGCCTTCACAAATATGACTCAAAAACTACAACAGCAGATCTACTCACTTCGCAAGCCTCAAACTTCACGTTAATGAAAATCTTCCTTGTGTTTTTCGACTTCCCGCACCCACTCTGCGGCAGAGAGCAGCATGGCTCCAGGTCACATGGGAAGCTATATTCCATCCATCGCTGCCATGGCAACATCTGCCGCTCCTGAGCCTTCTCTTCGCAAAACGTGCGCATTTTAGTCCGAAACTCATTCACCTCGTGGTTTTTCTGGGCCTCGAACTCGTGCAGACCTGGAAAATTATCATTATTAATGACTCATAAAAGACAAATCTTGAACAGTGTGAGGAACACTTTTTGTTCAAACAAACATTGAATATGTTATAACAACTCTGGGGACTTAATATCTTGAAGGAAACAAAAATAGAAAGAGCAGCTTTTTTTTGATCGGAGTTCCTTCTTTTTCATTCGGGTGTTGGTTTGCTAAGTTTGCAAATGGCTCAGAAATATAGCAGCCGTTCGATTCCTTTGCCAAAGCTTTTAACTTCGCCAGCCCAGGCCTCTGAATCAGTCACATTTTTTGACATCTTCATCCATTCAAGTAGTGCTGCTGTTGTGCTTGTTGCGGTGGGACTAAGAATGTGGGCCGTCATTTTTGCTATTCCAGAGCCTGAAAAAATGGCAGCAGTGAAATTGCCAAGAAAATAGTACAGGTTGCTTTTAGTCGACTTACAAAAATAACAGCTCTTAAAAGAAAGTATTAACTGCTCCTAACAACTGCTGCCACAGCTCCCTTGTTACCTAAAACTGATGATGGATAGGTAGGTCGCTACAAACTGGAACACAACAACCAAATGAATAATGAAGCGAATGGAAACAGCAGTTCAGACGGAGATTGCCATTTCATTTCACTTCATAATTTTATTCAATATATTAATTAATTACTTTGCTTGAGATGCTAAGAAAATTAGAGATGTGCACAGTGATTCAGAGGACTGGAACCAGGCTAAAGCAGCTCTGTCTCTGAGAAAAAAGCAGAAAAAAGAGAAATTGCGTCTTCTTTTTGATGATGACATTAGACTGCCTCTTATCTAATACTTAGTAACTGCAGAGGAAAATAATGCCAACCACCAAAACCAATATGACTCTTATAGCAGGCCGGCTCTATGGGAAAGGGATGCTGCTTTACCTTTGCCAATTAACAGGCTGATCTGGGTGTTTGTGAGTTTCTCCACTCGGTTTCCCTCCCTCGCAACCAGCCTCAGAACACACATGAAGGGGCGTACGTCGCTTATGCGCCTCGATTCTTCCTCCAGTTCCTCCCTCTCTGCTGTCTGGTTGATGCAGGTGAAGACGTATGCGTCGGGCTCACCCAGTGCACTGAAAAGGGCCTCACTTCTGGCATTTCTCCAGACCATCTGAAACAAGCGACGACAGCCATGCACGGGGCTCAGAGCACAGGGTATACGGCTTGAACTGTAGAGTGTGTAAAATTTACAACTAAATGGGTGTGGGGGGGTTGTTTACAAGCATGCTTCATCGAAACAGTGATACAAAAAAACACCTCCACCAGTGTTAGAATTTCTGTTTTAAAAAGAAATACAAAACCGTCACGTAAAGTGCTGTTGAAGAATAACGTATTTCCTACCAGTCTGATTTCTCTAATTAACTTAATGGGACAAAAAGATAACTTATTGTACAAAACATGAGCCTGCACTTTTTAAAAACATTTTTTAAGATTCCTTTTGAATTACCCAGACTGGAAAGATATCTAATCTCTTAATCATCTCACCAGCTTCCAAGAGTATCATTACTCAACACAACTAAATCAAACAGCCTGAAGTGACAGAACTGTTGGCATAGAAACTGGCCGTTAACATTTAACAACAGATCTGCTTTAGCAGAGAGCTGGTCTGCGAATAACGAGGAGGGAAGCTGAGGCTCCTTCTCTAATAGTTGTATCAAAATTTCAAGATGGATCAAAACCACAGGCAAGCATTGTTCAGACTGTGCAGGGTTTTAATTAGCTTATTGCCTGAAGAAAATATTAGGTCAACCAATTTGTTTAAAAGCATACTGAGTGAATATTGTAAACTACAAAAGCATTCTGCAACCGTGGTCATCTGAGCTGCAGAGTCGTGCTGCAGTCAATCAATTACAATCTATTATGAATTCAGAGCTATATCATAATAGATAACTACGCAGTTTATGACTGCATTATATACAGAGTCTGAATGGGAAATCAAGATTCAAATGATCTTTAAAATCAGTTATTGGTGAATACACGAGGGTGTGAGTGGACGCACTGTTTTGATGCTTTTGATGGTGTCATTTCGAGACACAGGGAATTTGAGGAAGATCCCAGTCGGCAGCAGGAAGTCCATCACGATCTCCTGAACGTCCTCCTTCTCCCATTCCTCCTGCATCCCATACTTCCCCGGGGGCATGGTGACGGCCTCTCATTTACCGTCAGCTCCTCTGCTGCTCACCGGAACAGAAGCCTGCCATCCACACAGAGGAAACACAGACGGGGTTAATATGTCCTCTATTATCATGTGTTACCATAAACATATGTGTCTAGCG
The DNA here is from genome assembly GCA_016859345.1 of Istiophorus platypterus. Lineage (NCBI taxonomy): Eukaryota > Metazoa > Chordata > Actinopteri > Istiophoriformes > Istiophoridae > Istiophorus > Istiophorus platypterus. The sequence continues at coordinate 4,216,249 of CM029111.1, forward strand.
TGTTAGCCGGTGACACTATGTCCCTTGCTTCCTTCCTTAAAAAACCGTGAATGGAATATCTTTACAAGATTGTTGTTTGGAATCAGATAGGGCAGCTAGAGTGTGTGGCACATGATTGAATGACATGACTGATAAACAGAAGCCTGTAGCTGCCTGCACCAGATCCCTTCTCCATTTCCTCTGTGCTCTGGCCAAATAAATGCACATACATATGTATATATATATATATATATATATACACATAAGAACAAATAACAAAAAAGAAATCAAATTGTGAACTGAGACAATGGTGTTGAGACTTTTTAATTTGCAGGTTAATGCCTTTGGTAAATGAACTTAATTCATACACTTCCAACTTAAGCGGCTGGATGTTCGCTCAGAAAGAAGAGCAGTCGATTTCTCAGGGGTCAAATGAGATAAAGATTAAATCATGAGCCCTACAATATAAAAATTTTAAAGATTAAAAAAAACAGATTATTTGGAAGTTCGATTTCCCGCAATAGAACTTGACTGTGGGGACAGAAAACAGGGTGTGATTCTCAGTGGTTTGTCTTAAAATACTTCTAGACGCCTGATTGTTGTAAAAGGAAGCTTGTGCTGTGTGAGCTCCACTGCCTGCAGCTTAACTCCCGATGTAGGCCGATGTAAACCTGCATGTGAAAAATTTGTTTCTGTGAGTTAATGGCAGAATCCCTGCAGCGACTCACACGTTTTAAATGAAAAACATCTTTTTTAAAATCAAGTCACTGGGAAATGAAAAGAGAAGGTCACACACACAGAGACACACGTAGTCAGATATATAAACTCTGTATTGTCATGTCTGGGGGGGAAACTTGCTCAGAAATGCTGTTGAAAGCTCCGCCAACCTGTTAGCGCAGACGCGGTCCCCTCTCCATCGTCTCACTCCGGCGAAGATGGACGCTCTGACATCCCGTCCTGCCCCCGGCGGCTGCGGCGGCTGCGGATACGGCGGAGGGAGCCACGCGTGGCGTGGGGAGAGCGGCGCCCGGGGACGAGGCGCTCCCACGGCCTCGGGGTCCCACGGCGTCGGGGTCTCGGGGGTCCTCGGGGGTCTCGGGGCGAGGCGGACGAGCTTCTCCCTTGCGTCCGACCGGCTGCGCCGTCACACACGGTTCACGCCGTCGCAGAGTCTGACCCGGACTGAGCGGCTGCGCTCTGCCTCCGCTTCAGCCCCGCGCCGGCCAAGGGACCGTCCGCCAAAAGTTCACTGCGAGCGAAGTGAAAGTAAATTTCTCTCTCTGACTCCCGCCCCCCTCCCCTTATAACTTACACTGGGAGTTGTTCTTTGTTTGTTTCTTTGTTTGTTTCTTTGTTTGCTTGTTTGCTTGTTTGGCTCTTTTGCAGAAATAAAGGCATTTCGAAGTGTTTGATCACGTACTGGTTTTCCTCAACCCTCATAACGTCTCCTGTGAGGAGATCCACCAGCCTCCTTATTGGTGCCCGCAGCAGTTACAGCCATCGACAAATACATTAACAAACACTCGCATCTGCTTACAAATACCTTATAAAGTGTTATAAACCATTTATTGAAAGTTTATATACGCTAGTCAACTAATTGCTTTGCTGATGATTCGAATGAACGATCAAAATAGTTTCAGGCAAAAATGCCAAAAGTTCTCAAATTTTCTCAAATGTTACGATATGCTACTTTGTTTTTTCGTACATGAGAGTAAACTAAATATTTTTGTATTTTGGACCGTGATGGAGGAAATATTCAGATCTTTAAGTAAAAGTAACAATACCACAGTGTAAAAAAAAAAAAAAAGTATAATTCCATATTTAAGAGAAGTATGAGAGGAAAACATGAAATGCTTGAAATATCAATAGTAAAAGAATTCAACACAGAAAAATAGCACCTGTGTGTCTTATACTACTACATTTTTTTTTTTCAAATATTGTTGGTACATTCATGTGTAAGTAACATTTTACTGATGTCTGGTCCAGGTGCAGCTAATTCTTAACTATAGATATAAGGTATACAAAACACATCTATTACTAATGCTTGATATTCTACAAGGCCATTGGCTGTTTTGTATATAATCCTCTCTTATTTGTAAGTAAGAAGTAGCCGACAAAAAATGTAGTGGAGTAAAAAGTACAATATTTCCCCCTGAAACGTAGGAGAATAGAAGTGTAAAGTGGCATCAAAGGGAGTAGTACAAGCATTTGGTATTTAAAGAACATTACTTGAGTAAATGAACAGGATTTGGATGGTTGGTCAGATAAAACAAGCTATCTGAATGTCATCTTGTGCAGTGGAGAATTAGAATGTGCATTGTCACTTATTTCATAAACAAGAATCAAAAAACATCCGAAAACAAAAATCATCCGATTGCTAAATACAAAAAAATAGCTATTTGTTGCAGACCTATTTTCTTGTTGTCACTTTATCTTAAATGATCAGTTTGTCAATGATGCAGTTAGAAAATATCATAAAATGATTGGCGACGTTATTTGATGCTCAAACATTAATGTACAGTAACTACTTTCTCCTTTTGTTTTGCATTCACCATTGAAAAGTTTCACAGGTCTAATGCACCCAAAAAAACAGAACTGTCTTTTTGTTTGAGAAATTCTTGTAATTCAGACAGAGGTCAAGTATATTTACAGGTACATCGGTACAGTTTTGTGACAGAGATGAAATTGTGTATATGAACCTCTTGTTAAAGTCTCCTGATGACCCCTAATGTTTATAGGTCACCACAACGAACTTGAATTTTATTGCAGCCTTCATTTATTTGAGTTTTTCAAGAAGAGGATCTCTGTAATCAAACTGAAACCCGTTGATGGGAAACTTGGCTTATTTCTTTTTTTTTTTTTTTTTTTTTTTTTTACAAATGGCCAATTTTACTTTTGCTCCAGGAAGTGAACAATGACACCACTCTCATGGAAGTGGAACATAAACCGCAGTAGTAGAAAGGGGAATCGGTGGGGCCAACATAGACAGTGTGATATTAAAACTATTTACTCTCAGGTCCTTGATTCACAACGAACATTCCAGACTGTGTCTTAGCCAGATAAATTACTGGTCGATATAAAAACATACACAATATTAGTTTGTCAGTTGTGTTTGTTTTTCAGTTTGCCTTGCAGGTGTCAATGTTTCATGGTGGTCTAGTACCTCTGAACACCTGTTGAATAATTTCATAAAGACTACTGCAGTGCATAAGATCTGGCAGACTCAGTTCTTGTATTTTGAAAAACGCATGTTTGTAAGTGCACTTCAGACCAGCTGGTAAAAACAGGAAGTGATGGTGCAGAAGAGAAACTTTTGGCCAGAACTGTAGTTTGAAAGTATGAAGTATGCTTCCCACCCATAACCCCTGAGCAGACAGTGAACTATTTTAAACTTTGAGCCAGAAAACCCCATCTATAAACAAGGTACAGAATTGAATCTTTTGTCAATTGCATCTGATAAGAAGTGCAACTGCTTTTGATAGGAACTCAAGCTGGAACCCCAATATTGTACTTTATACAGAAGGGGTCAGAGTTTAGATCGTTTCTGCTTGGATTTGAATGAGACTGCAGGTATAACTGTTGTAATTAAAGCAATGATAATTAAATGTTTAAATGGAAACTAGCTGCTTTAAAAAAAACAAAACAAAACAAAAAACACACACACCGCAATAAAGCTATTACGATAATGATCTCCAGAGGTAACCTGGGTTGAAGACTTCTAAATAAAAAAATAAAAAGAACACAAAAAGGTAGGCTTAACAAATACAACAACAGCAAAGGCTATGCTGGAAAATGAAGCTGTCCCCCCGCCCCCGTTTCCAGTCTTTGAGCTGAGCTAACCGGCTGCTGATATATAACTTTATTTTCCAAAGTGTGCAACTATTCCTTTAAGCTGCGAATAAGTCTCTTTAGATCACGATATAAAAGACTCTGAGATATTGAGTTTGGTTTGATAGGGATATATAACAGTGTGAAATCATTATTAAAACTCCAAAGAAATGCATGCTCTACTTCTGAACATTCTGACAAAGATAGAATGTACTGTAAAGAGAAGGAAGGATGAATGGATCCCTGAGGGTATACTTCCCTAAATCCACAATGAGATATACAAGTCTAAATATATTACTGTGACTCAAATAAGGGAACAACTCGGAGTAAACAGTCTTTTTAGTGACATTCTCCAGAAATGTCACTTTGGAGATTCGACAGCAAAAAAAAAAAATTCAAAAACTCGTGTCAGTGGTTACTTTTGGCCATGCTACCATTGTGGCTCTAAAAATGAAAGTGTGGGTCTGTTAGTCCACCACTTTGTTCGGGAACCTAATATCTCAAATTCCCTGGATGGATTGTCATGAAATTTTGCTCTGGCTTTAGTGTTTCTCAGAGACTCCTAAAGACTTTGGTGATCCCATAATATTTCCAGGAGATTCAATTTTTTGATTCTGACTGAAATGTTTCAACAGCTGGATGGATTGTCATGAAATTTGGCACATTCATGTTCCCCTCAGGATGAACAATAAAAACAACAATAATAACTCCAACAATTATTTTAAAGCAATGGTAGAGTAATGCAACAACTGTTGACAAGACCAAGAATATTGGAGGTTACATTGACCAAATACTGAATAATGTGGGAGGCAAAGTATCCAGAAAACAATTTTTTTGTTTAATAGAAACTGGTTCTAAAGACAAACACTGGTTTAGTGTTAAAATTCCTCATGTCTTTCAGATGGGAGACAAGGACAGAACTGCTGGAAAACAACCTAAAATGATTTTACTAAAAAGAATCCTTGATGTATGGCAGTTATATGAGCTAAACACAGAAAATGATTTTGTTTTCAATTATTCGAAAAGATTTGTAATTTATTCTCTTCCAAAGTCACTCAGCTTTCCCATGTACCCTTTTAGAGGCTTAGTGGTATTCAGCCACAGGTGAGTGTCAGGTCAGGGCTCTCTCCCATTGAAAGGGGGAGTCTGGTGCAATCAGTGAAACAAATGGACTTGTACAGAGCAAAGGTAAAAGAGAAGGGGCGGCCCTTATCAAACAAGCAAAAGAGAAAACGGCATAATCATCTGACAAATGAGTTATAATGGAAGAGGAAACTAGCTGAGTGTATAAAATCCGGGGTTGTTTAGGGTTAGGAAAAGAACAAAAGGAATTAAACACAACTGACCTGTGATGATATAAAGAGGGTAGCTTTTTGTGAATTAAGTTCAGAGTAAGACCCTTTTCATGTATTGAGCCATCAACAAAAGATTATCAATTGACCTAAATCAGTCAGAGTCATGAAAAAGGAATTTAGAAAGGCAGAAGATATGGCTACCATGAGCTTACCAAAAGTTAAAACAGGAAGAGGAGAAAACAGAAAGCTCTTAATGTTTTAGTTTTCCAACTACTTTATGCAATTAGTCAGACTGAAGCATGATATATGCATAACTGATCATTTTACTGTAATGTACCTGTGAACATACAGTACATCAGACTGCAGGGATGTAAAAATAACTAGACCTCAGGGTGCACTGCTGATGAGAAACAATTCTTAAATGAAAACAAAAGAAGGGTTAAAGGGCTATGAGCAGTCACATGACCTCTCTAGCAACAAGCACAGGGAGGTGTGTTGTTTAGAGTAGAAAAAAAAAGATATTTTTACATATACATTTATTTTTGAGCAGCTAATTACAAATGTTTCCCATCACCTCCTTTCCTAGAGTTTTAAACAAACTTAACTGTGTTGAGTTTGAGAACATCAGTGTTATGAATGCAAATTTGAGAGAATAATTTTTTGCTATTTATTTATCTAAAATCACAGCAGCTTCTTTTCTTTGTTCTTGACTGCTCAGTCAGAAACGCACTAACTGTTGCTCCCCTATCAACCGTGTCAAATTGGGTCCCATCACTGTGGCAACATTTTCCGTGATGAAAACTTTCATCTGTCAAAGCCAGATGTCAGACTGATGTTCAAAGAAAATAACCAGACTGCAAACCTGCGGAGGAAAAGGGGCTGCGGATGAAATAAAGGTACAATGTGCCAATAGTGCCAGAAGGGGGCGGTTTGAGCAAAGCTTTCACAACATAAATATATTTCACAGGTATCGTGTAGAAATAGCAGTTTTTAGTGCCTGCATGAAGAGCAGATGCATTACACAAAAGAATTTGAGGGAACCCCCCCTCCCACTTTATTCAAAAAGTATTGGTCCAGATGAAACAAGCCAATGTTGTTCCTTACAATCACAGACCAAACAGCTTTTCAGCCAAACATTTGCATTGCTTAACACAGTAATATACACTCTTTAAACCATTAGTGAAAATATTAACATAGAACATAAATTCTTACGTCCTGTCAAAGAGTCTGAAGTGGACAAATGGCTTAACATAATGATGTGAAGTACAATATACTTCATTTAAACTTTAAATAAAAATTCAAAAAATAAATACAAAGTCAAAAATAAATTAATTTTATCTTGAACCAAATAACAGTGAGATTTGTCTCATTCAGGAAAGTTCAGCATGGCCAAAAGAACATTTACATTTCAACATGTACATGATCCTTCATGACCCTTCTTCAGAGAAGAAATAAACTTACACCAGGTTACACATCACATACAAATGCACAACTTTGTATCCAGTATGTTGAAGGTTTATAATAATTCTTTAACCTATTGTAAGGTTGTCTAAGGGTAGTTTTTTAGACAATTCCCAGTTGTTTAAATGTCTTTCAGTACTAAGTTTTAGTTCTTAATTTTTTTTTTTTTTTTTTTTTTAGATTTGTGTCACTAGTACTACTTTGGCTCAAAATAACTTCAAAACAAACTGAAAAGTGCATTTTAAAATGAACACATATTACAATTAGCATTAAGTGAGAAACGCCAGATAACCAGTAATCCCTCAAAGAGAACAAACCTATTCTTCTCAAAAAAAAACAAAAAACAAAAACAAAAAACCCACACACACACACACACACACACACACACACACACACACACACACAAAAGAAATTCAGGTGAACGGTCATTCAACAATACAAAAAATTTCATGTCAAAATAAGCACCCAGAAGCCTAACATATGATTCTTTACATGAGAAACAAGCCAATTGTAACCTGTTTACACAAATCTTACACATGTCCAAAATGTACAACTTTTTATAAATCATATGTTCAGAATTAACAAAGAATAAAACATCTGTGCTCTTCATCCTTAACCATTTAAAAATCAGATAGCATACATATTCAAAATACAACATAACAAAGCACAAAAAAATACAATTCAGAGAAACTTTTAATTCAAGATGTACGGTTTGAAGTTATAAGAAAAGTATACATTTTACAGATCTGTTAACATCTCTCTGAATCGCTGCCTTTGTTAAATGCAAACACATTCTCCTCTTATGGGTCATATATATATATGAATGTGTGTGTATGTATACATAAAAAATAAAAAAAAAATTCTGACATTAGGAGTTTCGCCCCTTAAACACTGTCCCAAGAACATCAGAAAGCGATAACAGAAAATGAACTGGTTCTGTGAAAGAACTATTTCTGAAGTAACTTTGACAGGTGTCACATTGGTATGTGATATAAATGACTAAGATATTAAAAACACTGACTGTAAACTATATAGCAGAATAACAAACAGGACAGAGTCTGAGACCCCACTCTTTCCCAGCTGAATATACAGACAGTGACAAATTAAGGAAAAATTGGAATAAATGAGTGGAGAAACAACAGATGCAGATGGTTCCAAACAATGCACAATTAAACAGTCAACATCCCATCACACTCAGTGGCCTGTAGGCTGAGCAGGCCCAATTGATTCTGATTTCTGTATCAATAGATACAGAATTGAACAACAGAATCGACAGAACTGAGGGATCAATGCCAAGGAGCACTGAAGCGGTTCTGGCGATACATGCTGACCCACCACCTTAGTAAGACAATTTATGTTGGTTTTTCCTTTAATTTGTCACTATCTGCATAAAGAAAGCCAATGGCAAACACAAGTGCTGTGAAATGACACTACAAAGTGAAAATCCGTTCCAATTTTCAAAATGAAAAACCAGCACACCACAAATATAGCATGGTGCTTAATGCTTAATTTTTTGCTAATGTAGAGTACTGGAAATGTTATTCATTTGGGAGAAGTAATGCACTCATTGAAGTCAGTATACTTTAAATTCTCAAAATAGTGGAGCAAGTGCTCTTATACCCAGAGCACTTGCTAGCCGCTTGGCCATCATTTGAATACTGGCTTCTATATGAGAATTTACAGTAAGATGGTGACTGTCTATGTCTGAGCAGCATCGACTTAATAGCACATGTTTATTGCACATTTCACAGCATGGTTTAAAAAAAGCCATCAAGCATCAGTGCAAGAACTTTTTAATTCTATCACACATGTACCTGTGTTCATATAAAAGGAGCAGTAACAAAACCAAGAGACCAAACAAGGCCAGATAACAAAAGCCAAGTTATTTTTAAGCAGTCAAGAACAACAAATTCAAAAGCCTAATACCTGTTTTCAGCAGACCGTTTTCTCCTAGCCCCTATCCAAAGGGAGGTATTGCTTTGGGAAATCCATCAGCTGACATCTGTATTTTTACTAGGCACCAGATAGGTGCGGTTTTCTGGCATTGCTTAATAACCTCCAGGTCTATGGACATAACGGGGTTGTAAAGGGCAAGAGGCCAACTCATTCCGTGCAGGTCACAAAAAAACCCCAAAACAAACAGCAGACCCCAGAGACAGTTCATCTCTAGTAGTAGTACACACAGAGGCAGATGAAGAACAGGTTGGCCGTCAGGCTCACTGTTAAAAGCCCTGGCAAGATAAGACGCCTCAAAAAACCTGGAGATGCCACAGAGAAAGCAAATTAATGGCATTTAAATCATCATCAGCTTTCCATTTTCTGTATATTTACATTTGTGTTATTTTCGGCAAATCTATTTTCCTTCAGAACTGGTCTCAACTAGTTTAAATAGATTTTTTTAGATACATGTGAAGAAGACCATTACGGTGTATTTTGAGAGCAATCTATTTTCAGGAAATACAGACTGCATAAAACTCTACCTCCAAAACAAGGAAGGACTCATCTGATACTGACCTAATAAAGCCAAATTAGGCATTTGCCAAATGTCACCAATCCCCATCAAATACACTCAAAAACTTCTTTAGGAATGCCTGTTTATCCATGCAATTATCCAGCCAATTAAGTGGAAGCAATGCAATGTAGATACAGTTCAGAAGCAGTTAATGTTCACATCAGAAACAATAATAGGGGAAAAATGTGAACTCGGTCACTTTGACCGTGAATGATTATTAGTGGCAGACAGGCCAGTTTGACTATTTCAGCAACTGCTAATGATCTCCTGGGTCTATCACACACAATACTTGAGTTTTTACTTTACTCAGATCCAGTGAGTGGAAGGTCTGCGGACAGAAGTGCCTTTTTATGTGGGGCTAAAACAATTATGAATTTATAAACATTCTCAGTCACTCTGCCTTTTGGATTGAGGGAGTATTAATGAATTTTCCCAGAGTATGGAAAACTTGTATTCTTGAATAGTGTAAGCGTCCATTTTCTCTGGATTCTCATTTTTCTATCAAAAATTAAAATGTTCATTTGTATTTGTATTTTTTTATGTATCACATAACTGTCTACAAACCTCCTTATAGTATCTGGTTGAATGTAGAGCAAACATCTCCTGTATCTGCCTTTTTTTTTTTTTTTGAGCAGAACAGAGCACACGAGGCCTCCCTCTTCGTTTAGAGAAATTATTGAATACCCCCCCCCCTTTTTTAAGTCTACAAGCTCCTGAACATCTCTTTCCATGAGCAAATATTGTTTAAAGTCAGACTTGAAAAATGCAAACTAATCCTCTAAAAACTTTACAGGAGATTAGGACCAAGGCGTGGTTATGACACCCAATTAGACAACAAGCATGAAATTAAATTCCAGTGTTTTTTCTGACTGCTCATAGACACAGTTTCTATCTCCCTGCCATGTTTAAAATCACACTGCTTACCTTTTGGAGGAGTGCTCTCTGGCCCATGTGTCGTAGTGCCAACCAGGCATGCAGAGGAGCCCGAGGAACTGCCTGTCTCGCTCTTCTCCTCCTTGTCGATCACACTGCTGTCTCTCAAACTCAAATCTGCAACCGTGCAAATCATGAAGTCAAGGAATCGGGTAAACCATGGAGCAAAATATATAACCATCTATACATGAACTAATGATCATGAAATCTTTCATGGTTACAAAATCTTCTCTGCCATTTGTAGGACTGGAGAATGTTTTACTTTGCCATCTGGTGGTAGTATCATGAATTACATTCAAGTAGATGGCAATACATGTTGCTACAACCCCCCCTACAAAAACACGTTTTACTTACAGTTTAACCTCATGTGTACTTACCATTTTGGCTTTGGAAGGGTGATATGTCGGGTGAAAAGCAGCCACTGTAAATGGGAGAGGTCGACCCTAGAGTGGGATATAACGGAGACACGGGTGGGGGTGAGAGCTTGGGTTCTGCCTCAGACGAGAAAAGCCACAGATTCCGGCTACAGATGTTAAGGCGAGCAGGGCTGATGAGGGGACGGCGATATCTGGCAGAGCCTGAACTGGATGTACATGAGCCAGCTATTGAAGGAGTTGGAGAAGGGCTTGGGGATGATGGGCGGCTCCCAGATTTCAGTGAAAAGTAGTCTGTGTCCAAACAAGGAAAAATCAGTAATAAAAATTGTCAATCAAGGGCTCTGAAAGGATTAGGAATTGTTGAAGACACAGGGTTGAGTGGAGATCAAAAAAATACCAGGAGTTCCAATACCTGAAGGTGGGGAGTCTTTGTATTGTGAGGCTGGTCTGCTTCCGCTAAACAGGTACCCAGAATCTGAAAATACACACAATATACAATTACACTATTTACCACAATCACTACCCAGGGCTTTCCTTAAGCCTGTGTTACCCAATTGGGTGGTTAGTGTCAGCTGGTAAAGAATACCTCTAAACAAAAAGGTTAATCTGTGTCTGATAAAGTAGCTAATTGGATAATAACCCATTAGGCATCATCTTTATAACTCAGTGATATTTAGCTGTGGTTTATCTGTTAGGTTATTTAGATGTAAAAACAGTTGATGATTTGCTTTCTGTCAGTCGACTAACTGATAATCAACTAATCGCTTCAGCTCTAAGTGAAGCTTTAAATTATGAAACAGTGATGATCACCATCATCATCATATACACAACACAAAAACAAAAGCACCTCAGCACTGCATGTACCATTAATCTGTGCTAGGAAACACCAAATCCTTCAGGCAAATTATTTAGAAAGTGCCGCCGCTTTCCCATGTTTGGAAACCATGCCATGACTCAATTATATGTGAAGCAGCAGAAACTCAAAAATACTGCTACTGAGTTTATCAGTTGTAAATGTGACTTGTTTGCAAGGTAGAAAATTGCAAGAAGCAACTCAATGTCAAAGACGTCTGAGCAGCTATAGGAAAGCCAATGCAATAAGTACTGTATGCAGAAGTAGGCTGAATTTTCCCATCTGCACCCTTTGAAGGTGGTGACCAGCTACTTAGAAGACACTAGACACTGCTGCTTAAATTATCTGTAGTCTTGAGTTAATACACAATAACTGACACTTAAATCCAATAAAAAAAAAAAAAAAAAAAAAAAAAAAAAAGTAATTTCAGATTACACCAAAAGTAATAGAAAAATCTGCCTGTATAAATGGCTCTCTTTTTCGTCTTTCAACTCAAACCTGGGGAATTTTTTAAGTTACCTGTCCTTTTGAAGGAGGGGATGGTGCCTAGGGAGAGGGCTCTGCTAAGACGTCCAGGTAGAGAGGAAGGGGAATCGTTGCATGTTCGACGACTCTGTTGGCAGCTGATTAGCCTCGAGAGGTTCGGGGGTGGGGTGGGGATGAAGAAGTCTGCCGGGTCAGGAGAGAGCGAAGGAGGCTGACTGCTGAAGGGATGGACTGCAGAGCTGCCTGCAAGGTATCTGCAACACAAGAGCAACGTAACGGTCTACAACCTGAAATCAAAATTATAGAAAGAGAAAGAAAATATAATTTTGTGCTAAAAACAGGATGGTTATAAAAGATGGCTCCACAAAGAGTAGTATAAATAGTTCTGAGTGCACTGAATTTTCAGTTTGTGATTTCATACATAATAAAAGCAATCCTCAAATGTGATTTTGGTTCAACACCAATGTACAACATTCCGGACATTAAAACATAATGTCTGCATTACATACAAGCTATAAAATATGTCTGAAATCAAGTCAAACAAACTTTCTACCAGCAACTCTGATAACCATTTAATGTAAGCAGTTTATTGAATGGCAGAAGTCTATGGCAAGGCAAGTCACTAAAATGCTGTTGCAGCTGTTGAGCACACAGCAGGTAAATGTTACAGGAGAAATGCTGCCCAGCAATAGAGCTCAACTCTCACTCTGCCATAACACACAGTCTGTGGCCCATAACTGTTATGTCGAAGTAGTTTATTTTCAGTGATAATCAAACTTTGTCTTTCTAGCCAAACGATCACAGCAGTCATGGCTAACATTAAGCGGACATTTTCCTTTAACACCAACGCTGTGTAAGTAAGCTACTACTTGAAACCACACACAAAACATACACAAGTGGACAAGACAGTTTTGTTTGTGTTGACGAAAAACAAACAGAAGGCATATCCTTTCATCAGTTGTTTATTACATTATATTTACAGCAAGCATTACTACAAAGTCTTCAAATTGGAGGCTCTCATTAAAAAGCAAGACACCCAACTTCAACAATTAATCACCCATAACACATTATGGTTCTTTGGGTATGTTGCAGGAAGCCTTTCAGCATGGATGAAAGTCCATTTGTCGGGCTGCTACAGAATGTATAAATAAAAAGTAAGTGAACAAATAGAGATTATATTTCATTATCTTATTTGTACTGCAGCTTGGACTTGCAAATAACTGTCAAAAAGATTTGGCAGGGTTACCCCTCACTTGCTATTCTTTTAGTGTTTCTGCAACACACGCACACACGCACACACACACACACGCACACGGGGTAACAATCACATTTTAGCTACATACTGGATCTCTACACTAACACAGAGCAGTAAAAACATTAATAGTCATGATTCTATCACTGAAAAGGTAGTTCTATAGCCATCACTATTACAGTACCACAAAATAGTTGTCGTTTGTGGCAATGGCATAATGTTGTAGCTGCATATGGCAACTTAAACTCATTATTTACAATTCTCTAAAAAACACATAGAGATAGCCATATATTCAGGCTATATATTATAAATACATCAAAGCATAACAAAAATGCACACTAGAGGTTTATGGAGAACAAAATGTTTCTACATAGCATGTAAAACATTGACAAAGATAACACATTTTAAATTGCATCTTACATATACAAACAAAAATATACTATAATTAAAACATCTGGTTTCAGACCACTGAATTGAATTCTAAGTCCATCTAAATTAAAACACCAAACAACTCCTCTCCAATACGCCATGCTCTTTTTTTCCAGCTCTTTTGCCCATGCGAGGGAGATTATGAATGTGCTTTAATTTTGATAATTATCTTTGTCAAAAGTCTGAGCTACAGTTATTCAAATTAATCACTGGAAAAAAAAGTGACTCGAGGTCATTACCTGTGCTGTGTTATGGGGACTACTGAATCAACATCTTTGTATTAGATGTTTTTTTCCCCCCCAAAAGTTAGAAAAGTCAAGTATATCGCCTAAAAACTTTGAAATTACACTGTATGAGTAGTAAAAATTACACAGGACTAATCACTGTACTCCTAACTTACAACTGAATCTGCAGCGTCTTAGACTTGGCAGCACTTTTGTTGAAAAAAAAAAAAAATTCACAATTTAAAGCTTTAAATCACCAAACCGAAGGCGCTGGTTTGAGAAAATAAACCCATGTACATGGGAGCACAACATGAAGTTTAAACTGTATTCTACCCACCAAATACAATCTATAAGCAACTATCTCCAGCTATTAGTTTGTAATACTTATTCACATTTTCAATCAAATAAAATTCAGCTTCATGCAATACATTCCAAAGTAAAAGGAAAATTGGTTAAGTGTTATCACATGCAACTCTATAAGTTATGTCCTTCAATTTTAAAAACAGCAACATGTTAGAATGTTGATAAAAGGAAAATATGGTCTTATTTTCAGTTTTCAGATGTTCAACTATTGCGATTTTTTATCTAAATACAATGTGAAAAAGATAACAGTCTCACGTGAGACTTGTTTGAAACAGTTAAAATCTTAGGACAACATTTAATGCTTTCTTGATGAGCGTAAAACGCGCAAGTTAGGTTTTTTCCAATACTTCTGAGATTGTAGTGACATATGTTGCATAAGTATAACATATGAGAAAGCTTATTTCACGCATCATAGCTTGTAAGTTATTATTACACTCAGGAGCACATGCTTACTGCTTGCAGTCTTACAAGACACTTGAAAGATTTCAAGTCAGTGGCCCTTTACAGGTGCAGAGTTGAGCACCTCATAATGTTTTCATGTTCAAGCAGTGATACAGTAAGGCTGCCAGAAACTATTTCTCTGACATGATCACCTCCAGCAAATGCCAATACAAGGCAAGTACCCGCTAGGTACTAATCGAGGGGCACTATTTTTAAGCAACAGCTTTTGGCACAGCAGAGATTAACAAAAACAATGTTGTATTTGAGGGTCTAAGGACAGTGGGCGTTGTATGCTATATCAATTGTAAAGCCCACGGGGGCAAAGTTGTGATACTGGTCTACATAAATAAGATTGACTTGAATAAACAATAGATGCTAGGATTATGGGCATATATTGAAGGTTAGGCATAATCCAAATGGAAAATAACAGGGGTACAAGATGACAACATTGAGGGCCAGAGGACAGCAGCAAACAGCAGGACGTTTGAACTATTAATGCAAAATGCAATGGAAGCCATTTCACCACATATCACACTATGGAAAGGTTTCAGCTCTGCCTTGAGAATTGATTAGCTGCATTGACACGGATGTTGTATTCCTACAAAACCCTTTGCAGAGGCCAGAGATAAATCATCAGTTCAAAGAACTCACGATGAACCCTTTTAGGAAATAATCAAAGGCAATTCATCGTTTCGAAAGTTTAGATGTAAGGTTATACAGGAGGAGTGTGATTATTAAAATAAAAAACACATCTTACATCTATTTTTCACTTCAACTAGAGACAACACCATTGGTGTTACAGCCAAAGTGTCATTACAAATTAATGTCATGCATTGAGCTGTAGTTAGTCAACAATTCTCAACACAGCTACACCAGATGGTTAATAAGGACGTTCAAAATGTTTTTAAACATTATAGTACAGTTGAGCATACATATTTAAGTGCTAACTAGGTACTTGAATGCTAAAATCTCACTCTACTGCTTTTATAAATTACATTTTTACCGATAAAAAAACTAAAAAAACAAAAACAAACTCTGAAGGTCAGTCCAACACCAATTTGTAGCTGATAAGGAATTTGCAACGCAAGTAGTCAGATTAATAAACAGGATGAATCTGAGGGAGATTGTGGCAAAATTTCCCACAAAACACATTTTGTACTTGGTAAGTTTAAAGAGGGGGTTACTAATAGCATTTTATTAGTGTTTGAGTGTATCAGTAGTGTTCAAATTATTTTAGCCTCCAAGATGTCCCACATATCAGGAGATGTTAGAACAAGTACCTGTGTACCTTAAGGTGAGGTTTTGATGAAATTAAGCAAGTAGCATTAGTCTTTTATTCCTATCATCGGCCACACGCATGCGCGCACGCACACGCACACACTCACACACACACACACACACACACACACACACCTACCTTTGCTTTCTCAAATCATTACCTCAGTCAGTCACACACAGCAGTAAAGGAGGGGGGGGTTATAGCAAATAGGTGGTAAGTGAATTAAAAAACAGGATCTCCCAAAATAGGGGGAAAAAAAGGGAAATTGAAAACACTTATAGATCAGTGTGTTTTACTGGATTCTAATGACCACAAAACCTCTCATGGAAAAACGATGCTTTACACAATCCCAGGTTTCAAACACAACTTGAACATTATTGCTCAGATTCTGACCTTCGATATTTGCCTCTTCGTAGACCCAGTGGTTTGCGAGTTGGCACAGCAGCAGCAAAGCTGACTAGGCAACAGAGAGAGATGCTAGTGAGCTTGGCTGTGTCCATCCAGCCCAAGACACCAGTCAAGTAGCTCTCGGCGAGGTAGAGGCACAGGATGAAGAACCAAAGCACAGAGGCCACAGCATCAATTCTCCTCAGCCTGAAATTGCAGATACGCATGGACTTGTGGGATTGTTTTTCCTTAAACAAGACTTTTCTTGGTAATTTCCAATAGCAAATAAAGAGGTGGTGACTGCTTACCTTGAAGGTCCTGCTAAGACGATAGCAGTGAGGCAAGTCAACAGGCCAACAGAGACTACAACCAGCTGGTTGTCCCTTCCATGTTGCCACACCAGCTTGACATTTTCTATGGTCTTGTTTGGGAGGAGCTCCAGCAGACCCTGCCATACAGGCACATCTCCACTGCTATCATTTTTGGTGGTAGATCCATTCAAGGGTTTAGGAGGAGTGCCCCCACCACTTAATGTCTGAGGGCCACTTGGTGAAAGAGACTGGTCCGGCAATTCAAGGAAAGACGTGGCCAGAAGAAAAGCACAAAGCAGGAAGGCAAGTACTTGTAACACTGTGACCCCCAAGGGAGAAGACTGAGAATAGGAGCTCTGTAGAAAAGAGAACATATTTTCATTGTAAATTCTGACCGTTTTGGAAATCAGTATAATATGTAAAGATTAATTTTTACATATTACAATAGGAACAAGCAATAATACACCATGGATGGTGGAGCGGATTCATGTTTTCATTTCAACGAAAGACAACACCATTGGTGTGAAAGCTAAATGAATGAAACTACTGTGACCACTAATCCTGTCTATCGGTGGATTTGGGTTTGGGTTTGGGTTTGGGTTACACCTACCTTTACAAAGCTCTTGACTGAGTCTCGAGTGGATCGAAGCTGATGGCTTAAGAGCACTGATCGCAGCTGGCGGTTTTGATATTTGATGTAGTACTCCACTGCTGTCTGACATGGCTTGCATAACTTATAAGTCTGCTCCAGGTGGTGCTTGTAGGCTTCAATTTCCTCATCATAGTTCTCCTACAATAGAAACAAAAAATATCAAATTTAGCATTACTTGTTATAACAATATGATGTGTTGCAGTTAATGGAAAAGAGCAAAGTACATACATCATCCCTTGGGATAAATGAGGCCAATTGCTTGATCTTAGCACTCTGGTTGTTATTACACTTCTTGCACAGCAGCATCTGACAGTTGACCCACTGCTGAGTCTTGGGTGTCTCGGATGAGGGAAGGCTTCCAGATACTCCATGGTTTAGATGTACCTTGTGCTGAGCTGGGATGGTTTTGTTGTAATCCCCATTCTGAAAACAAGGCAGATCAACACAATGAAGAATATGGAAACATACATCTCAAAAAACTGGGGTGAAAAAAAAAAAAAAATCACAGCAGTTCAGTGAGATGCCAAGGAAATAATTCACAGGTGTAGCAGTTTTCCAACTTACCTCCTGAAAGCCATTGTATTGATCACAATTGGGACAGTCCCAGCAGTTCCTGTTCCCGTACGGCACCACCGTGTTCTCATTACAGAACCAGCAGTTCACGTTTGCATGGGTCGGCTTCTTTCTGTAAGGAACAGGTGGAGTTCTTGCATAATCCAGCACGACACCGTTAATCAGTCACGTTGATGCATTTCTGAGGCTCAAATGTTTCCCGCAGTCGGATCCAGACAACACATAGATAGTTGTACCTCCCGAGGCTCCCAAAGTATCGCTATTATATACACGAAGAAGCGTCTGTTCATGCGTACATTTTAAACAATTAAAAATCAGAGTCTAGGATCAATCTCATTTGAGGTCCTTAGCATGAAAAACTTTGGGAACTTTGGAATAGATTGAAAACAATCACGTTGTCGGCACTTATAAAATTCTGCACTTAATAGTTTTCGAGGGACAAGAACTAAAAAAAATATATATCTATGCATTCAAATAGTGGAAATTGTTAGAGTCACAGAACTAGCATTAGTTACTTAGCAACACAGCTAGTTAGCTCATGGGCCAGCGTGGATAAATAGACCACACTCGGGAAACAGAAAATACATTCACACAATATCTGCTGCACAGATTATACCTTGAACATCTAAATTTCGAAAAAACCCACCGAACACATTACATACAGTCAACCGAGTCGTTCAAATGCCAACGTGAACCTAGCTAAAAACAAACGCGGCGGTCGGAAAGCTCGAAGTTAACTTACCTGGTGGCAATTTTATATATCAGCGCTCCGCCGGCCACGAACGCCGTGACTCCGACTCCTCCGTACATCAATTCGGGGTATTCCAATAGAAGTTGGTTAAAAGCCTCCATTTCCACTGAAATCACCAGCAAACGGGTCAACGAAACATGAGAACATTAGTGTTTGTAAAAGGTTGGAGAAGACGGACGCAGGACACACGCGGGAAGCGATGCCCTTTGTAAACGCCCCGCAACGGAAGCGGAAGGCGCGTAGGGCCGGGCCGCATTCCAACATGTTTACCTCAAACCTTCTCCTCGACTCTACCGTTCACTAAAACTACACAGGATCAAGCCATTACGCAAATGTAAATATTTTTTTTAGCCACGATTTAAGGGTTTCGGAGAGGCAGCATTTACTAACTGAGAAAAATAACACCTCTGTTTGACTCCGGACTGTGCGTAGTGCTGAAGAGTGTTGGAATTTGGTCGGGAGCGCCATCTTCCTGTGCCTCCCAGGATTATGCCGCATTCAAGGAATGGCGATAAAATCGGACAATAGTTTTTTTTCTAAAAAATACCATTTTGTGGCGTTCACGCATTAGTGCTAACCTTGTACTTCCACCAGATAAACATCTTGTTGTGCGATGTATTTTCAAATAAAGTAAGATACAAACAAAAGCGTATAGCTCCTATATGAGTTTAGTAGATTGTATTAGTGTTCATATTAGTTTTTATTCTGTTGAACTGATAGCGGTGGTTTATTTGCAGCCCCTCTGCCGACAGTTTTTTGACAAGTCTGTAGTTCTTTTCACCAAGTAGGAGAAATCGACGTTGTCAGAAAATTGCTGATGTCTCAGACTCGGAAACACAGGTCAGAGGCTGGCTTGAACAGATTTCCTACTCTGCTGTTCGTAATTACGGTTTAAATGGAATAGCTTGAACGCGCCCAGCCCTGGTGATTCACTGTACGACTATTTAATGATCATTGGAGAGGTGACAGAGAAACAGTGTTTTTCTTCTTAAACACTAGCAACATTGATTAAGCCTTTCAACTTGTATAAGTGATTAATCTCTTAACATTCCGTCACAGATTTAGCTGCATCCTTCCCGTAAAAATTGCAATACTACAGTAAAGAAATACTCATAGGAGTGGAACTCCTGCATTCAAAATGTTGCTTCCGTAGTAGCATCTAAAGTTAAAATAGCTAAAATACGAAGAGTAAAAATACTCATTATGCAGAATAGACCTTTTAGGAATAATATACACTGGATTATTAGGTTATAATTACTAATTAAATGACAACGCGTACAACTTGCAACAGTTAGGTGCCTCCGACAAGGATTATCTATGGAAACTAAGGTTTCCGTTGCTTTTTCTCAAAAAAAAAAATTGCAGAAACTGTGCTTCTGTGTCCAGAAGTTCTCTTTTCCAACATGACAATGATCCCAAACAAACTACATACATCACACAAGAGTTTTCAAAAAATTGAAAATCCAACAGAAACCCTTTGGAGTAGTTCAAGGCCGGAGGTAGAACAGCAAACCACCGCCCCCGTCCGCCAGATGTGTGTCACCAAAAATAAAGGAGGACATACAAAATATTAAAAATAAATAATAGAATAGAAACTTAACAATGAATAGCGTACTGACAATTTATTGCATTTGGTTACAAATATTGATCTTTCATTAATTAATTGATCAAATATTTCAGTATTTCAAATTAATTGTCATCTTTCTTCTAAAGGCTTGGCTTAAAATAAATAAAATCGTTTATTGGGGGGGGGGTGTATACCGTATCAGTTCATCATCTTTTGTATAATTAATCTGAATATGTATTATAACCAGTAACTAAAGTTATCAAAAGTAAGCGGGATAATAAGAGCAACAATTACCTCCAAAATGTCGTGGAATAGAAGTATTGCAGAAAATGGAAATACGCCAGTAAAAGTAAAAGTACCTCAAGTCTTACCTAAGTACAATAGCTTTCTTTTGCGTAATTTCATTTCATTTCACTGCTGTATCTATGCTCTTTTTTATTACCTCCAATATGCCAATTTATGATGGTACCACTATTACAATTATTATTGCTATCATCACTAAAGGTATTATTAATAACAACAACAACGATGATGATGATGATGATGATGATGATGATGATGATGATGAGGATGATGAGGATGATGATGATGATGATTAATGCTATTAGTATATTTACTACTACTGCCCCCATAATAATCAGAAGAGCAACAAGGCAATCAATGAGATAGTGAAATGCAAAAATAACATTTTATTTTAACAAACATGGTGCATTTTAAATCAAGTAAACACTCTTAATCGAGCAAGAAAACTGATCAGTGCTTAAGTGTCACCAACTGTTGCCTAACAGCTCACAGAATTGCGTAAAAGCAGAGAAAACGAAATAAATAACGTAGTTACACATGTGTAGGCACATTCAAAAATGAAAAAAAAATAGTGAAGTGATATGAGAAACAAGTTTATTTGTTTGGAAAAAATAAGGCATAAACTGATCCTCAAAATACAAACAACTGTCTTCCTGCAGTTCACACTTGTGCCGTTTCCAAAACAAAATGCAATTATCTCCGATAGCAATTCCTTGTCATTTGAATGTGGAGGCTACCAGGACAAAAATGTTAACCATAAAACCAGAAAACGTAGTAAACAGTTTCACACAGTCAACAAATTTTACATCCGGTCAAACTACCAAACAATTGCTTTAACCTGACAATCGAGTGACAGCCGAATTGAAATGGTGAAACAGGTGAACTTCGGGTCCGTCAACCGGCTGCCAAGGGTTAGAATAACTCAAAAAAACCTACTGGTCAAAGGAGTGAGAAAGCTGCGCCTCCGCCCGCCGCGCGTAGGAGGTCAGCTGCTGGTAGCTGCACGCAACCGAAACGGTGCCTGCGTCGGGGCTCGTCGGCTGGGTCACCCCGCCGTAGGCGCAGCCGTTGTGGGGGACCAGCACGGGCAGGTGGCGGTGGTAAACGCCGTAGGTGGGGTGGTGGAAGTGCGGGGGAGGGCAGTAAGACCTCGTCGGGCCGTCGGGCGACAAGCTGCGGGTGTGTCCGGTGATGACCTGGGGCGTCGGGTATCCGCTCGGATGGGACGAGCCCGGCTGGCGCAGCCCCCAGGAGCCGCTCGCGTACGGCTGCAGGTAGAGCGGCTCGGGGAACTCCACGGGGCTCCCGGCCAGGTAGGGCGCGCTCGGGGGTCGGTAAGGTCTCCTCACCCTCCTCCGCCGCCGGTAGTTCCCCCTCTCAAACATGTCCTCGAAAGCGGGGTCCAGCATCCAGTAGTTGCCCTTCCTGTCCCCTCCGCTCTCCCTGGGCACCTTGACGAAACACTCATTGAGAGACAGGTTGTGTCTTATGCTGTTTTGCCACCCTTTCTTATTTTTCTCATAGTAGGGGAACTTGGAGACGATGAAATTATAAATCCCGCTCAGGGTTTGCCTCCTGTCGCGGCTGTCCTTGATGGCCATGGCGATGAGAGCCACGTATGAGTACGGCGGCTTCTCCGGCTGGCCGGACCCCCCCGCACGGTCGAGCTCCAGAGGGGGCGAGTTGGAGCTGATGTCCAGGAACTGCGCTCCCTGGTCGGCGAGGGTTTTTTCCTCTGCATCCATGGCTCAGAAGTCCCCTTGTGCGTCCAGCTGCGGCTAAAAAACTGCAATGATTATGTCCGCAGGTGCACTCACTCCTCCCACAGGTACAGAGCTCGGCTATTATCGCTTTCTTTCATCTCCCCGGGTTTCTCACACAGTTTATGCTCGTATGGGACGACCGTGCAGCGGGTTAGGTTGAAACAAGGGTCACGCCAATGTTTTCAAAGCAGCATCATCAAAATATTTACTCTTTGGAGGGAGACGATCAAAGACTCGAGTGCCCCACGTCTCCATGTGGCCAGGCCCACATGGTGTTTGATACGTGTTGTTAATATTTTTATACAAGCCATTCACAACACATGGACACACTGAGGTCTTCTGATAAATGTAAAGCTTTCCTGTACGCATCCATTCAACGATCACGACGGTTGTATTCCATTTACACCGTAGTATAACTCACTCGATGGATAATATCGCTTTCAAAAAAAAAAAAAAAATTGAGTTTCTGCCATCAGAAGGGGAACCACTAAAATAACTCACAACCCCTTCAAAAAAATCCTCAACGGACATACAAGCCCTGCCACTTTTTTATTTCCTGTTTTAATAACAAGCAGTGAAAAGTTTAAAAGTTTAACCACTTGTTTTGATTAGATTTAAGCACCGGCCCCATGCACTTGCAGATAAGGAAAACATCACACTTACATTAAAAACAAAAATATGAAATAAACAACCCTGGCTTGTGTGTTAGGTTGCATATGCATGCAGACTCAAGATATTGTTTAAGCTGTTTTTATTGAGATGTTATCCCTCTATAGTAAAAGAAACAGCATGAATCCACAGACGTACACAAATGCATCGATTTGTGAACTAGGATGCACAGGTGCTTTTATTCATTTATCTATTTATCTATTTATTTCTTTTACAGCCTTACACACTGTATCAATACAGAAACAAATGAAAGTTGGGTATTTCCAGCTCTTGCAGGTATCAGAGCCCAGCAGCATACCACCCACACACAGAGAGGCATGAACAGCAGGCCTGTCTGTTCGCTGAGGATGGCAGATAAGGATCACCTGTTCTCACCAGACAGTCTGTCTCTCATGAACTGATAGGGAAACACAGATCTCAGAAAGTGAGCAACCAAAGCAGCTATGTCTCTGGCAAGGACTAGAGGGCATTTTGGATTTGCCCATTTTCACCACTGGAACGGTATTAATTGGAGGTGCACAAATTATATATTTAAAGCAATTCTTCCTTGTTGGCAGTTATTTAGATCCAGATATATTGCCTTTATTTTTTCATTTTCTGAATAAAGTTAAGTACAATACAGAATTAAACAGACTGTGAATCTATACTTCTCTGTCCCCACAGAAGTGCATTAACTAGATTTTTATGAAGAACCATTACTCTGACCCTCAGAAATGTCTTTAAACTCCGTGGTCCCATGGTTTCTAGTGGCATGAAACTGATCATGCTGAAAGGACAAAGAAATACATATAAATGATACACAAGACATCATTTGCAATTTTCTGTGTGATTTGATGGTAATGGTCATAAAAATGTCAAGATTTCACTCAATCATGTCTCCCTCAGTTTACATTACATACTAATAAATTGTTTTCTCGATTAATTTCCAGGCGTTGCACATTAAACGGACTATAGGGCTGATACGGCTACAGTGAAGTTCTAGAATAAGCAAATAAAGAAAACAATGATGGGGTGGGGAAAAAAATCAAATTTTGATGGAACATAAAACAATACTTAATTCTTGGACATCAACAATCAGGTGGTCATTATATTATCAACTAATTAACGTCAATATATAAAATAAAGGAAAGGAAAATTCAAGGCCACCCTGAAAGGATATTCGTCTTGATGATCTGGATTTTGTTTCTCGTAAATTCAGGCTTCCTGTCTCGGAAAGGTCAAGGAGTTACTTTTCCTGTCTCTGCAGGAAATTACGTTCACACTGGGCAGAAATGACTAGTGACTATGGATTCATATGTCTTATCTGCTCCACCAAACATCCCTGTCTGATTTCTCAGAATTAAAACGACTTACAAAAATGGGAAAAAAGGAAAGTGGACAGCCCTCTGTCCTTTTTTATTACAGAGAAAGCTAGATTTACCTCCTGATGTCATTTGAGTGAAGCAAGGCGCCAGGCTAAACACAATCTGTGCAGTTTGAGCTATCTGAGACCTTCGAAGAATGCAGCAAAACCGCCAAAAACGAAGAGCATGAGTTTTGGGTTTAGACAGCAGAAGATGAAATGAAGAGTTACAGGGGAAAAAAATTTTCGAGTCTATGTTTGTGAATTATACCTGTATTTTCAAATGACACACAGCCTTCATATTTAAAGTGACCATTCTGACTATAAAATGAAATTGGTGCATTCTGTTCAGAACATCTTCCAAACATGAGTTGTTAAATTGTTTGGCATTTGAAAAAAGCTCTGTTCCTGCTTTTACCTGGCAGAGATGGAACTACTAAATATGTTTAATTGAGTACAGTTTTTCAGTTCCAGTACTTTAGCTGAATATTTGATAATGTAAGAATTCCTGCTCCATTGACCTTGGTACGAAATGCTTTACTACAATCTCTATATTTACCCAACCGCTTGACTTGAAAACATATTTCATGCTGAGTTTAAAAATGCTGTGTATAAAGTAGCTAAAACACTACTGTAATGCGGCTAATGTATATATATATATATATATATATATATATATATATATATATATATATTTATTTATTTATTTATAAGTACAATGATAATTTAAAAAAATCCGGTAGGGGCCATTCTTTTTAATATTTACTCTATTGTGGATTCTTAAGTTCAGTTTGCTGATAATATGTCAATACCTGAGTAATACCTGTGTCGAGTAAGTAAAACTCCAAGTATTTTTACTGGAAAGAAGTATTTTTACATTTTTCATGTATTGCATGTTACTGGCAGTACAATCACTTGGAAGAAAAAACATTTTGACTTGCAACAATCAGGAACTTCCCTGCAGTCATACCATGAATACCTTTTATGCACGGTGGTGACTACACAGCTGCACCAGTCCAGAACTTCCACTCCTCTCAACAGATCAGGTGGCTCAATACTTTTAGTTCTCTTCTGACTGCATAGTGACATAGGTGGAGAGGTTAAAAGGTGTGTGCGTGCTACATGGCTGCAAACGGTGCAATTCTGTTGAGGTTGAGGCAATAGGACACCATGATTTTTTTGAGTGAGATGAGTGTCCAGCTGCAGACATGGGCCTTAAAATGTTTACTCTTCTGGCCCTAAGAATCTCACTATACAGATCACTGGATTGATTATCCTCTCGGTAGCTCATTGCTTAAAATTTTTTATTTTATTTAATTATTTTTTTTACTCATGACTGCTTGCACTCTTTTACAAATCAGATCTGTGTGTGTAAAACAGAGCAAAACACCATCTTACTTATTATCTCCTCTGCGATAGATGTTTTTCACAGCAGATTGTTTTTCAACAGCACATTTTCTGCTTTTCCAAAGCAGGAACTGTGTAAATGATATTATTCAGATTTCACATTGAGGTGTGATGATGTTTATTCTTGAGGAAAACTAACAGGGGGTTAGCATGTAGGAAATTTGCCTCACAACCAGGGCACCTGCAAAGCTGCAATCTATGATAAAAGGAAAAGACAGTATGTGTTTTGGCTTCTGTCTGAACATAAGCGCATGTAGCAGACCACAACCCACTACTCCACTTACAGTAGTCATTTTAGGCACCACTCCCATACCTGCTTAATCCATGGATTACAAGTAACCTGACTTCCTACTGTTAGCGACAGACCAGACGACACAATTCATCTGATGTGATGAGCACGCACACAGATGAAAAGTCAATATCAGAGTCAAAACAAGAAAGGGCTGAGTAAAAAAGCACTGACATCACTTGCCACATTTTGCGTGTCCCCGAACCAACGTGGTATTCAGTTTAGAAAATGGTTGTAGGTATGACATTTTCACATGATAAATAAGACGAATTTCTTCCACTTGTCTGAAATGCTCATTGGCAGACCTCCAATTCTAGGTGTGGCTCTCTTTCAGGTTATGGGTTATGTGGTACTCAAGTTCCCTGTTAAGTTTGCAGTGCCACTGACCTGTGCCTCCTCTGTCTATGCATTCCTGTGTAGCGTTCTGCATGACGGCCTGTCAACCAGCCCTGTGCCAGTCTGGCTGTGCAGCCTACATATCCAGTAAACCACTCCCAACTCCAACCAACTATTGTTTGCACTGTTTGCCTAAACTGAGATTATCACAATTCTAACTCATAGAAGATGATAAATGCTAGTGTATGTGATTGCCATTTTCTCTGGAAAGTCTTGGAAATAGTCATTATTAATCCTGGACTGAAACTTGCCTCTATGATGACAGGTTTAAAGTGAAAATAATGTTGCTGTACTCTGCTGTGAATCACCAAAAGAAGCTCGGTGCCAAGATAAAGTCAAGAGGGATTCCTCAGAGATAGATTGCATGCCAGAATGATCATCACCATCCAAACAGCCTAACAGTATTATTCAACAGCCTTAAAATGATACAGTTTTATTATCATCTGTTTTTCAGTTTACACTTTCAAATTCAGGAACTTTGTGCTCATCTAACAAGACCTTTCAGTGTCTGTTCAAAATCACTCGACAGAATCAAACAATTGCGCTTCCTGTTTGACTTGTTTCCTCGCTCTACATCAACCTGCTGCCACATGTGCCCCCTGTTTGAAACTGTCATTCAAGGCTTTGCTAGGGTGTGCTTTTGCCTCTTTCCACAGAACAGCTGGGAATAACAGAAGCTGATCTCAGATAGCAATGAAGTTTGTGACATCTTGCTGACAAATGATGTGTATCTTACTCAACTGAGCCTCTCCCAGCCGGCATGAGTTTACTGAGGTCAGATCACATTCAGATGATAAAGATACTGCCAAATTCCAACCTTGCCTGAATAATCAGTGTTTCATGTTCCCACATGAAAATATTTTTTTATTTTTCACTTTGTATAGCAATCGTTTCAGCACCCTCACACACTTTTATTGCAGTCATGAAAACAGTTGGCTTTCATTAAAAGGATATCATTTTCCTCACTTGGTTCAGTTCCTTGGTGTGCTACTTCTACTATTCAAACGAAAAGGAAAAGTTGTCCACACACAAGAATTTTCAGCTTTCCATAGTTTTCCATAATTGTTGTAGTTTTTCTACCTACGAGGTCTTCATCAGCAAACACCCATAGTAACAAAAGGAGGTTATAGACTGTATATACTGATAGAACTGACTTTATTAGGAGATCACATGAGGCCAGATAAGACCCATTATCCCTAAACAATTTATTAAACAAATATTGTCATTAAGAGGGAACTGCAGCACATGTGATACGCCATTTTCTTACACCATTTTTATATTTGATTATTCATATCATTACTTTTTATTTTCATTTTATGCTATATACATTTTTTGAGTTGTAGAAAAAATGGCCACACTTCGTTCTGTATCCACCTTCTTTGCTTTGAAAACCTCTGATATTTTCATGTGTTCCCAGTGTGCAGGCAGTAATGGTCTATTTGCTATTGTTCTATGCCATCTAGTGGAGGTGCATGAGAAAGACAATTATCATCCAACTGACGAAGCTTGTTTCTGTACCATGGGTGAATGACTGAGGTGGAGGGTCAATAAACACCACACTCATTCTAAAAGTGTCCTAACACCAGTCTTGATGATAGTATATTTGATGAGTGATACATCATATTAGGGTCTTCGAAAAAAAAAAAAATCATCATAAAAGTCACATTTTAGTTTTACTCGTAAGACAAGAAGAGTTAAGAAGAGAGAGAGAAGTAAGTGAATATAAAGA
Source organism: Istiophorus platypterus (assembly GCA_016859345.1). Classification (NCBI taxonomy): domain Eukaryota; kingdom Metazoa; phylum Chordata; class Actinopteri; order Istiophoriformes; family Istiophoridae; genus Istiophorus; species Istiophorus platypterus. The sequence goes on from CM029111.1 coordinate 4,244,100, forward strand.
GAAAAAAGTCATAAACAAACAAAAAGTAATAATAATGATATTAAAAATATTATTGGTAATGACAAGAAGAAGGAGAAGAGGAAGAAGTTTACAAGGGGAAGTCAAACCAAAATTACAAGGAAAACAACAGACAAGCAAGACCCTCGACCAGTTTCGCCCCTTAAACTAATGGTGCAGTACTCTCTATATGCAATGTTTCCTAGTTATGTGATTAGCTGCAGCAAAGTGTAGTGTACCTACATCCCACTGTGTGTAGTAAGATAGAGAACCATATATGAGATATGGTATTAAGTCTTTTACACATCTTGATGTCGAAAAATGTCACCGCAAAATTAAATGCAAAAATGTATTTACTCTGTAAAAAACAACTTACAATTAATCGATTTAATGGCAATTTAAGGTAAAGGGGGGGGGGAGTCATTCTCTGCTTGTTGGATTCTGTTGTATGTTCTAAATTCCGGCAGCAGATGGCAGCAGACTAACATGCTTCAAGGCTGCAGAGTGAATTTTTGTATAAACCTGCTGATATTGACTGTGCAATTGTTTTGACACTCGCATGCGCATATATTTCAGGTACAGAATAAAATGTCTGCTTTATTGTATTAAGTTTGTTCCTAACCACAGTGCAAACTGTCTACAAAAAAAAATTTCAAAAAAATGATGCTGAACAGCAAACTAAAATATTCAGGAGCATTGTAATAATACTACTCATAATGTATTTCATTTTTACAGATTTGTTCTATCTTGTAGTTTCATACCGGTGATGAGATACAATGACATACTGCATACTGTCCAGATTTTCATGTGTTTCAAATAAAAACATTTCTATACAGAATAGCAGGTCTACGCCAATATTAAACCAATACCATGACCTCAGAGATAAAAAACAAGAACTATGGATGTAAACAGTATGATCCTTTATGAGTTTCTGCACTGTGGGGTGTAACCCATGAATTAGATCATCAAAGCAAAAGGATCTTCTTTTAACTAAAGCAAAGAGTTGAAAAACTGTTTTGCACATTACATGTATTCAGACCTAAATGCTTGAAAAATGTTTTTTATCTTATGCCCCGTGGTGATGCCAAAGTTTTACCGCTGCTTGACTTGTTGAGAAGGTTGGTAAACAACATCCAGCGTCGGACCTGGTGACCCCTGCAGTTTCTTCATTCCGACACGTCCCGTTCCAGATAACTTTGAAGTCAAAGACAAAAAAAGGAAAATGTATCCCGGGGGACTTTGGAATTCATGTGAGGAACCACAAAAACAACACTTCATCAGGGGCACCATTCAGAATTGTGATCAGCAATATATGGGGGAATTTAAATGAGAAGCATTGTGTGAGGGAAAAGCCAAAGAGATTTGTCTCATCCCTGGCCCCTTGCTCCTTTCTACCATCCTCTCATGAGTGACTTTGATGTGGACAAGATGATTGAAAAACAAAGCGGCGTGGCTCGATTTAATTCCAGCGGAGAATAGATTAGTGGGATGAGTGGGTGGGAAGGGGAGGCGAGGGGCAGAATACAGTTTCATAAGAGAGACGCAAGAAAATCACATTTCAACCAGTGTATCAATCTACCGCGGAAAGGAGGGGAGGGTTGAAAAGATGGGAAGGGGGTTGAGGAGGAGATACAGAGTGGGGTAAAGTGAGCGGGGTGTGAGAAAGGAGCTCCAGTTGATCGCTCTTTAGAAAAGGCCCCCCACTCTCCTGCTGGGTTTTGCTCAGCTCTTGTCCTCCTGGTACAATGCTGGTGGAGCGGCTGACCCCCATCACCACCGCCACCCCAAAACCCACCCTATGTGCCCCCCAACTGCCCTCCATGTGCCGGAGCTACGCTGACAGCCTGGACCCCAGACCTCAGCATATGGAAGCCATACCAGGGAGCCTGCTCTTGACTGAGCTCCACAGCTGGGGCTCTGCTGGACTGGGCTGATTCTCTTCATCTACATTGTTAAACTTCTTTACTGGTGAAGATAAGCTGAAATTGGACTTGTAAGGTCAGGTCACCCAAATGAAAGTACTTCTGGCGATATCAGGCTATGCTGGTACTGTTGGTTTCACTTAAACGGATTTTGAGATGTCTGTCATTGAAATTTCTGCCTAATTCCCTAATACAAAGGTACTTTTTGATAGCAGACATTTCAACCTGTAATATTGGATCACTGGATGAACACACATTCACAGTTTATATTTACAGTATGATGGTCTCTTTTTTATTCAAGTGAACCCATAAGAAAGGACAGTGAGGCATGATAGCATGCATATCACTAGGACCCTGAAACTGTTTTGGGGTAGGTCAAGTCACAAGTCTTTATCAGCAAATGCAGAATTAGAATAAAATTTACCGGCCAAGAGTGTTGACAAATACAGGGAATGTTGCTTCGGTTCTCATTATCTCTCAATAGACATAACCCAGTGCAGAGGAAAATTTTGTAGGACAAGACTGATATAGACATAAAGCTAAACAAATATAACAAGCTAAAAGTTATACTGAATGCACATGTTTTTGGCACAGGTAGAGCAAGATTACATGGCAATGCAAAAAATTCATGAGAAAATAGTCCTCCAAGCAAGTCAGCAGCATTTTTTTTTTTTTTCTTACAAAAGTGTGACTTGAGTCCTCCAGTGTACAACTCTGGTGCCCATTTAATATTAGTTTGCAAATTGTACGTACATTTTTTTAAAAAGAGTCTTAAACTTGAGTCAAAATTTTATATTTCATGAATTGGTGCTGTCATAAAAAAGAATAAGCTTGATTATTTAGCTCAATATAACATCAAATTGGCCTCAAGTAGGCACCAGAACAAGCAGATGCAGAAGAATAAACCTCAGCATGTGATAGTGATATAAGGTTAAATGTCCTGATGAATCATCTTGTAATATTAAGTAATATTTGTGATTAAGATGTTAAATATTAACAAATAGATACAGATCCATGTCTGCTCAAACGGGACAACAGTTTTCATATCAACTTTGCCGATTCTAGCATTGAAAGACCAATCTGTAAACTTAGCTCCATTAACTCTCTTAATTACATGAAACACATTTACAAATCATTTAGACCCCACAAATCAAACTATGAACCCAGTACACTTGTAAGCTGCAGTAAGAGCTTTAGTATTGGGCCCATCCTCAATTCTGACATGACCTAATGTTGACTCACGGCAGGAATATTCAGCCATTCTGATGCTAATGGTAGCCTTTACCACCTACTTAACCACATAGCCCTCTCTCTCTATGAAGCTCCACTCAATGTGGTCCCAGTGAGTGTGTTTGTGTGTGTGTGTATGTGTGTGTGAGAGAGAGAGTGTGTGAGAGAGAGAGAGAGAGAAAAGGAAGAGAGGGAGCTGGATAGAGAGAGACAGAGTAAATGGGAACAGAAAAGGGAAAAGCAACAAGATGAGTATGCCGGGAGGAAGCACTTGTTAACTTTTACTAAGTCACACACAGGGTTTTGAGGTAGGTTTGTGGTGATTAATGATCAGGATGATTGTGCTTGTTACCTGTCTGGGTGGCTTTGACTGTCACACTTGTGTGGGTGGAGACAAGGATCACCAGTTAGCGCTACGACCCTTTAATACCAGGGGGGATGTTTGCTGCTTGGCCTGGCATGGCACAATACAGTGCTGGTGCAAGGACAGGTGGTCATTAAAACTGCTGTAATCCCCTCCATGAATAGTTCATGTGCTGGAAGACAGAGAGAGAAAGGGAATGAGAGAGTGATGGGGAGAGAAAGACAAAGGGAAAGAGACAGACAGGGCAACAGGGAGAGAGGGAGAGAGGTGAGGGTGGGGAGCGTTTGATGCTTGGACCGTGAGGCTCTTTAGCACAGTCTGCGGGCCGCGCTTCAGAGCGGATGTGTTAACAGTTTCAGGCTCAATGGAGGGAGAAATCCCCACAAAGGGAGGTGTACAAATATTGTGGGAAATCCGTACACTCTTCAATATTTCATGAAGGCCTACAATCTATTCATGGGACTCCATTCCTTTGGAGGGGCCCACATTCAGGCTCACTCCGCAGGCTCAATGGGCAGCCCTTAATTGAGTGCCCGCTCATTCTTCGTCTCCCTGGCAGATTGTTCACCATGAAAGCCCCTGCCTCTTCATCCTCCTCTCCTTTCCCTGAGAGTGTTTAAAGAAAAGGGGGCATGCCTTGCTGGTGGTGCATGTGGGAGGGTGAAATAAGTAAGGGGGGGTGGGGGTGGGGGGGTTGTGGATCAAATATGATAATGGGGCGAGAGGGTATGGTAGTGTGCAGAGAGGTGGGGGTAGGGGGCTAATCCTCAGGGTGGGTGATGAAGAGAGGGGGGCTGCATTCCTCTAGATTGCAGCAGTGCTTGTGGTAGCTTGTCTGTGGTGTGTTTCTATGGGAAACAGTTGAGTGTGTGTTGGGCGAAGCCTGGTGAGGTTAACCATGCTTGGCACCATAAGGGCAAGTGTGTGTGAATCATTTTTTTGCCTCTATGAGAGAAAAAGATTGGAACGACTGTGACCAATAGAGGAAGGAATGACATGACAAAGCCATAATATGCTGGGAGAGTACAAAATCTCTCAGCCAGGGTCAATGATTCAGGAACAAAAACCCATAGAATTCACAAATAAGCAGGGTAACAACAACAAAATATCATCCTGCATTTTCTTGTATTAGATTAACAGCACTTGGACACATAGATGTCAGGAGGACCATGACTCAGCCTGTGTAAATAGTTGTATAATATCCTCTATAGCTCTGGAGGTAGCTTTCCTGTGTTTTAAAAAAAACCCTGATGATATGGGTAATGCAGGATAAAGTTTTTTTTTTAAGAATTTGAAGCATATAAGAGACTAAAAGTGAAGGAATACTGTCTCTGTTGCTTGACTTTTCAAAAAAAAATCTTTCAACTCTTTCAAGTCGTTTAATCCTTTAAGTCTTTTAGCTTTATGGAAGTATAATACTAAACCTCCAGACTATCCCTGTCAGCGTACTGTTTTCATTAATTTTATTTTTAAATTAAAGCAATAATAAAATGTGTGAATGACTGAGGACTCACCCCATGAGTTTTAAGAATTTCCGTAATATTTTGACCCCCCAATATTCGAGCTTTCAGCTTCTCATGTCCTTCATTTTAATATCTCATCACTCCAGAGCATCCAACTGTCTTGGCACTACCTTCAATTGTGATAATAATAAAAACCAGTTCTTCCAAAAGTTTTCCCTCAAATCGTGGCCAGAACGTTTGATTTATTGCTTTTGACCTTCTATATTCAATATACAAAGGGTAAGTTGAGTTTGACGTGTAGAAAATCCAATAAAACCCTCATGGAAAAAGGGCTGTTTGGATGTAACAGGGAAACACATCTCTTATTCAGACTGCGTGGAGGAAGGTCTTATAGTTGAATGCTAAGACGCCATCATAAATGTACACCCCATGCTTGCTCTGAGCGCTTCATCCAGCCTAAGGCTGCCTCACTGTCCTGGCTAAAGGTGGACGGCCAGCTGGGAGGTTGACCTGGGGGCCCAGGCATAATCAAGGCTCCTGTGGGCCTCCAGCTGCAGCACGGGCTCCTGATCCCTGATTAAAGGTCATCCTGTTCCTTCTAAGGGCCTGTAAGACCCTCGGAGCCTGGCTGACTCCCAGTGACTCCCCTTCGCCGCCCCAATGTGTGTCCAACAGGCTTATGTTGGCTCATGAGGAACAGAGAAGACCTGCAGAGAGGAGTCCCAGAGAGAGGAAAATCCTCTACATCCACAACACAGACTCACAGTCACACACACAGAAAACACGAGCAAAGGTATACACACAAACACTAGATGCATAATTTATCCCTGTGGTACCACACCTGGTATCCAGACCCAAGAACCCCCCTGGTAGAGTGTGGCAGAGCCATGCCAAATGGATTCTGCAGTGGAAGAGATTTAAAGCTTTCATAGTCCTCAGGGTGTTCCAGACGGCCGCACCTCAGGGCTTTGATGGATTTTCCTCAGGTTCATTTCTAGATTTTCTGAGAGATTTTGTGGAGGTGACCTCGTTATGGCTCAGTGCTGCCCAAGTTTAATGGAATTTGTGCGAACAGGGGATTCAGCTCTTTCTTTTTTTAGGTGAATGTCCTGAATGTGTTTCTCAAAGGGTCCAAAATCGAGAAAAACCTTTAGTTTCGGACTGTTACTGAGTTTGGGCTCTTTAAGGCTACTTTCCCTTCTCCATGATCCTAACCAGACAGTATATTACTGTGAATTCATGGCTAGGTCCGAAACTCAGTATTGTGCAAATCCCCGGAAAAAAGAAAGGATTTGGCTGAATCTTGTACTATGATTGTACTTTGCTTGTTAACCTAACAACTGCAGATGATTAAATTCACTGACTTAATCCCTGGCGGCACATGGGCTCAGGAGGAAGTGGTTCAGGAACGGTCTAATCCAGGCATCTCCGGATATGGGACACTCTCACCATGCCGCTCCACTGGGCCTTTGTATCAGCAGGTATTAACACCACAAGTGCCGCTTGAGACTGAGATGGGCACATGATTAGGAGAACTACTGACCTGCTTGGTTGAGTGCTCAAAAGGGGGAGTTAATGGCAGGTTGCATTCATCAACATATAACTTTGCAAACTTCTGTTTTCCAAGGCTGCATCTCTAAATATATTTTATATATATGTTATAAATATATGTTTTAAATTATGAGATGATGAATAATTAAATTCATTTTGCCTTTGAAAGACACTATGAATGTTCTACCTTTTCATTAATTGCTCCTGTATGTGTCCAAGTGTTGCGTTAAAAAGCTAGACCTGCTGCAGCCCTGGCCTATAAATTAATTCTACCAAGTGGCAGCACACAACCTTGGAATTATTTATATTCTTACTAATGGTCAGGGTGTCACTTAGATAAACATGGTGGAGGTTCATCTCATCTGGTCCACAAAAAGCCAGAGTGTGCCGTTACCAATGGCTCTGCTAAACTTTGACCTCAAAGGGTCACAGAGAGCATTTGTCCGTTGTTAATTGGACAGAAGGGCCCTTTCGCTCTTCATTTAACCTTTGGGGTCCAAATCTTTCTTCCCTGACTACCATAAAGCCCCTGGTCCTGACCCAGTGTTTTCAGGCCTATCTTTCCACCCCCATCACGGGCCTTTGAAAGCTGGAGAAAAGCTGAAGTGTGCTTGCCCCGTCAGAGACAATGGCAGAGTTAGTGACCCCTGACCCTACAGGCTGACGCCTTTCTTCCTGGATCAGGCGCTGCCTTTTGCTACGGTGGGTTATTACTCCAAAGCTTGGCAACAGAAAGAGGGTAAACACTTGTTAAGATTCTTCTTCTCTAGGCACCCCCCCAACTTCTTTTCTCTCTTGGTTGCTCTGCTTATATTTTTTTTCTCTTTTGGGGGTTTGTGGGTCTGTTTAAGGACGGACAGGAGTTAAGGAAGGTTCTTTGTTTGAAATTCGGGCCGCAGCTCCATAATCCATCATTCTGACAGCTCTTTGTCACTGGTCCAAAGGTGACAGGAGTCACAGTAGTTCTGAGCATGGAGGGAAATACACTAGGTAAAGTAATGTAAATGGTTTAGACATGCATCTGCTTGCGATTAAAAACCTTTGGATGTTTCTTGGAAAAAAAGCAGCTTTTTGGACAAAAGCTTTTAGAAAAGTATTTGTGTTGAAGACTATCCACTATTGAAACGAGTGCCAAAATGTGTGAAAAATCTGCACTGGCACACCTCCGTGAAAAGGCAACGTATTCTGGAATGATATAAAGGCTGTGACTGGTTAGTTAGTTTGACATTTGTTTCTCCACAATGTGAAAATTGTCATTAATCAGCAAATATTAGTGTTGTTATCACATCATATTTCCAGACAGCTTAGATAACAGGAATTTAATTTTTTTTTTTTTACAGAGGTTTTATTTGATGTATTGGTGAGCATCTTTTGACAAACACAACCTACTTGGAACAAATTCTGGTTTTGTTTTCCCTCACTCACAGTTTTTCAGTTCTGTTGGGGCATTTATTGTCTGTTTTCTCTGACTCTAAATCCAGCAAAATTGGAATTTCATTCCATCCAAAAGTACTTCCTTTTCTTAATCTCACGAGTACTGACCTGAATCCTTGTGTATCTCTATAGTGTTGCCGGGGAGACCCAGATGACCTCCCAAATACTACAGGGGTTACCAAAGAGAGATGGTGGACCTAGTGTGTCCAGATGCTGAGCATGCGGCCGCAGTGATAGGAGCATCCTGTGAGGCAGCCACAACCATATGGGCTGAAAAGGAGGACTCCTCTGGAGCTGCTGGCGTTCTCACTGGGGACAGAAGCCCATTGTCCTGGCCCTGCCCTCCATGCCACTTAATGGTGCAGAACAGCATTGTACAGTATTGTAAACTGCTCTCTGCTCCTTTTGCCCTCAATAGCAAGGCTCTCTCCCTCTTTCCCTCTCACTCCCTCTAACTCAGTGGGTGTTTTAGTGCCCTCTTCTTTCATCCCTTTCTTTAGCTACCTCCTCCCTTTGCTACTTTTGCTGGGTTGCTCAGTGTTCTCTTGAGTGATGGTCTAATTGTCAATGAACAATTAAGCCATCTGATTTGTCCCCTCTCCTCTTGTCATGTCCACTTTGTTTTAGAATGGGGCTGCCTGAGTACAGGAAAAGGCTGGAGGTCACTTCAATATCTGTCTGGGCTTTAATGTAAAGCCCCCGCTATGTGGTCCTAAATAAAACAAACTTCCCATACAGAACTCCATTCAAAACACCAGATATTTCCTCTTAATTTTTTTTCTTGGCAGTCACAATTTGCTTATAAATTAGTTTTGATTATGACAAGCTTACAACCTGTGTTTATACCTCTTCTGACCTTTCAAGAAGCTTATGGAGAGTCAGACCCCCCAAAATAAGAGGAAAAAGTGATTTACTGCCCCTTCTCTAATAATCAATCCACTTTAAAGCCTCCCCTTGTAGGCCCAATAAAGCTGTCTCTCCTTCTTTAGACACCAAGAAATATGTTCCCTTTTAATAGACAGGTGAACCAAACAGCTGGGAGACAGCTTTGCCCAAGATGGGATGTCTGCACACGTTTACCCCCACCACTCCTATTGTTAGTGTAATGTCACATCTGTGACCCTGTCTGCTCCCTTCTCCTGTTTTGTCTTTCATCCTCTTTTCTGCTCATACCTTCCGCTCCATTTCATACTGTCTGGGTTCCTCCCTACGTGTGGAGGCAAGGCTCAAAACCGTAGTGTTGCAATAAGATGACCGTACCCTCATGTCTAATCCTATCTTTCCATGGCCCTTCTCCACAGATATGTCTCACATTGAAAAATAGAGAATGTAAACTAAATTCTCACAAATGTGATTTGAGACTGCATGTGTGTGGCCTGGACGACGTTATGTTACCTTGTTTTGATTACTCAGCTTCAGTAACACTCACTTAAAGTCATAGATTATGCAGCCACAGTCTTTGGTAAAAGTGGATTTCCACACTGGATTTGTTGTCAGGTGATAGCCCGCAGGGCCAGTGCTTAGACTGAAGTAACCACAGAATACGCTTTCTGCAAACTTTGCTACTTGATTTCCACACCAGCCACTATGTCTCATATCTTCGGAACACTCGCTGATAAAAGGACAGTTGGCAAATTAAAGGAAAAACAATGACACAGTCGCATCAATCATATTCTATTGCCTTTGTGGTCACAAGATTTAACATCTATGGGAGAGTTTTTGACATTTAAGACAGCGCTCTACACCAGAGAGGGAATAACATCTGGAAGGATGGTGTTCATTCCTTCAGCAGAGAGCTCTAGAGACTCCAGCTGAGGTTGTTGGGGAAGCTCAGATATCTTCCTCAAACTTTTGTGGTGTTTTTTTTCACTTTATATACAACAACCATGAGTAAATACGAAAAAAAAAAAAATATATATATATATATATATAAAAATGATGAATGATGTTATCACTCAGAAGGAACATACAGCTACACACTTTGTTACGGTAAAAAAAAAGTCAACCCAACCTGTTCTACCTTCTGTATTATGTTTCCAGAGAGTAAACTGCACCATGTCACACTAAAGCCTGATCATAGTAAAAATAACTCAATCTTAAAAACCTGTGGTGCCCAGTAGCTGTTAATACAGATTTTTTTATTCATCAGGCTGAGTGTTTTTCATGTCCCAGCTAGTGGTTAATGATCTGTCTGTGAGGGCTCACTGTGTGACAGCAGTGCAGTGCACTGTGGTGATAATGAGAGAAGAGGACGGCCAGGCCTCCCCTCCCACACATACAGGCCTTTGTCTCTCCCTCTGCCCCCCATCATTAGCTTAATGTGGCCCTCTCCCTCAACTAAAAAGGCCACTGCCAGTTTGGCAATGGGTTCACAGATGCAAATCCCTGCCCAGTGCTAATGGAGGTAAATGAAAATTAATTGATTCTCATTCAAAGGCCTTTTCAGTTGCCTGTTCTCTCTCCGTGTTTTCTTAATATGCAGACCTTGCCTCTTCAACAATACATGCTTGCCCCTCCACCTTGACAGTTCAAACATATTGCAATGTACTTGCCATTGCTATTCAGAGTGGACAACACAAAAGCGAACTAGGGAGCATACCGTCCTGACACCCAGGTATGTATGAGATGTATACCTTTGCTCTCTGACCCGAACCATTAGCCTGGGGTGTTGCTTACTTGTGAAATATTTAAAGGCAACCATTACTTGGCATTCATCGCACCTGACACCAGAGTTCAAACTTAACCTCTTCTCTTACATGTCAAGGGGTAGTGAAAAACAAAATACTGCATGTAATGTACTGTATGCAGTCCTATCAATTTCAGAGCTACTGAGGAGCTATTATACAGTGTGTTCATTTCCAACTCACTTGCTCACACAGGGTCATGTTTGTAATCCACCTTAAAACAGAACTGACAAAGCCAAGACTTGGCAAATGAAAATGAAAAATGTCATTTTCTCAAAAGAAGCAACTTTTGCTATCGTTGAGCAGTGTTAAGCTATATGTACTTACCAAAGAAATTAAATTCTCAGTATCTTGAACAGGCTGAACACAGTTTCACAGCTTAACACAGGCCTACCTTAGATGACTCAATACACCTGCTACCATGTAACCAAGGGACAGAAATAAGTTACAGGCTCCTTGAGCAATACAGTAAAGGGACACTTGAACTAACTTTCACATTAGGTTCAGTTTACAAATTATTACAAGTCCTATTCAGCCTGTAAAACAGCTGTTAAATGCCTTTTGTGGGAGCTTTGAAAAAAGTTTGAAATAAATACCCCCGAAGAGGTTGTCAGTTATGTCAGCCCAGATGCACAGCAACATTTTAATAGAAAGCCTGAATTGCAAACTAGAGGTGTGGGTTTTAGGCAAGGATGGTACAATTTTGACCATTCTGTTTAACAGATCTTTCTTCAGTGAGTCCCCCAGATACATGGAAGTGCAACTCTAAATCGCTGGAGTGGCCCTTTAAAGGCAACCGGAAAGCAAAACAGAAAACCTAACTCCTCTGAGACCATCTCCCATTTCTGCTGATAAACTTTGTTCTGCAGGCCAGCGTTGTGACAGATTAGAAACTTCCTCCTTGTTTTGTAACATTTTGAGATTTGATAGCAGGCAGGTAATCAGCCCCATCAACACCTCTTGATACTACCATGATAATGAGGTATGATGGATGGAGATGTCACATGTAGAAGATAAGGAGACTTGACTCCTTTGGTCCCTTCTGCCCAGCCGCTGCCTATCCAGCGTATTTGTTTACCAATCAATCGATCACCTTCTTTTTTTCTTTTGTGATTAACCAAACCTCCTCTGCTCCTTTTGCTACTCCCCCATCTCTTGCAGGCTGACGAGCGAAAAAATAGAGGACTAGTGAAACATTAACCAGACGCTGGAGAAGTGACAGTGATGAAATGAGCCCGGAGGGATGATGCTGTTGTTATCTACCAATGTGATGATTGTTCCTTAGCCTGTAAACTGCTACCCTGGGTCAGATGAGGGGTCACAGTGGACTTTCAACCAGGCTTTATCCTCTGGATGAGACAAGGGCTCATTATGCTGATATAGGAGACCATATTAGACAAATAAATGACCTTAAAACTGAAAACGCAAAAGTAAATGCATTGACTTTATGCCTTTCCTGAAAAAACAGCATGGTATTTGCAGCCGTGATGCAGTTTGAGCAATTCTTAAGAATGGTCTGAGTTGACAGGAATGGAGCCGCTCCAACTGTGTGAAAGTCTCGTTGCTGTCTATCTGGTTGAATTTATGGAAAGCTGTGAAAATTGCACACACGGTGTTTATCTCACCGAGCGAAAAACATCACGACCTCCCAGGAAGTTCTATTCTCATAAAACTGAATCACATTGACTGGCTTTGGCCAATGACAGATAGCTTTACATCATTCCAGAGACAATACCGTGAGACCACGGCGCCCATCAATTTAACAAGCAAAAATGTCCAAAAATTCACCCCCCCCTCCAAACACCACCAAGACACACACACGCACACACACACACACACACACACACACACACACACACACACACACACACACACACACACACAAACACTCCCCCACCCTATTCCAAAGTTCACACATACAAAATCACACAAAAACCAACACGTTTCAGAATCTCAAACCAATCAAACCCAATAAAACCAACAAAGCTAGGCAAGTTTTTTGAGTAGGGTATGAAAGAAAACGAGAGATGGCCCTACAATGAAAGCCAGTGAAAGGAGGGCCATTTGCTAAGCTATCATTCATGAGGTATGGGTCCCATGCCTGTACAAGCTTGCTCCCAGCTCTACACACTTGTTGCCATTGTGACACACTGGCAGAGAGAAGCCTCTGTAGTCCCAGGGATCAATTCAAACCCTGACAACACCACACTAAACCAGGGTGCCATTTGTTCAGAGGAACCCCCGAAACCCCTCTCCCCATCTGTCAGGGGGCCTCCGAGGCACTTTGTGCCTATGTGTATGTGTGAATGTGAGTGGGTGGGAAAGGGGGAGTGAAAGAGGAGGTTAATCAAGATTTTGATGCGGACGGGAGTGGGAGGAGGGCCTGTATGGAGAAGAAGAGTGTTCGTGTGTGTGCGTGTGTGTGTGTGTGTGTGTGTGTGTGTGAGAGTGAATGTGTGGTAGGGGAGCACCACATTATGCTGATTTTCCTTTTTCCTTTAAGACGTTAGAAGAATACCTTCTTTTACGTTCTTTTTCCCTTCAGCCAGGCAGTCTTCTGCCACCTATGCTGCCCACTTTTATGCTACGGCCAGGGTGGTCAGAGGAACAGAAATCTGGGAATCAGGTCAATTATAGATGGTGGCTTGCTGATAAGAATGAAAGAACGCGAGCAAGAGAAAGACGGAACACCAGGGGAAGGGAGCGAGACTGCTGTTTTTATATACTGCTGGGTCTCTGCAGCAAGCCTGGCCTGACCCGACTGCCTGTTTTGTGAGATCTGTTGTGACGCTCCTAACTAGATCTGTTCTCATACAGACCTCCCCCTTGAGTACCACGTAAACTTTTTCTTTTTTTCTTCTGCACGGTGGTGCTTCTTCCAGTAGCTTCACACGCATCCATGCACACCTGCAAATTCTCAAACTACAGCTTTGTTTTCTATTTGTGTTCATGCCATTGATGATGCAGAAAAGACACGACAAAGCAGGACAACTATTTGTTCTTTACTTAATTGAGAAACCTGAAGAGTCCCTTTCAAATGCTTCCGTGCGGCAAGCCGCTTCAAAGCACAACTCCTGTTCAGTCCATACATCTGTGGCCCTAAAAACCAACCAGGCAGTGTTTCCTGCTGACCGCAGTGTTCGATTGGGGTTCATGTTGGTTCTAGCTCACAATGGGAAAAGTGCTGACCTCTGGCCTTGGCACTGACCCCCTCTCTTCCACAGGTTAGGTGCTGAGATAGATGTGGGTAAACTTCCCCATGTGAATACAAGAGTGGGGCCCACTTGTTAAAGGACTCTGTTTTCTCCCTCGTCTTGGAGCAAGTAAACCTCAAATTGGAAGGGTGGGTCTAATTGGGAAGGCTCTGCATATGGGGTTCAAATGGCAGCAGAGCAGCTGAAGAGTACAACAGATATCAGTGAGGAAATAGCAGGCTAATGAAAAGGTTTTGGCATGTTCATGCTCCTGAGTGGCAGTATGAATTTTAATGAGCATCAGAACAGGTCTTTAGTAAACGGTGCAAGTAATTACAAAGCAGAAAAGGAGCAACAGAAATTTCCAACTTAAACATTCAAGGAATTATATAATGTTCATATGAGGCATTTCAAACAATATTTCAAAGAAATGTATAGTATAGAATTTTACATTTCTCCCATTAGCCAAAGAATAGAATTTAAAGTCCTAATGAAAGTTAGAATCTAATGTCTGATAGCCTAAAATCAAACGCATATCTTGGATGACCCTGTGATTCAGTGTTTCCCCTGCTTTTCTGATATGCCACCAGTAGGTGGCAATGCAGGTCTGAAGACTGTAAAATGAATGGTAGGATGAATGAGTTACTCAAGAGACCACCTCTAGATTAGATAGTGAGGCTTATCAACAAGACCAGACAGTTTCTTGTGTGTATATAGTTTTTGACACAGTCCCAAGACTTACAGACACGTTTTTGTCTTCATTCTGTCAGTCAGTCAGTCTAATGCCTTTATGACCTGCAACGTATTATTGAGTTCAGATGACAAATGTGTACATTTAACTTCATTTAATTTACCTACTTCCTTTGGTTACTAGCCTTTTTTTCAGAGTAGGGTTGTATATGAGAAACCTTCAGTTAGTTACATACATCTGACCACATTCAGTAGACTATTAAAAAGCTATTTATCAAATTAAGTTATCAATAAATACACTGTCATTGACCATTCTTCACTAACCTTTTAGTTTCGATGTTTACTCTAATACCAGTAATTCTATGCTTTTAGAAGTTAGTATTGGCCTAACTGTGAATTGCTTAACACGCTTAAAATGTTGAGGATTAAGTTTGAAAAGATGTGACCGATTTTGCAACTACTGAATAACATAAACAACTTTCCATAAACTATGTTTCATTGCTTCATATATGTGATCTGTCTGATGCTCAGCCCTCTTAATTAAAAAATTCAGTCATTTATTTTGGAGTAAAAGTATAAATTAATGCATTTCAGTGGAAAAACACCTCACATATACACTGAGGAGCCCTCTTATTACATCTTTCATCTCCACCTACTAGATTTTAGCACAATTATTTTGCACTTTTTACACAGAACATGTGACTAAATTGGAATTGATGAGCAAAAGTGAGGCCAGATTGCTAATTTTGGTTGCCTTGGATATCACTAGTAATTTTTACATACCGATGAAATACCAGGCCAGAATTCTGCTGGCTCCTGTCTGGTGGGTTCTGGTGAAACTAATAATTAAAAGCATCACAGGACTGGGATACCAGTAGAGAGACAATGGCTAAGAAAGGTAATAAGGGGCCATTTAAATCATTCCAATGGGACAGCCTTGTTGGATTCAGGGGAGACCTTTTCTTCCGCCTTTCAGACATGGCACAAAAATGTGAGGGGTGTCGGGCCAGAGCAGCATCTCTCCCAGTGTGTCAGTGGGAGTATGAGAGCCCCGAGTGTCCTGAGTGTGAACCTCTCATTTTTTCCGTGGCTGAAGAGCCATAAATGTCTTGTTCCTATTGTGTGGGAACTCATCTTGGACATTGTCCCCGTGGCTCTGCCCACCAGTAGCCAATAAGTGGAACATGGTCTCCTATTGAGCAGCAGTCTAGCATTCCTGGCATTTCCAGTCGGCTGTCTGGCATAAGGTCGGAAGAGACACTGTCAAGCCGAGAAACCTTGTTTGGTCCCTTTCCTGGTGAGGAGGTTTTGGTTGTCTCCAGATTGGAATGCCATTGTCTTCAGCATGTTTTTTCAGAACCAAAACACATTCATTTTTGATCTGATGCTGTCCATACGTACGACCTAACCAATATCTGAAAAACTTTAACAACCCTTAATACGACCATAAAGACTATTTTGGGCTTAACTTCATTCTTTGTGACACTTTTTATCGTCACAATGGAGGGCGATAATTTTTTTCCCAAAAATTGTAACAGAATTCAATAAATTAATTTTGTTTTGTTTAAACGTTTGTTTAAATGCCTCTAACTCTGCAAATCCCACAGCTGCTTTCTTGGAAATTATAAGTATTGTACAGATTGCATAATTTGCATGATTTATACAATTAGAGTTAAATGCAGAGATTGATACTAATCTCAGGTCTTTATGTGGCTAAAGCCAGGAGACAGTTAACTTAGCTTAGCATAATAACCAAAAATGGAGAAAAAGTGAGGCTGGCTCGATCCCAAGTTTGAAAATATGCATATACCAACACCTCTAAAGTGCGTGAAACTTTTGTTGCTTTTTATACCTCTGGCAAGAGCCAGTCTTGCTGTTTCCCCAGTCTTTATGTTGAGCTTAACTATCAGCTTCTTGGCTGTAGCTTCACACTTTATGTACGGATGTAAGTATAATACCATGATACTATGTCTTGGCATCAATCTCCTTGTCTGACTCTCTGCAAGAAAGATAATCTGTATTCCTCAAAATGTAATTCTTTTCTTTTAAGAACTAGCATGAAAGTTAAATCTGTCTCTAAGTCGGTGTTTCCCAAACTGAGGAAGGGGACACCACAAAGGGGTTGCAAAAATAAATCTGAGGGGTCATGGGACTGTTAACAGGAGGGAATCGATTCTTTTGCCTAAACTGTTTATTATTCTGACTTAGCCAATATCTCCCCTTTGATATGGAAAACTGGATAGATAGATAAAAATTATTCACATTGTACTATTTTAAAGGGGAAAATCACTCTAGATGAATTGTTCATGATTCACAAACATATGTTAAAACAAGGGATGGTCCTGTGACCTTTAATCTCAAGACGACATATGCCAAAAAAGTTGGAATCCAGGGCTCTAAGTCCAGATGGGATCAGTTCTTTCCACATGAGGCAGCTCAAGAAAGGCCTTGGTGAGAGGGAGAAGGCTAAAGACTGATTTCTACCCATCGCAGAAATTTGTTAATGTTGAGGACCACTCACAAAACTGCCCATATGTGATCACATAACATGATCAAATAATGTGCGAGTCCTGTTTTCAGGATGGATTTCCAATTCAAGGTTGCCTCTCACAGTCTAATATCTTCCATCGCTGGGGTTCCTTCCTGCTTCCGCTGCTTCTGCTCCAAATTAAATGAGTCGGGGTTGGCCATGAATTACAGTGAATGAATGAATTGAGTCCCTGGAGGGCAGGAGATGAGCCCGACGCTCGGCCCTGTAGCTCAGTGAAGGCATTTACCCAATCAACACTGCAGTGGGAGTCCTTTCTTCATCTTGAACTCTAAAGTAATTCCCAAGAAAGGTAACCGGGGTCATTCTTGTTCATATGTCAGTATGAGTTAGGGACTGATAACTTTCACAGTGGTGCCCTTATGCCCCTAATAATAGTACGTTTTGTTTTCTTTTTCTTGGACTATGAAACAAGATGTATTCTATTTTCTTATTTAGAAGGGGAGCTGAAAAGGCTTTGAGTGAACTTGCTCATCCATGATTGTCCATTTGTTCATCCATGATTTATATTTCTTTTCATATTTATACAAGCTACATAAAGACAGTTCAATCCATAATCAATAAGAGAAGCTTATACTGACGATATACTAATTAACTTTCGCTTTCAGTCAAGGGCAATGCAGAGACACACTGCAAAGATTTTCTCAGCTGTGGTGCTGAGACTAAAGTAACATCTTAACTGGCTTACGAGACAAAAAATTCAATCTTAAAGAATAATTCCACTTTGTTACAACATCCTACCTACTCTTATAAACAAATCTACCATCATGCTAGCAGCCTTTGAGGCTGTACTCAGGCACAGTGATGCTTTGAGTGAAATGCTAACATGCTCATAGTGGCAAATTTAACTTGCTTATGTTTAGCAGGTTCACTATCTTAGTTCAGTCTGGTAGCACACTAACATTTGTAAAAGTAGAGCTGAGGCTGATGAAAATGTCATTACTTTTGCAGGTTTTTGGTCATAAACCAAAAATTGGACAAGATGATGGCAATAGATGAAAAGTTGAGCAATCGGCAAATTTATTGCCAATCCTGAACCAAATTTCATGGCAGTCTCTACAATAGTTGTAAAGATATTTCATTCCCAAAATGTCAGCCTGTCCAACCATAACACTAGCCTGGCTAATAACATTCATTGCTGAGGTCTGGAAAAAGAGTGACATTGTTGAAGACAAGTCAGTTGACAGACTAACTTATTGGTTTGACTTGCAGTACATGCTGTAGCTGTATATGAACAGTTTACCTGAGCAACTACTTTTATTTATTTCCTCCACACAAAGCTGTTTAGAAAATGTGACTAAACAGTCGGCTTTAACACCACATCAGATTATCTGACCACTAATTTCTTGCCACGCCATAATTTGTTTTATTGATGTTCCCAAGTCTCAGCAATTCCTTTGGTAAGTGCAATCTTATTATTATCATTAGAAATGACATGTAAAACTACAGTGTAAATAACAATATCCTAGAAAATTTCTTTTAATCTCACATAAATGTAATTTCTCCTTATTCTACCATTAGTGTTTTGGTCATCTAACACCAAAATTCACATTAACTTTCTTGGGATGTCCCACGTATCCAACCTCTTTGTACACAGATGGGGAGAAAGTAAATGGGGGACATTAACTCCTACTTTCAGTCATAAAATAAAGTGCTAAGTGAAAACATGCACAGTAGGTTGATGAACCCCAGGCTCAATGTTTTACCACTCTGGATTTAAAGTCTCGTTACCGGGAGATTATTAGACTTAATCTAATAAAGAGGAGCATGAAGTCCTGATCACCCTGAAGGCTTCGGAGAGCATTTTGAAACAGTGGGGGAATTCATCCGAGCTGGCCATATGCGACCTCCCTCAAGCCTCCTCTCTGAAGGGGGAGAGGTGTGGCTAATTCTGAAGTGAAGGCCATTCAAAAATCACCTGAGGCACTTTGCCGGCAGGTAGCGCCTCAGCCAGCAGTCAGAGCAGTTCCATGTGTTGTGAATGGGCTGGGATGTTGATGGAGCACTGGGTCACCCGGGGTGTGGAGGAGGGTGAGCTGTGCCTCAGGGTAGGTGGTGACTGGATAGCAGTGGAGCGGTGAAGTGAAGATTGTGACCGTCCCGGGAGCCCTTTGAACTGCAGGCTGCAGGTGGAATGTGCTTAGTCAGCAGGTCACTTTTTTCATCCTTCTTAAGAGGGGAGCCTGGAGAGTCAAGCTAATGCTAATTGTCCTTGATGTGGTGGTCCGTGACTGACATTTACCAGTCTTTACGACCATTCCGCTGTTCATCGGTCACCATCAGTCACCATCTGCAACCCAGACTCTTCCTATTTGATGTGAGCAAAACCAAAGGCTGACTATAGCCCAGATATTTTTAGAAGGTTTGCAGTTGTCAGAAAAATTGACCGAAGAGAAGAAGAAGCACTTAAAGGTGGACAAAGGTCTTGATTCAGTTTCAAAGCTGCAACCAGAATGACCTGGCTCTGTACATCTCTAGTATTGCATATAATGTGTATGTCCAAGGGATGACCCTCTGGGGTTTCTTTCTGCTGACACCGTGCATGCTCAGGAAACGATGTGTATGAGGAGAGCCTCGGGACCACAGCTGCTGTTTTAACCAGCTAAATAAAACCGTGATCACTTCCTCACTGTTACGCTCAGGACAAATTTCAGGGCATGTGATCCTCAAATTTTGCAAAACAAACGGTTTGTGCTTTCAGACATATTTACTGTACAGAACTATATATCATAGATTATGATTTTTTTTTAAAAAAAAGATAAAGCTTCTTACTTTAAGAAAAGCAGTGTTTTCATGAAAAGCAGTATTTTCTGTGATCTTGGCATTGTTGAGGACAAACTCATTTCCTGAAGTGACAGCTATTTGTTTTGGTTTTTCATAATATGTTGGAGTGAGTGTTTAATAATGAGACTTTTTGTTTTGGAAGAAGAATACACTGTATCCTCATTTAAATCAAATTTCTTATTCAAAACTTGATCGCTTGAAATGTTTGCACTCAGGTCATGGACATCATGAATTATTTTGAAACCATCTTCGTGGTCTTTTGTTGTCCTGGAAGCCCACACATGCTGGGAAATCAAAATAAAGTACAGTATAGTAAATGATTATTATTAATAAAATTGATAATAATTTGTAATTGTTGATAAATTGATAATTTACCAAGCCACAAAAATGACTTGATAAAGAGAAAATACGTTTAAAAAATTTTATTTTTAGCTTTCTCTTAGGAGGACTTTGATAATTAATCAGTTAGAGACAATTTGTTCTGGATATCTTGTGAACATCACTAAAATATTTTCCTCATTAATAGGATTTTAAAAATAACACAATCTTATTAACTTTGTTGAAATCCTGTCACATGTTGTGAAAAGTTGGTTTGGGAGTTTACTTCTTTCATTTCTGCAAATTTTTCTTTCTGGTTAATTGATACTGTCAGTTAAATTGTTTATAAGAACAGACTTATCCAATAAAACAGGTCAGGTGATCCCTGGTAGGCTGGCAGAATTTAATTTTCTAATATGAAACAGCATTATGTGACACAACTCCAAAGCCAAATTCTACTGAAAAAGGCTTTTGTTTAGATACTACGATGTCATAAAGCGACGTGAATTCCTGGATTCTGTCTGCGTGACTGGAGCCACATGACTCAGGGAACTTGCTATTCCTCCAGTGGAATCCTTTTGTGTCTGCCTTGACCCAGGGCATCTGACCACAGGGGCTCCAGACCATCTGAGTATTACGCACATATGCACCAGCACACCTCAGCATCACCCTCATACCAACAACTGACGAGAGCACAGACTGATTCCCAGCAAACAGCTCCCCCCAAACAAATATTTAGATTTTTTTAGTCAGAATGAAGAGGGAGAAGCTCAAGTCAGCGGCTGATGAGATGCTGAATTTGCATAAGGCGGCCAGACTTCAAAGAAAGCGCACACAAAAGATACTCGTTTCCATAATTGTTTTACAGACTGTCACTACTGTTGTGATACCATCGTCACAAAGATATATAAAATTTCTGTCTGACTTATATGAGAAGGAATTGGAGAAAGGGTTTCTGGTGGGTTAACAGAGAGAGGTGAGCCTCCGCTAAGGGAACAATTAAACAGATTAAGCATGATCATCTCAGGGCTGCTGGAGCATATACTGTATATCTGATGGTGTCCTGTTCTGTATGTAATGCTGCAGCAGGCCTGCCCCTGCTGTGTGTCACACTGCTGCTCTCAGCCACCAGATAAAGGCCTTGGTCCCCATGGTCCCTGTTAGACCCCAGCCAGCCTCCAGGTGGGCGCTGCTAATGAGCCCCAGTCGTAGCTCCGGCGTGGGCCTCTTCTTCCCAGGGTTGATGGGGGCCACAGAGGGGGCAGAAGGGGTCTGCTGGCTGGGTCAGCACCAGGCAGGGGGCTGGCGATGGGACAAGAAAAAGAAATACAAGAGGGAGAGCTGAAAATCACACTTTTCAGACCCTATTAATGGTGAGTTTGTATATGAGTGTGGGAAGATCGAGGGTGTCGGTCTTGTAAAGAAAACGGTTGTGCCACACGGTGCATCAAGAAACAGAAGTCCATTTTGCGTTCTTTGATCTGTGTATTTTGTAATTGACTAAACAGTAGTCCACTTGTTTCCTTGCTTGTTGAATGGGCCAGGCGGTAGGTTCTCTTTGCCTTTACAGTATGAGATATTCCAGTGTAAACAACCCCTCCTTCACGATGTGATACACGTTAAAGAGAGCACAGTGACTAATGGGAGTGTTTGTCTGATGCTGCCAGCCACCGCTTTTGTTTCCTTGGCTTTTGATGTGATTGATACAGAGTGTTTTCAAAGACACAAATCGTCTCCTCTGCAATGTTTGGCCAAAAATAAGCTTAAAGGGAGGGTACATGCTGTAAAGCGTGTGAATCTCCACATCAGAGGGAAAAGGAAGGGCGGTGGTGTTTGGGGTTGGGGAGGACTTTGATGACGGGATGATCTTCGAGGTGACCACAGACATTGAAACTCTGTAAACCCTTGGCCTGTGGTTCAACCGTTGTGTATGCTGGTAATTTCTAATATCAGTTGATTTTAGCGATCTAGTATTAACTGTGGTTCCCTTTGCAATTTTACTCTGGATATAAAAAATCCCAGCGACTGGTCCCTTGTTTTACTGCTGGCATTTGTGCAGGAATGTAATGAGCTCAGTTTCACCACAAAAGCTGTGACATAAAGCACCGAAGGTTGGTACTCCACCAGCGTCTTGCAAAGTCAGCATAATTGCCTCTCAAAGTGGTGGAAAGTGATTTCTCTGATAGTCACGGTCTTGTCTTTTTCATGGTAAAGTCCTCGGTTCTCATGTTAATAAGGAAAAGTGGGTTTCTAGTTGGATTTTAAGACAAGATCTAGATTGAACTGATACTTAGTGAAGGACTGTTCCAGAGCTCAGGAGCTAGTGGAGTCAAAGCCCCATCACCCTTTGCTTTTGACCTGGGCTCAGAGGAAAGTGTGGTTTAGAGTTTCAATAGTTCAGAGTCTTTATTTGTCAAATACACAACATTTACAGCCATGCAGTCACTGCTCACAGTGAAATGCTCTGGCTTCAAGCTCTCTTAACAGTGCAAAGATTTTACAAAATAATATCTAAGAAATTACTAAAATAAATAAATAAATAATACAACATAATATATTAAAGTGAATAAGATAGTGAAATAAGTTCAGTTTTATGCTCAGGTGCCAAACCATGGAAGGTGTCAGATTTGTCTGTTCACTTCTGTCCTACTCTCTGTGCTCACATATATAGTAATTTAATAAAGCTGAATCCCAATTAAGCTGCTGTCATTTACATGTTTTTTTCTGTTTCTGTTGTCAGACAACAGAACAAGTATTAAATAGTGACTGAAACATGGTCCATTAAGACAACATGTTAACCTGCAGTCACTCCCAAGCCATTTCCAAGCTGCTGCTGCTGCTCCACACTCCGAAAATTCAGATTTTATAACTGCAACAGGTCTGACAAAATCTACACAAATTATAAGAAATGGCTGTGCTTTGATTTCTGCTATATTTACTCATAAAATTATCACTCAGAGAGAAAGTTATAAACTCATTCAAGTCTATGCAGCTGCCTTGTAGCCGACTGAATGAGAAACATAGAGGTTTTCACTTGCAGTAACAAAGCCAGACCTCGAGCTCACAGGATGCAACTCTCGTACAGAAATTAGCTAAGGTGTGTTAAAAAAAGTTGCCAGATTTGTTGCTAGGTGGTTTTGTGAAGAAAAGCCGCTAAAAAAGTAGGAAAAGTCTTTAAGTCTAGCGATATAGGCACATAAAGCGCAAAGCTGCCTGTAAACTCCCCCCTGATGACACAATGGCAACTGTTTGTGCCAGGTCATTTTGAAAGGGCAACAACCAATGGTGAAACTTCAGCACGTAGTCATAAGAAAATTTGCAGTCATTCAGTCACAGACATATGCGTTTATAGAGCTGGCAGAACTGTTGGGGTCGAGCCAAAATTGCTTTGCTCTGGTCAGTTGTCGGGCTGCTGATTTCTTCACAGTTTGATGCTGGCCCCTATATTACCCAGGAGGAACTTGACCGCCAACAGTTTGATTCAAATGTGTTAGCAGCAAATATAATCTCTCAAGCAGAGATGAGGCCAATGGCTGTGGTAAACTTGCTTCTTTCGAATTCCACACCCCCAGATTTTTTTATTTTCAAATCTGTCTTCAGCTCGGACCATTAACCAGACTTGGTGAAGCTCCTCCTCAAGCTACAAAGATATTACACAGCTTTTTGCTTCTTTTTTTTTTACATATGCAGTGATACCCCTAAAGACCTGTTAACAGGCCATGGTGTGAACCTGTTGAGTTACCCTTAAAGGCCACTTAATCATACATTAAACTGACCCAGGCACAAGTATATACAAGTATATAAATAATGAAAGAATTTACAAAATTTGGGAATTAGTCCTCAGTTGATACAAAGTTAAAAATGAATCTGTCAGAATCACAGACAGCCTGTCAAACAGCTTGCAGCCTGTCCTCTTCTGCCTGTCACCTTGTCCTTGAGAATATGCACTCACAAATGAGAAAAGATTATGGCTTTTCTTTTTTTGGTTCTCTAACCTCCTTTATGAGAGTAAAAAGAGTTGGTTTTACTGGGGCACCACTTTTGCATGTGTTGGATCTCCTGTGGTGCTGGTCAGTCAGAGTGGAATACCCCTGCTTCATGAGTTCACATCAGTGCCATAAAGGAGTCTTTGTCACCCATGAGTGGGGTCATCTCTCTCTTCCACTGGCCAATAAATGTTCACATTCTCCACCTTTCTTATGATTTTGTTTAGCTCATGGGCCCCAAACAGAAGTGTAAAGACTGAATGACTGAATAAAGGATTTATTTGCATTGATTTTGCTTCTCCACAAAAGGAGTCATTTTTTTGTCCAGAAGACCTAGAAAGCAAAGCATTTTTTCAACCAACAAAATTGGACAAAAAGATCAACTACACCTTTTAGTATGGCTATCACGGAGGGAAACCTTAAAATTGCTGCTTTGTGTTATATTAGTTTGAGGGATTTTCCACTTGGTCTGTAGACATAGATTGACTGTGACTTTTGTGTGGTATTTACGCTTTTGGTCACAAATTGGGAAAAGTATCAGTCTAAATTTAAATAATTTGGCATGTGAGGGTATGGAGAGGTTCTTTACAAATCAAAACTGATTGAGGAGTCAGTATGTTAATTCGGCGGCTAATGTGCCTTTTTCTGCTCAGTGTTTGCCCGGTTGACTTATTCAGCAGCATTCACCACAGCCTGTGAACAACCCTGTTCTGCTTTTACATGTGTTTGGTTTGTCTGGAATGGATTAGACACAAGCTCCATTTAAACCAAAAGAGAAAAAAAGGCTGATTTTCTGCCTGATTTTTGAGTGTATATTGGTTATTTGCAAAAAAACCCTAACACTTGGTATGAAAAAAATAGATAAAGCATGAAAATCTAATCATAAATATTCATAAATATTTTTTTTACCTGTAGTTTTGATGGTTACTAGTTGTTTCACTTGATAAGTTGTGAGGAAAAAAAATAAAGTTTCAGCAAAATAAAAACAAATCATAAAACATGGATACAGCATTAATGTTTATGACATATTAGCAACAGCACGTTCAGCCTAAGTTATATCATCAATGACACTTTTTTTTTACCCTATATTGGCTAACATTAGTCTTATCAAGACTGCCTTATAACATAAATGGTCTGTTGTGTGTCATGTGGGAAGTAAGCTGGTAAGAAAAATTAACAGGACAAATAAAGGTTAACAGGAAAATATGGATATTGTTGCACTCAAGCAGCATTTCTTTGACACAAAGTCGTTTTTTAAATTTTCTTTGCCGTCCACGTTTGATCTTTTGTCTTTGCAGTGCCCACCCTTTGTTTTAAATCCAAGAACTTCTATGCAGAGGGATGAGGGGGGCTGCCAGTCCCATGGAGTGCAACCTTGTTCAAGAGTGCCCAAGAGGGCCATATCTGTCATAGCACATTCCACTGTGTAGCCATGATATGAATAAAGTGCTGTGGTGTGCCCAAGCTGCAAGTGTGGGGCTCAAAGGGCTGCTGAAATGCTGTAATGTAATTATGTGGACAGTCTCTCAGGTCCATTAGCTTGAAATGGTTCTACAGCCCCCATTCAGTCAGTGTGCTGCCATGTCTTTTCTTAGGGACAAGGAGGGGGGGGGGCTCTGAAGTCATCTGAAAGGACCTCCTCTGTACTCATTGTGCTCATTGTCTTTGTAAGCTTGTTATTAGTAGGGGAATCAAATTACGACACACCACTGATGAGAACTTCAGAGATTTTACAGTTACAGGTGGGGGGTATGTTCCAAACTGGGCATCTGCATGAATTAATCAAACCAAATTTGAAGAATTGAGATCAAGAACTTCCAAAACTTTTGCATCCTCTAATGACTGGTTCCAATTACTAATTTTGAGTTTGTTATTAAGAAGTACAAAGTTATGATTAAATATGTAATTACAAATTTGGGTCACTAGTGTCACCACCTTATTTTTGATGATCTGAATTATCTTCTTGTCTACATGAATATTATTTTCCTTAAGTAGGAATACTTCAGGACAAGATTAGTTAAACCAACAAAATAAAACTCTAGGAAATGTAATCTTATGGACATTAGTTTCTCCACAGGCAATCAAAATACATTTTTGTATTTCAATGCCACGGTTTTCAGATATTCTCATATTTCATTAAGGAGAAAAATATGCCCACAACAACATATCTTTTTATTTGGAAATTTTAAGATTCTTTTTTTCCAAGAAAGACAACAAAATGTACATAATGATTTAAATTGTTAAATATTGTTTCGTGTGTGTATGTTTTTTCCTAAGCACTACTGATAACAGACACATTCTTAGGAAATTGAAACAATAAAATCACATTTATTTCATTTAAAATGTATTTAACATGTTGGCCATGAAAACACTTCTCTACTCCAAGTGTCTAGCGAAAAGTAGAGATTGCATTAGCCTTGTAGTTTACAAAACATCCATTAAACATTTATTTAAGAATCAAATTAAAGGTTCCAGCAATTTCCAAAATTTGATTTAGTGCATTGTGTTTACCTAATCTCTGGCATTCACACAGACACCGGTGGAAATGTCCAAATGCGTCACTGCACAACTTTAAAGGCCTTTCCCATGTATTGCAGTCTAGTGACCCATTCTAAATAACCTATATCATTGGGGAACTGCGGTTTATAAAGGAGTCCATTGGGACCTCTGCTGAAAAGGTTTTTTTTTGGGTTGAAGCCTGGATGAAAAGTGCAAAGAGGAGGATAAAGAAAAAGTATTGGAGATGTCAGGACGCCTTTGGAAAGAAAACAAACTGCAGAGACCAATGTGAGTTGACTTAATCTGATTAGACTAACCTCATCAACAGCCCACTTAAAAGGGAGAAGAAAGCCCTGAATTGGGGCGAGAAGCAAGAGAAAAGGGTCTCTCTCTGTTCAGAAAGCCAAAGAGGCTCTGTGAATACACCACATTGTACTGGACATGCTGGTCTGCAGATGGCAAAATGACAACAAGCCGCTTGAAAAGTGAGGCAAATATAATTGATCCCAGGGTTTTTTGGTTTTTTTTTTGAAGATATGAAAACAACCAAAGGAGTAATAAGATTAAAGAAGACCAAAGTGAAAGTCCATGAAAAATACCACTTTCCCTCACGTTTGTGGTGCAAACATGCAGCTTTTAAGTCTTTGACTGAAAACACCACCCCTTTAATGCCATGAGAAATATTTCCAAATTCATATTAATTTATTCAAATTCTGACCTCTTATAAAAGCACCCTGCAGTTCCTGGTAATACATCAAACACAGAATAGTTGAACAGGAAAATAGCTGTTTTAATACCAGTACAATTGATGGGTGTAAAAAAAGGAAAACATTTTTTAATACATCTGGCCACTCACTGAATTTAAGAAATCCCCTGCAACAATGCACATGAAACATCTTACCTTGGCAGGGGAAAAAACTCTTCAGATCTTTTGCCAGTTTTTGAGAAAATTACCACATATTTTGACAAAAATATTTGTTAACTCTAATTATTCAATATTAAGTCTAATTAGATTCCATATTGAACCATCCGCCCTGTGTTTCTGGTATTCTGCAAATCCCTCTGCTTAAACTGGGAGGTGAATGAAGCAGCCACAGGTGTCCTTTCACTCAGAAGCTTATATCTGCTGGGGTTGGGATCCTGGCTTTACATGTTTCAGAGACCTCACAGCACCGACTGGTACAAAGAGGACATTTTAATTCCTGCCGTCATCTCTGATGTTGAAACACAACGTCAAATGTTTGTGTCCTGATTGTCATCATGTATCCGGATTCATTTCATTTCACCAGAGGTGGAGGAAATATTTAGATCCCTTTCTTAAGTAGAAGTTGTATTACCACACTATAAAAATTCTCTATTGTGAGTAAAAGTTCTGCACTTAACATATCAAAAGTAAAAGTAAGTAAATGTACACAAGTATTATATAATTATGAAAAGGAAATGTTCTAAACTTATACTATTATCATGGCTTTAGCTACCACTGAGAACACTGCAGTTATGTTGTCAGTGTATTCATTTGGGGTTTGCAGTAACTTGAGGGGAGTTAATACTCTACAACTGAAAACTTACACATGAAAGACATTTCAAAGACTTATTCTGCATTTTTAGACTTGATGTATTTAAATCTGACGAGTTTTAGGCCAGTGAATGTGTTTTTGAAAAAAGATTTGCATTTAATAATTGAATTTAGTAGATGTAAATGCCAAGAAAAAAAATCAAAGGAATTAAGCATTCAGAGATGGGGAGGGGGTTGTCTGATAAGTGATCTCAGTATTTCAGTGACCTGTGGCCAAGTAACAAGTAACTAAACTAACTAGTGAGGTGAAAAGTAAAATATTTCTCCCTGAAATAGGGTGGAAAAGAAGTATAAGGTGGCCTAAAATGTAAACACTCAAGTGAAGCATGAGAACCACATTTGTACATACATACAGTACCTGACACAAAAAAAGATCAAATTTGACAACTTTTGTTGTGAATTATAATTTTGAGAATTATGCACCACTGTGAAGTTTCCATAGATTGAGTGGGATCCGTTTCTGCTTTTCCTTTATAAAAATGGGCATCACATGAAATGAAGCAAAAGCCACCCAAACAGGCATTGTGACTGCTTGGTGTTGGGGATTCATTGTGGTAAACACATCTACTAGCACTTGATTAGGGTGTGTGTATAAAGGGATTGCCCGGCCAACACCACCTAATATAGATATAATTGACTCTCCTTCTGCATTCTGCACATGGATTAAGAGCAGCGCACAGGCTCATTGTACAACAACAAATTAAGCAGGCGGCAGTCAAAAGGAGCTGCTGAGCATTCACCGGATCTGGACAACAGAATACTGAACTCTACTTAATCTGCAAACACAGCTTGTCCCTCCTTTTGGGCCCTTTCATCTTCCCCGACATCTCCTTCTGTAGACCTCTGCCGCATAAAGCTAAGTCAAAAAGCAAGTACTTTTGGCTCTTGTCTGATGAATGTCGATCGTCTCTTAAAAACAGCAGCGATTTTTGTTCCCTGCGTTCCTCAGGTCAGCCATGTCGGCATCAGCTTTAATGATGCTCTAATTATGGAGTCACTCAAAAAGTTTCTTTGAGTCGAAGGAGAATTCTTGTTCTCTTTGTTGTCTGAGCCCAGATCTTTGAAATGCAGGAATGACGAGGGGGAATTATTGATGGATAGATTTGAAATCCTGAGAGTTGTCAGACCTTGTTGTTCTGAATCTAGAGCAGGTTCATCAGGTGCTACTCCACCTACACAGACTTATTAAACCAAAATCCCATTACCTCTACCGCTGCAGGGAGCAGTTGTGTAATCTGCGTGGAACCCTGTAGAATTAGATCTGCATCATTTGGGCCAATCCGAAAGCAAATAAAAGTGATGTGAGCCCAAGCACACACAGCTGGCTCTTGAAACTCAGGATCCTGGGTAAACAAGTGTCCAGCATGCTTCAGCACAGCTCACCCATGGGGGGGACATGAGCCACTGAACAATGACTGATACTCCATGAGAGACTGGACAGAAGCAGGGCTTAGCAAAATTTTATTACATTTGGCCTGTTTCAATAGAGTGCTGGCCAAAAGAGGATCACAGACTTTGTCATCAGTTTTACAATTACTCTGACATCTATGCCTCCTTAGAGTTTGTAATGCTCCTATTGTTGCTGTACACCGACTGATTTAACTGCTGTTAAATCTGTTAACTCCGCTGTTCACTCTTAAAGTTTTAATTTGTGTCATGGTTGCAGGTTTATGAAGAGTGACCAGTGCTTTTGACTAGTTTCAGCAGCTTAAAAATGTTTGTTTTCAATTATATTTTTAAATTTATTTTTAAGGTATATATATTAGTGCCTGTGCATGTCAGAGCCTATTAACAACAAATCAAATAGACTTCAAATCCCTGATAACCTTTTTCAAAGTGTTTTGCTCTGCTTTACATGACGTCATTGGTTTTCAATAATCACATTACTCTATGAGCGTCATCTTGCAGATACTTGATATTGGCCTAATTTTAATAATAAATCACAGTAAACATCATCATGTCTTCTTTTATTTTTGCCACAGTTCTGTTATCATAGTGGGGTAATGCAGTTTTAATAGATCTGAAAAATCTTTGCTGTATTACAAAAAATATTGGTAAAAAGCCATATGTATATGCATTAGAAATGCTAGATTACATATAACATAAGAATAAATTTACATGCAACATTGCGCTCTTTGCATGCACGTTTGTAAGATAGTTTGTAACGTGATTTATAAAGTACACTCATTTTCCAAGGTAAAAGTATATACATCTACATAAATTGCACTTGTATATGCAGTTGCAATGCATACATATACAAATCTGTGTATGTCCTCAGTGTATGCATGCCTGTACTTGTATGTAATAAATGTAAATTTTATAATGTAACAACATGAATAAAACATATATGAAAATATGCTTGAAATACAACTTCTCTAACTGTAACTTTTCCTCTGTGCTTTCTTTTTCACTTGTCTTCCTTATGACCTGTTTCATTTCCATTTAAGTCTGACTTAATGACCATTAGTTAGATACGAGTAGGTAAATAGACGTAAAAAATGGATAACATATAAAATGAATTTGAAGAAATAGCTTTTGTATGTTGCTTCATTATATTATTGCTTCATTACATTCAGTTTAATTACCAGTTTTCTAAATGAATTTGGACACAGATACCACCTTGTGGTCATTTATATACAATGACAATTTCAATTTCAAGTCTTCATTGTCTGCCTAGAAATGATTAATGTTTCTCTTCTTGTGCCTTGTTTTGTTTGTGCCTAGACATCATCATCAAAAAAAGCTTGAGATTTAATAATAATTTTATAAAATCAAATGCAGTGAATAAGGAAAATAACTGTAGGGCGCAGATGACCACAGGAAAATCATATTTCATGCAAAACAGTTTTAAAAACATAATTGTATAACAGCCGACCCTTAGATGTCACTGGACTTTTATGTTATATCTAAACTCACTTTACACACACACACATATATATATATATATATATATATATATATATATATATATATATATATATATATATATATATATTTATATTTATATTTAAAAAACAGGACCTTGAGTACATGCGCTGGTTTACTTTGTTATATGACCTTAGATCCTTCCCGTTAATTTGGTTACCTATTACAAAGTAGTCGCTAGATGGTGCTCTTTTCCTTCAAAAGTTGACATTCCTCGATTCAACTATACAAACCTGATGTAAAGGACCCTGCAAAAATCAAATGTTAGGAGAAAAACCTTTGTGAGTTATTATCTTTATACATGCATCTAATACCTCTTTTCTGAAAAATACATCTCCCGAGACGCTCTGACACACACACACACACCTATTCTGCGTGATATCTAAAGTTGGTATTGGTGGGATCTCATCGTTTTATTGTAGCCTAAGTTTAAATACAATGACCGCCACACTGTGACCTTTCTGAAAAAACGTAAGCGATGATTTCATCTGAATATGTTATATGAATACTACTACTGATGCCAATCTTCCATGACACACTGCAGTCTACGTATATTTCTAATGCAGCCTAAATGCAAAGTGTGCCTACTCCGTTCTGTTCCGATCTATTCTATTCTAGTCTGGTCAAATAAAATGTTTCCAGATTCTGCAGGCTTCACATTACACGGTCCTCGGTCTCCAGGCTGTAATCTCCAAGTTTTGGCACGTGCTCCGCGTAGACCGGAGAAGGCTGTGCGCGAATGGCACGCGGACACATGGGCCGGCCTCCTCCTCCTCCTCCTCCTCCTCCTCCTCTTCTCCTTTGAGCTGCTCCCGCGCCGGGATGATTGACACGGAGGTGTTCACGCAGCCAATCGGAGGGCGCCCGGCTCATTTGCATAAAGTGGCCGCGCGCTATTGGCCTGGTGGGTGCTGCTTCAAACCGCCTCGCGTGCCATTACAGACGTCCGCTCCTCGGAAGCGCGAGGAGAGTTTTAAAAATAGACGAAATGTGTATTTGTTTTCATTCTGGGCCGGGAAAAAAATGTTTATGCTTCGAATAAGTAAACAGTGTTGTTATTAGTCAACAGCGGGCATTTCCCCGCTGGTCCCGAGAGGTGGGCACAGCAGTCTGGAGGGAAAATAATTACACACATCTGGGTTTATTCTCGGTATCGGCGCTTGTCGCACGCCGGAGACACATTAAACACGAAGACGGTCACAAGACTGTTTCTCTTATCGGAGCCACGGGTCTATTTGCTGCGAGAGAGAGAGAGAGAGAGAGAGAGAGAGAGAGAGAGAAAAGAAAGGAAACCAAACCGGTTTAATCATAGGTTTTACTGAATAAACAGATTTCTATAGTTCTTGACATATAACGCACAGACCGTCGGACGCTGGCAGACGCGCTCTTCCCGTAGCCCCCGCGCGTCGACGCGCACACGCACACGCACGCATACGCACGCACGCACGCACACGCACGCACCAGGCAGTGTAACATTTTAACGAGCACGGAGCAAAGTTGGAAGCAAACATCGACACCACCCCCTCCTCCTCCTCCACCACCTCCTCCTCCTCCTCCTCTTCCTCCCCCCTTATCACTTCACAGCCCGGCCCCGCCGCCGCTGCCTCGCTCCGCTTTGTTGTTTGTCCCCGCAGGGCTGATTGAGCAGCGCGTGACTGACGGCCCGCGGGGTCGCCGTCCAATCAGCGCTCCTCCCCGCGTCCAACGGGTGAGCCCGGGCCGCCATTGGCTGAGGCGAGTGTGGGAAAGAATGCAGAGAGGGTTTCACACGAACCGGGAGCACGCGAGCCGCGTATAAGAGCGGCGGCGGCGTGTGTCGGAGGCAGAACGCGGAGAGTCGCCCCGCACGGTGCCACGCACGCTCCCGCGCTCAGGTGACAGCCCGGCGATAACAGACGCACACCGGCCGCTCGGACCCCGACCGTCACGCGCGTCCTTTATCGCCTCCCGCAGCGGCTCCGAGCAACTTTGAGACATTTTTGGAAGCTTTAAATCTTTTTTGGGTTTTTTTTTTCTTTTCTTTTTTTTTTTGTTCCAAAAGGGATTTACTTCTTCTTTTACGCTTTCGCCCCCTGGTTTTAATCAACGATGCCAGCTGACACTATGGAAAAGCAGACGGCGTCCCCCATCGCCGGTGCCCCCGCCAGCGGGTCGCACACGCCGGACAAGCCGAAAAACGCCAGCGAGCACAGAAAAGTAAGGATTTTCAACTGTCGCACGCAAAAACATGTTAAGCCCTCCGAAGTGAGGAAGTTGTAAATCAGGGGTGGGTAAATTCGGCGAGCAACGTGGTTATGATAAACGAGACCGGACATTCGGTTTGGAAGTTGACTTCTCTGACTTGTTAAATAAAGAAATTTATTTAGAACTGTTTTGTTTTTGTTTTTTTTGCAGTCTTCCAAACCGATCATGGAAAAACGCCGGCGAGCAAGAATTAACGAAAGCCTTGGGCAGCTGAAGACACTCATCCTGGACGCACTTAAGAAAGACGTAAGTTAAGACGACTGGTGATTCGTTCAGCCAGTCTTCTCTCAGACAAGCATTTCGTTTTAAATGTGCCTTGAATACAGACTCAACCTCCCGCGTTATCTCCCACAGAGCTCCAGACACTCCAAGTTGGAAAAAGCAGACATCTTAGAGATGACGGTGAAGCACCTGAGGAACCTGCAGCGCGTACAGATGAGCGGTGAGTTTATTTATCCTGTGCGTAGAAAGACGTTTTGAAGTCGTTACAGTAGCTGCTCGGAGAGTCACGAAGCTACATGTACTTCACTAACACACCCTCCTCCTCCTCCTCCTCCACCAGCAGCGCTCTCAGCAGATGCCACCGTCCTGAGTAAATACAGAGCCGGATTCAACGAGTGCATGAACGAGGTCACACGCTTCCTGTCCACCTCAGAGGGGGTGAACACGGAGGTGAGGTCGAGGCTCCTCAACCACCTGTCCAGCTGCATGAGCCAGATGATGTCCATGAACTACCCGCAGCAGGCCCCGTCCCAGCAGGCGCACCTGGCTCAGCCCCTCCACGTGCAGCTCCCATCCACCCTGCCCATCAGCGGCGCCGCCATGGGCTCCAAACTCAGTCCCGCCGAAGCGGTCTCCCCAAAGGTCTTCGGCGGGTTCCAGCTGGTGCCCGCGACCGATGGACAGTTCGCCTTTTTGATCCCTAACCCGGCCTTCGCCTCCACCACGGCCCCCGTCATCCCTCTTTACGCGAACGCGGGAGTGCCCGTTGCGGTTAACGCCAGCCCGGTGCACGGCAGCTCGGCGCCCACCGCAGCATCTCCGGTGCACGGGATGACGTCCTTCTCCGGGGGGTCCCAGGCGGTCAGCCCGGTGGGGGTCAGCACCGGCTCGGAGAGCAGCGAGCCCGTGTGGCGGCCTTGGTAGCTCAAGGGACGAGAGACTTAAGTGAAAGCAGTTTGCATTACTACTTTTTTTTTCCAGTTTAGACGTTCAACTGACTGCACACACACAGATGTTGCGGGGGTTGAACCTGTGACTTTTCCCACTACGGAATGGTAACTCTAACCACTTAATACCCCCTCACCACCACCAGTAGTTCTGATTGTTTCGTTTTATGGAACAGGAGTTGCCCTATTTGGCACATGATTTTTTTAAAAGATAATTTATTGTCTGATTCCAACATTTGGATGTCGGTGATAAACGTGCTGTACATGCAAAAGAATTATAGGAAATTTTTGTCAAGTACTTTTTATGAAAAGGTTTTAGTTTTGTACAGAGTTGTTATGGATTGTTATACCAAAGCCTTGTTTTATATTCTTCGTTGTTTTGTGTTGAAAAGAAAAACTGAAGTTGGGTTGATGGCCCATTGTTTTAATAAATGACTTTTCAGAAACGAATGTCTTTTCTACAGCCCCTCTTTCTATCATGCCCGTAGTGCTTTGTTGTACATTAAGATCGGTGCTGCTATGCAATGCAAAACATTGTTGTACAGCATTGTTTTACCACATTGTTGTACATTAAAAGGATCACTCTGCCATCCTTGAGATCGTGCGTAAAAGTTACTTTTTCGTGCTTAAATTAATCACATTGATGAATCCATGAGTCTGGGAATATTCTTTTAACAGTGGTTATAGCTAAGGCCAAAACGAGGCTGCGACCCATCGATTATGTTCCTAATATGAACTCCAACATCAATTAATCTACTAAGTTTTAAGTGGCCACCTTGTCACCGGTCTGGCGGGAGCCTCTTTAAGTCTGGCTCACTGGAGAATGGTTCAGAGGACAATGGGGGTGTATTTTTCTATTGCTATAAAGGTAATTAAAAGTTTGAAAAGAGTCTCATCCTGTATGCAGCGGGAGCTTTAAGAAGTCTTAAACCCTATTCATGAGCCTGGGAAATGCGCTCAGGGGTTAATGTCACTAACAGATTGCCTCAGTGAAAGGAGAATATGGAAGGACCCTCGCTTCCTTTTGTGTATCAGTTGTTCACATTCCACTCCCAGTGGGCCTACACCTCGGTAAAGGAGAAAACGAGGGAACTTGGTTAGTCCTTTGGTTTGGTGGCGGGGAAATCTTGCGGGAGAAAACTACCGCAGGTTATAAAACGTTTGAAGACCGATCGAGTCTCACTCTCCAAAATCACTCCCCGGCCCTCGCAGCCACACACTCACCGGCATGATCACCGGAACCGAGCCGTTTTATTTATGCATATAATCCGTGGCCTACATCTGGTCAGGTGCCTTCTCCTCCACAGCCCCTCACGCTTTTCGGTGCATTAAAGATCCCCCCTCTCCGTCCACCCCCCTCCCTGGCTCTGCTTATCCCTGGGTGTAAACTTATCTTCCTCCGACGAGTGGGGCCCGGAGCTGAGGGCAGTGTCTCCGTGTCGGGCGGCGTGGCGCTAGCCATGTGTCAGCCACTTGTAGTCGGTGGGCCCCTTTGCTTTGGATTGGGTTACAGCCTGGTGACCGCCGGTCGAAAACCCCTCGACATTCAATACTCCGCCGGCGTGTCGTGGGCGCGCATGGCTGGCGCAGGCCAGGAGCCGGCCGCTTTTTCTATTTATTTATTTTTATTTATTTATTTTTATTTATTTATTTTATTATTTTATTTTTAAGTGGTTTCTTAGCCCTGGCCAGCAGCACGTGCAAGATAAACAATCTGAGTGTTTTCCTCAGTTCAAAAATATTTAGGTTGCAAATTTTACTCTACGCGCACGTCTCGTGCCCAAATATATATACTCGTGTTTAGACATTTTCATATTAAACATTGAAATCGTGTCTCTTAAAAGATGAAAAAAAAAATACAAATACAGAAGTATTGTGTCAATACTTTACAGGCGAGAAAGGTCTTATTAAAATCACATCACATTATTAAAGGGACATTTTAAACATTTTTAGTTGCGGATTGGGAAGATCTGTGAACAAATATGAAAAGGGAGGTTCGTGGGGAAAAAAACTCTTTAAAGAAGGGACCTTTTCTACTGTGACTTGGGGTGTGTGTGTTTGCCTTGATAACTCGTCAACCTCCTGATATCTTGATCTCATCATCATATCATCCTTTCTCGTACGGTTGGCCTGGCTTTTTAATTCCTGTAGTTGCGTTCTCTCTTTGACCCGGTGCCCCGGAGACCGAAAACCCCTGTGGCAGCGACGCCTAGGCAGCTTCCTTCTGCGAGGAGGCATAGTGAAACGCCAGTTGGCACCGCCTGTAGGTTGCGCGGTCGTTCCTACTGCCTTCGGTGTCTGAGTTAATAGTTCAGAGATGCCTTTGTGGAGCTGAGGTCGTGAGAACCGAGCGAACTAGTCTGCCTGCGGCCGGGCGCGGTGCCAGTCAGTAAATCCCCGCTGGCTGGCCGGTTCGTGCAGCCGCTCGGCGGAGGTGAGGAGGCAAACATATGAACGCGTGGCCGCCACGAAGCGGAGCCTGGTCCGGCGTGAACACGAGGGATCGTGGGATCGTGGCTGTTTGCCTTCCCAAGAGAAGTTCACCGAGTCCGCCCTGTTTTTTAAATGGCAACACGTAGGCTGCAAGCAAATTAGGTCAAAGCTGCTGCATCTGCTATGTGGTCTGCTTGAGTTGAGAAAAGTGAAAAAGGGGAAATCTCGCACTTACAGTGTTTTTATTGGGGGGATGGGGTGTCGGGTCACCAAGCAACAGCATCATGTTTAAAGAAAAGTTCAAAAGGAACTGTTAAAGGAGGAGAGACGCAATTCAAGATAAATGTAACAATGCACACCTTTAGATTATAATGCGAATATATTCGACGTATGTCCGAGCATCGGCATCTGTCATTTTGCAGATGTCTTGCTGGATGGAGTACACATCCATATGTGGGCCCGTTGAATCCTCAATGCTGCACAGCGGGGTGCAGGTCCAGCAGCATTGGCTGCAGCACTGAATGCATTTTGGGTGATCAGCAGTACCTATGTAAAAACGAAACAGGCGGGAATCCCCCTCGGTTGATGAAAAGGATTCCCACAGAGGGCTGAATGTCCCAAGGGGAGCTGCGCCGTCACGTCCCTTGGGAGAAGTCGCTATTGAAGGGGGTAGGGGTCATCAGAGGAGCCACAAATTATCGTTCTCATTAGCGACTGAATGGAGGAACGCGCGCACAAGGTTGCCGCCAAACTTTAAAACCAAATCTCCCTCCAATTTCACAATCGCTATTGTGGCATTTGGCCCTGTTTAGGCAGCACTTAGCTCTTTTTGTACGCAGTTTCCTGCCAGGACAGTGAGTGTTGCATCCTTCGTGCACCGCTGCGACGACGTGAGGACAGAAAGGAATGGGGAGCAGTGAACAAATACATGCATATACGCTTTTCCCACCTGTCCATTAAACTTAATTGCAACAGAGAATTCAGGCAAGAGTAAACCAAAGGTTTAATTTTGTCAGTCTCATCGGTCTTGAGGCAGACATTATTGCATTATTGTTGGTGTTGTTGTTGTTGTTTTTAAGGATTTCTCTAAACCTGTGGCAGGTAACCATGTGCCATTAAGTATCATGAATGTTTTTGCTGCAACCAAAGACATAATCAGTGTTTGTCAATTATTCCTCACTGGTCAAAGGCTGACACCCCCCCACCTCCATTTTACAGATTACTTTTGTCAGGACATGTCTACTGGCTGCATTATTTTAAGACTATTCTCAATATCTCAAGCTGCAGATCACCCGAGGACAACCAGTCTATTTGCTTGGAGATCTGACAGTTGTTTTCTGAATAAATGGGCCGCCCTGTTTCCCCTGGTAGAGGATTGTTTGAGAGCTCCACTCATCTAACTTTCACACGGATGACAGGCTATATTTGCTCCTCAAACTGAAGACGCTGCAGCTACGAGGACAGAAGGAAATGTTCTGCATGCTTTGGTCACAGGTTCTGGTAAATGAAAGGCGGGGCTGGAGAAATCATCAGGCATGAAGTGTGTATAAGTGTCACTGTGTGAGTGTACTGGACACTCCTCATTGCACCTGTTTTCTTGAGAATCAGAGAGGGTGATATGGTGAGACGGGTAAGGACGGGGTTAGAGCCGGACAGGCTGAGAGGGGTGGGGACATGATAAAAAGAAGGTGTTGAAATGCAGGAAAATCAAATGTGTTATCCAACAGTGACACATTTGCAACTTTTTTGTTTTGGAGTGTGTACGGGCAAATGATATAAACAGCAACAACGGAGATTAAGTTGATGAGTTATAAACTTATTTTTTAATGTCACCTGACATTTGACATATTATTAACAGGTAGTCTCTTTTAATATTTTAGCCATATTCGCCTTCCTCCTCCCACCACCCGCTCTTATTTGGCTTCCTCCAAGCTTCCGTCCTGTGTCGATATTTATAGCGAAAGGACCACTTATCCCTGGGACTGGGTGCAAACTGGGTGTGTGCAGATGGAGAAGGTGAGGCAGGGTGGGCAGACGGAATGAGATGCGTCGAGCCTGATCAAATATCACAGGGTCCGGGAGCTGTGTGGGCTCCATTGATCCTCACCGCTTGTCTGCAGAACGTATTTCTTAGGCCAGGTTTGGCTTTTCAGCAGCCTCTCCGGTTTCAAGTCGTGAGGCCTGTGCCTTACAGCCTTTGCAAGTGGTGCAGATTCCACAAGAGAAAGTAAAGGGTCCTCTTGACAGGGCTAGAGCTCATCCTGCAGACTCCTAGGTAGCCCTGAAGGAGCCTTTCACTCAAGTATGGGCACATTTTATTTATGTTTTATGTACTGGGGTTTCATCCCTGTCTCTCCACTGCAGCTTTGGCAACTGTTGCTCTATTTTAGCTCCGGTTCAGAGTTCAGAAGCAATAGTTTCAGAGGTAAACATTTAACTAGTAGTGTCTTAATGTAGGATATGTAAAAATGAAGCTGCTTATAGACGTGATGACGTTGTAACTCCTGACTTAAGAGAGCAATAATCAAGTTTTCTTTAATTAGCAGATAATACTGTTCTTAAACTGTAGTAAATAACACAGTAAGTAGCCCTTTAGGTCAAATTTGTGATTTTGTACTTGCGATTTTGTACTGTAAAAATAAGTTAAATTGACCCAATTGACTCAACACAGCTAAGTGTAATGATAAAGAAATAGTTGTTATTATTATTATGAAAGATGATTCATTAGATTGATACAATATATTCTTTTTATTTCTGGACCAAACACATCATGTAGTGTAAAAAAAATACAAATAGAGATGTTAAGTCATGAACGCAGACACATTTGCTGCAATCCAGTTGTGACACAGGCAGAAACATCTAAAATGAGCAAAATCACACAAGATAGATCATGCAATATTGTTTCTCTTGGTCAACATGATCGTGGAATTTCACTTTACCAAAAAAGTTAAATCAATATCACCACCGAATGTATAAAATCTCCCAAAACTGAATTGAAATGCCTGTTTGCGTGTGTGTGCCAATTCGTGACTCATCCTGTGTCACCACATGCCCAGACTTGTCCCCAGTTTGACACTTGAGAACATCGAGCACCCTGATCTGACTCATATGTAGTTTAAAGATGCCACCATCTGCGTCTGTTGTTTGTGTTAGTGTATTTCATCCGCTTTCTTTCCTTGCCCTCCTTCTGTGTGCCAGACGTCTTATTTAAGTGTACACATTTACATTGTGTGCTTAGTTGGCCTTATGAGAAAGAGACTTTGACTTCTTTCACTGATCGATTCTGCAAGATAAATAGAATAGATATTTTTACTGTGGGCCAGTGCTGCCAGCCAATAGGGCCAAACTCCTTTTAGGGAGGAGGTATGTTCAGATCAATTTTCCGTGCCTGTCTGTATTGTCTTTGAACCTGAGATTTTTAACCAATCACATCAGGCAAATCACAAGTGCAATTAATAACATTAAAGAAGGCTCTCTTCCCTTTAAACGCTCCAATGAGCCTTGCCAGTCAGCAATTAAGCTGATTAATCTAAATGAAATGCGGCCGTTATTAATGAAATGAGCTACATCTGTATGTTTGCTGCTAAGACATGTCATAAGGTTATGACCAACAGAGATACACGATCGTGCTAGCAACAAATAGAAAATGTTAGGTCAGTGGTATTTTGGCAAAAGTACATTGGAGAATGTGCTTGAAATAATTATTAGGTTTCCATAGAGAATTTTTTTTACTGGGCTTTTGTTGGAATGTAACATGAGCGTTAACCTTTTACCTGCAATTTCTGCCATCACCTGCAAATACACTGGCTATAAACTTTGAAAAGCCACCTTTCAAGCACACAGGCGGTGAGTTTTTCTCACAGAAAAGACCCCTGGCTGACTTACAAAGAAGATTCATATCAATGTCGGTATATATGTGATTTTTTTTTCCTATAGCTTAGCACAAACACTTGAAGCAGGGGAAAGAAACTGTTAGTTTCTGGAGCTTAATTGAAACTTGTTCCTATTTATCATATTCTAAGATAAATTAATCAAATTTCAAACACTAGTGAGGTTTTCACGCACCTGTAGTGCATGTTTTATCCAAATTTGGAATCAGTTGGCAACAGAAAATGCGAATTAATTTGCATTTCCATCCGCTACTGTTATGCAAATATTAGTTGGGTTCATCATAATAAACACTTGCTGGCACAAACTTTCCAGTCAGTTCCCATTTAACCAGTGCTGGAGGAAACAAGATTACATAATTAAAAGAGTGCCAGTCAAGCCTAAAACAGCGAAAACAATGTAGGGAACATGATGGAAATATGGTATTTATATCATCTTTGATTAATGTATTAATTTGCAACAGGTTACAGTTCCCTCATCTCTCCACACAGATCTGATCTGACGGACCTGTGAAGTCTTATAAGCAGTTTTACAAGCAGAATGTTTGTTATATGTTGTAACTCTTGGTCTTTCAGACTTCTTAGTTGTAATCTTCGCCATCTAAATGGTATCTATGCTATTTGGCCTTTGTTTTGCTTTGTTTTTTGCTGTTGATAAGTAATGTCTGGCTAAAATGTACCAACCCCATCTACTGGGTTTCTTTCCATCGCATCATTGTCAAGGTGATTTTAAATGTAAATTACTGTGCAACAGAACCCACAGATATTGATTTCACTGTAACTCTCTTTTCCTTTGAGTCACTCCCTGTCTCTTTCTTTTACAAAAAAAGCAAACTTAGCATCCTCTGCATTTTCCTATCACATCAGTAAAAACTCAAGGAAACCCTTAGTCCCTGTATTATATTTAGCAAATGAAAGAAATACAGGCCTGTTTTAAAGAAGGATATTCTACTCTGGGAGGTGTTGAAAAGCTTTCTTTCCTGACCGACTATCCCGGTGTGCTGAGACCTGTGGTCCTTCCCTGGACCCTGGCAAAGCTAGGTGGTGACAGCCGGACTGTTGCAAGAGCATTATCACTTTAGGACTGTAGAGATTGGGAGCATTGTTCCCTAAACAGGATGTCCTGGTGTCTGGTCCCATCTCCTATGGGCTATCCTTTGTGTGTGTATGTGGACATTGGGGCAAATCCTTAAAGCAGATGTGACCAGGTTTTGAAAAGGCGCCATCACCTTTTTTAAAATGTTGAGTTCTTCCTTCCCTTACCATGTCACTAGTTCAACTTGTTTTTTCCTTTCTTTATCATGATTTTTCCCTCACATATTGATTGTGATGGAAAATGCCACTGAAAACGTAGTGTAGGTGATGAGTGGATGTGTCACTATGTCTTTGCACTGCGTGTGGTAGTGAGTTGGAGTTATGAGATGAGCCCTTGTCTTTTTTTTCTCTTTTTCTTTCTTCTTCCCTCTCCTTCTCTTTTCATGCCCTGGGAAGGTAAACACTCATCCTCTTTGCTCTTGTTTTCTTATGGTAACTGTTGAACAGTGTGTGCTCCACTCGTGGTTTCATTGCTTGGATTGTCATGCAAGAGGCAGGGGAGACGAGTGTCAATAAGTGGATGGGCTCACTCCAAACAAATGCACCCAGAGAATGGGCAAAGAGAACTGAGAATGCAGCTGGGTACACACACACATACACACACACAGACACACACACACACACACAGACAGCCACAAAACAAATTGTTTCGTAACTCCCAACCCCCTGACGACATTGGTAAAACGTAATTCAAACACAATATGGTAACCGCACAGCCAGGGAAGTTTTCATTTCTATTTTTTAAAATCCCTTTGGTACATAACACTCTGGTAAAGTTCTGT
Source organism: Istiophorus platypterus (assembly GCA_016859345.1). Lineage (NCBI taxonomy): Eukaryota > Metazoa > Chordata > Actinopteri > Istiophoriformes > Istiophoridae > Istiophorus > Istiophorus platypterus. Next base: position 4,286,875 of record CM029111.1, read on the forward strand.
AATGTCGGAAGCTTTTTACATATATAGGAACTGAGCTTCCTTGAAAACCTAACATCCCATTTACAGAATTCATATCTTGATGGTAAAACTACCTTGATCTGCCGTGAGCTACCTTAAGCTGCTGTGATACCCGAGAGCCTTTCTATATGTATACTTATCATAAACAAGACTGGGAGACTAAGAAACAAAATTATCTCAAACACAGTACCCACGAAAAGCCTAAACTACAAATAACATTTTCATTTATTTTCATTTAACAAGTATTAGTGTACCTTTGGCTGAAGCTGGTATTCAGATGTCTTTGAGTGTCTTTTGATGAACTTTACAGCAAGACAAAGAACATGTACCTTCCTTTCTACTGTTCAGTGTAAAACAGTTTTTGTCTATTTTTATCGATCTGCTGAGAATTTGATATCATCAGTAGACGGATCTAGGTCAGCTGCTGTGGACTGTGTGGGGGTGGATGAGGCTACCTATCCGCTATAATCTTTGAATTAAAACAAAAAAAAAAGTTAATAAATGATGTGTTAGTTTAAATATTGCGACAGACATGACACAAAATGTTGAAATGCAATATCTGACAACACTTCCAAATTCCCTTCCACACATCGGTCACCCCACTGTCCCACTCTTATCTCTGCTGATATAACAAACAGCTTTTTAGTGGCACTTAACAATGGACAGAAGGTAAACAGTGCCTCTGTGGCCGCCTTGTGGCTCTGCTTGTGTTTTTTTGTCTGCTAGTGGCGAACGCTCTGAGATGGATCACCCATCCAGCGTGGCCACTCATCTACAGCCATGCTCTGCTTCCGAGAGCTGAAGAGACTGGGCCTCATGATGAATACACAGACACATGATAAGATTAGCATGGGGCAAACACACACATGGGGCACTGTCTAACATGTTATTCTCAGTCTTAGCCCATTCATGAGGGAAACCCTCCCTCTGTGAATGTCTGGCTGTGTGTCTCTCACTGACACTCTGCCCTTGTGTCTCCCTGTCTCCTGCTTTATTTGGGATGTTTAAGAACAATTCCGCATTTGTTTCTCTTAGTTCCTATGCAACTCACATGTCAAAGTAAGTTTAATGACAACAAAACAAACAAACAAGAAAGAAAAAAAACCCACATTTTCCCTGTTAACTTTGGTGGTGTCTAAATATGAGCAAAGTTTTGGTTTTATTTACCCATGATGCATTTGTCTCTGATGTTTCTGCCTCCACCCCAGTACATGGAAGTGAAAGTAATTTTTTTTTCAGTGCTCAGTGCATTAAAAAAGATGGCACTCATCAGCAACATGTCTTCCCAGAAGCTGTGCCCCTATTGCTCCTCGTAAGCAGCAGACCTGGAAGTGAAGTTTGCAGTGTATATAGAAACCACTCTCTACTCAAGGGGTGGTAGGATGAAAACCTAAAGTATCAACTAGACCGTTACTGTCTTGTTTTGAGTATTGATACTAGTATCAGTGGAATGAATACCAAAAAAAAAAAAACCCAGATCCGTCTCACTTCAGATTGGGTTCTGGGCACAACACTCTTCTCTACAGCTATTTTCTGCATGTGTACAACTATCACCCCCCTATTTATCAACAAAAACTGTTATTGTAACTTGCATATGATTCAGCAATCAGGAAGAAAAATATCAAAGCACGTTTTTTGTTTGCCAAAGTGATGGTGAAAATGTGTTCATAGACAGAACACAGAATTTCTTTTTTGTAGTAATTTCAAGAGAACTGACCTTTGAGAGTTAGTCACAAACTCACAGAATGAACTATATAGTTGCTCAGAAAAGTGCCAATTCATTTTCTGTGTGATAAAAACCCAGCTCTGGGTACAGCAAGCTCTGTTTCTAAGAGCCTCTGGTCACTGTACTTTCTGAGAAAAACATCTGAGCTCATGTGAGTGTTCGTGTTAATGTCTGGGTGTGTTTGTGTGTAAGATACCCGGCCACCCCCTGTAGTGTTGCCCTGCACTGACTGACAGCACCAGTCCAGCTGTACAAAAGCTAAACTTTGCTCTGTGTCTGACTGTATAAACAAAGAGTGAGATGGCTCCCTCATGCAGAACTCCAGTATTGATCACTTTGGTGAGATCCCACAGCCGCCTTCATTGTCCTCTGCCCCTTTCCCTCCTGCCAATCAATAGCTCTTTGTGTTGATTCTTACCCATTGACAAATCACTCTGCCCGGCTGCCTTTCTTGAGCTGTCAGTCAAGCAGAAGGTATGGCCTTATTTGATCCTCATTCAGTCCTGAGTGTCACATTCCAGTGGGAAGAGTGCAATCAGCACTAAATAGTAGGAACTGCCTGATACTGATGATTAGAGCTGAGTATTGCAAATCCAATAAAATATGTGGAATTTTCTTTTTATTTGAAAAAAGCAGTTCAATGTTTGTTTCTGAAGAAAATGAGTAACGTGTTAGTTAATCATTAGAAGGAATAAAAATGAAGGTTAATACTCATGAGAGTAAACCATAACTTGTATTCCATTATGTACATATGTCTTAAATCGTATCAACTACATGAATTTAACTAATGAAATGTTTCTGATAATGTTTTTAAACTGCCATTCTTCATTGACTATCCTACAAAAGTCAAAATTCCCTCGACAAAGCTAACTGCAAATTAACAACTTGTATCACTACCTTCATCCTTTCAGTTTGACAAAGCCAGTGCCATTCAAGCTGTCAGCAAATAAAAGTCTTGTGAGTCATTAAACTGCATTGTCTGTGTGCCTGAGAATATGCGCTGAGCCCTGCAGTACCCAAACACTGATGATGGTGGCGCTGGCCAGAGAGAGAAAGACAGATCTGATCTGCAGCTTCATAGATTCATAGGGCATAGATGCGTTAGTCAAATATACCAGAGATATCCATGTTAAATCTATCTTTTCAGTACTTAAAAAATGTCGGGCTAAAAGCCAGTCTGACAAAGTCTTCACCCATTGCAGACAAGCTTTCCCTTCCACCTAAATATAGATGGAGTAACTTAATCTGCTAGAATTTTACATTTATATTGTACTAATTTGTTGTCCCAGTCATAGGTTGCAAGTAAAAGTGATTTCTTCCTGGATTATGTTCTCTGGCAATGTTTTTTGTTTTTTTTCGTTCAAGGGAAGGAAGCACTACAGCGATGTACCAACCCTCTCTCCTACAAATTATGATTAACTACAACAAATATGCAACAGTAAGTAGACTTTGTAGAGATTTGTAAAATCAACCGGGTCACATTTGTGACGAGCACATGTAAGTCACAAATAAATTGATAGTAATCATATCAGTAAAATGTTCACAAAGTATTTTATTTTCCCGCCAAAATAGCCAGTCTTGCATTTCAATATCCACTTGTTATATTATATATATATATTATATTATACTTTTCTATGGTTATGTTTAGGCATTCACAGCACTTCGGTTAAGGTTAAGCAGACGTTGTTAGATATTGATTAAGAACACACTTTCTCGCATTTAAATTTTTTTAAGGACTTATTGACCTTTTTCAGTAGTAAACAAAGACCATGATCTATCTCTTACTTCAACCAAGGGCTGGTCCTAGATGTAATCATAAAAAAGTTTAATAATTCTTTGTTGTAAAAGCATCTATTGAAGAACAGTATCATTGACATTCTGTGGATATATTCAGCATAAACATTTTGTGACATGAGCAAATATGGAAATAAACTAGTTTTATCATTAAGTTTACAAAAACTGTAGTCTGCATTTATTTTCCTTCAAATGTATTTGTTGTTCCAAATTATTAGCATATAAATGTAATTTCTGAGAGACAGTGTCAGATGCACACATCCACTACTTGCCCACACTTCATGAATATAATATTAAACTACAATATAGCTTCCAAAACATGAATCAGGCACTAAACATGTTACTATGATTATGTAGGTCCTTCAGGAGAAGAGAGGAGAATGGTTTGCCAAATGGTATGTGTGATACAAGTGTGTATGAAATCTACGTTCATATTTGTATTCAAGAAACCTCCCATTGCCACATTCTCTCTAGTGTCTCTACTACCCTTTGCCAGCTTATGGATGCATCTGTGCAATTGCAGATGCAGGCTGGTTTTCCCATATGTGTTCATCCCATGGTGCAGCCCATTCTTTCATAAATGGCCGGTTGCCATGAGTCAGCGGCAGCGGTCAGAGGTTTCCACTCCTAGACACAACACTCTGTCCGGGAAAAACAACTCTCTGATGCCTCAGTCTTCCTATATTGTCTGGGATGATTCCGAGTTGGGCGAGGCTTATTGTTTGAATGTCTTTGTAGTGCAGGTCTTCTGCAGCGGAATGTGGGAATTTCCTCCCTTGCGGGTATTTTTAGATCTTTGTGTGAATACAAGGGAGTTCTGCATAATGCTGTGCAGTGTGGGGTCTAAGGGTGGGATCTGTGCACCCGTGCACGTGTAAGGGAATCTGTGTGGCTGCTAATATTATCACAGAAAAGATGTTTGTATGTTTTTGTGTTGGGAGCTGTGCAATATATTTCTGTGCATTATCATATTCTTGTAATAGTAATACTAATAGAAAAATAGGATAATCAAGAGAAAAGCTCAGCAAAAACAAGATTGGAGCATCATAGTTAATACTTCACTTACTGAGAGCTCAGTCGGCATTTCATCTGAAATTTCATGGTGTATTTACCCACTGTTTCTGGTTTGACAGCTCCTGATTAGACTAGGGTGTCAATTAATAACAGGACACTACTTGTTCGCTGAAGTGTTTTAAGGGGGTTCCACTGGGTCACCTAGGGGTCTCTGACCTCCCAGGCTAATGTTCTCCTTCGGGTCCCTCTCTTTGACAGCGGTCAATAGAGGCGTCCATGCAGGAGACAGTCGGGCGGATGGCTGGGGTGAAATCAGGGAATGGATAGGTCATACCCAGAAGGACCTGCCCCCTTCTGAATCAGACCAAGTGAGATCTCCTTCCGGGTCTCGCTCACACCCTGTCACCTTAGCTGACATTAGCTGACACTTTGGCTTGACCTGTCTTCTGCAGAGTACACATTTGGTTGTGGGAAGCATTGTTTAACTGTTAGCGTGTCTATGTGTCTGCTTGTGACATCCTCCACAGTAAATCATGCTTTAAATTTTTTCATCAGGAGGAACGTTTTTTCTGATTTTCTGCTAATTCACTGAAATCAGAATAACAAGACTAACAGTCAGGTTATGCTCCACCAAATTAATTGCTAAGACACAATGTTTCATCAAAAACCAAAACTGCCACACTTATTTAAACCTGGGGATAACGGAGCACTTTCTTTTCAGACAGTCTCTCCTGGAAGAGGCGCATAGTGTTGTATTCAGTTGTTGACATACAAAGTGATAGAGAATAGTTGTGTAACAGATTAAAAGAGAGATAGAGAGAGAAGTTCAATTCTTGGCCCCTTTCTCACCTTTGCACAGCTGGCCAATCATGACATGAGGTGGGCGTGAATATCAGATCATTGCTTTCAGATAGTTACAGAAATTGTCAGACACAGTCCTCACTAATCTGACAGGTGTACAGGGCCAGAATTCCTGAAACTATTTGACCATCTGAAAAGCAGTTTAGATGGAGTATACTAACCCCTCACTCTACAGGCATGTTAACAGCTCTGTTATTCTCTTTCCATGAATGCAAACCTAGTGCTAGTTTTGGTCTGGTGCTAATGATGATTTAGAGCCTGTTCAACCTGACGTTTGCATTTGCTTTGACCGTGTAATAATGCTCACAATGACAATGCTAACATGCTGCTATGTGGAAGGTATAACATTTACCATGTTCACCATCCAGGTTTGGCATATTGGAAATTAAAATTTAAACATTGAACATAAAAAATTTTGGACAAATAAAAAACTTGATTTGATAAAAAAAAGTTATTACATTTCATCAAGTGGGGTACATGAGCAGCTTGATGACCAATGTACATTGTAATCAATCCAAGAATTTTCACTCAAATAAATAACTCATGCTGGCCCTAGAGGAAAGGTCACCAAAGATCACCAAAATCAGTAGGGGGACCATGAATGTTTGTACAAAGTCTTGTGCCACTGTATTTTATATAGGTTAAGCTATTTCCATGGATAAATTAAGAATTTGACCTGCAGTTGTCACTAGATAAGTATTCAGCAGATTTCCATAAAAACTTTTAATTAAAATCATCACCCATTCATTAATGGGTTTTGGCAATAGATTTTTGTTGAAACTTTAAATCAGTTTAATAATTTGAGTGCTAATACTTCATTAACTTTTTGTTGCTTTGTTTTTATGTCTCCATCAAGTCAGTATTCAACCTAAACATTTCATACTTATAATTATAAGTATGTTGCATACTTAGAGAGGAATTAGCTTCAATGTGTCTATAGTGCTAGTTAAAAGTAGAGAATCTGCACAGCCTTAAGTGAATGGTTGCCCCCGTATCAACAACAACAACAGCCCTCCCAACATCCAAAAATTATTATGGACACTTTAATACAGAATGTTTTGTATATGATAGATTAACATTGTATGTGTAATTTGTATGTGGCCTGTGCACTATGCAATTTCACGAGCATGCAATAAACTTGTATGAACTCAATTAGAAAATGACCTTAATACTGTAAGGCAAAACACACAAACACTATACAAAGTGTGCATATTTGAAGAATAAAAACTCTAAACTTTACAAGAAACAGTAAATTATTCTTTATCCAGAAGAATAAGACTCAAATAAATATTTTTATTTACTTTTAAGGTGGACAGTTAACCCACTTTGACACTGCCGATAGAAGTGGAAATGCGGTGAAGTGGTTTGTTAAAAACTACTAAGCAGATGATGAAGTTTATATTCAATGAATGGAATTATCAAATGGAAGTAGTTAAAGTAATCTCGCAGCAACAGAAATAAAAAAGTCTCATACATATGAAGTGTTTTGGGTCATTGGATGTTGAAACCAGCAACATATGCTTCTTTCTATTGTGTCTTTAAGTTAATGCTTTTTGCCTCCATCTCTTCCCTTTCACCTTAAACAAAAAGAGAGGTCTTTAATGCCCGTATTAATGTAGAAGCAGGTGGTAAAGAAGCCTTTGTTAATCACTTAATGATGAATTCCCCCCACTTTACATGGTGGCTTTTTCACCAGCCATTTACTTCTTGTGCATGGGCTGTGGAAACTTTATAAAAAGTTTATCTTACCATGAAATGAGTAGGCACAGATAAATGGCTAACGTGGGGTTTTGTCCACCAATGCAGTCAACCTATTGGGGGTCCACCAACTGAGCAGGTTTGGACCATATGTCATCATTCCGAGCCTTTGTGTGGGCGTGTCTCTGTGGCAACCGCATCAGCTGTGGCCATTGTGTGTAGGGATTCAATGGCCCATATATTCATTGCAGGGCTAGTGTGGGCAACGCAACAGAAACAAATTGATACATACAAGCCCCAGCCCCATTTGGCTCACATGACACATTTCAAATGGACAAAAAAGGATATTTTACTCCGTTGAAAATCTGGAGAAAAGCTTGGTCTCCATAGTGACAGTGCAGTAAAAGCGGCCATGGGCCATTAAACTCCAATCAGATGTAAATTTAGGCTGCCCCAAGGCCCATGGACGGAAAGCCCCCTTCACACAGCAGACACAAATTAAACAGTTTGTTTGCCAATTCACATGTCATCTTAATAGGTTTTTATTCGTTTGCCCTTTGTTTAAATGGAGAGAATTACAAATCGTCATTGATTTATAATATTGGACCACTTCAACTGTCTGCATATACTGTATTCATCAATCACTCAAAAAAGATGGTTAAAGGAGATAAAGGAACATTTAAAATGTGTGAAATGTTGAAGAGGAGTCAACAGGAAAATAATTTTATCTGTGATGGTTTTAGCAATAAAATTTTCACACAAAATAAACAAATCATCAGACCTAGTAAAACAATACTATACTATAAATTGTATTTCTGATTTATCTTTGCCATCTTTGCTTCATTATAACTGAGCAATTAAGCAATGAATCCCATTCTAATACAAACATTAAATTTATTAAGGAATAGTTGTACTGATATAATGGTGATTAATCAGCAGAAAATCCTGATCTCTTTTTTTATGTCTCTAATTTGGCCATCCATGCCCTTTTTGGTCATGGATAGCCAAGAAGGCCGGTGTCCTGTTCAAGTTCAACCAATGTTCTCCGCTCTGTCTGGCTTAAAACTACTGTACAGGGCATGAGTGAGATCTTCATGTGAGAATACATATAATTTTTTCCTTCATAAATATGCCCTCTAACACAGGAAACAAGGTTTATGGAAAACAAGGAACCATCGGGTGACACAGTCTCTAGGACAGGAAGCGTTGCACCCTTTTGATTGGGTAGAGAAAATATTTTGCTTGACTTGATGGCTGGAGTTTTGTCATACCATTTGGTTTGGTTCGAGGTCATGTGCGGATTCTGATGTTATTGTAATAATCAGGATTATTATGTTTCACAGTGGTTGGCCTATGTCAAAGTAATGGCCAACAATGGTTGGAGGATAAGTCTACAGAATAGACACTGCTACTGATTGCTGCATGGCTTGTTGACAAGCAACTTCAGACTGCATCACTTACTTTTTATTATCAAATTAATAATCATTAGGGGTGGTAAATTCCCGTATACTGTAATTATTATTAAACACATATAGCTGGAGGACACAACCAAGAAGTATAATTATAATTTACAGCATTAGACAACAATAATTATGTGTAATAATTTTCAGGTAGTGAAAGTAGTGTGTAATCTGCAACTGATTACATTTTGTAAGTAACTTTCTGAGTCCTCTGGCAGCGTCATTCTTGTTGCTCCTATACTTTTTGTCTTGTTACTCCTAGTGGGTCAATGTCAGAACAAGTGAAAGGGAAGGAAAAAAGGGAACAAAACCGAAGACTGCTACTGATGTTCGGGGAAATGAGTATGTGGTCCTGTTGCTCTGTCTGTCTTCGGGAGGCTGCGGCCGATCTTGTCTTTCCTTTGGCCTCATACAGTAACGCTACTCTGTAATGACAACACTGGACAGGCAAAGCACAGCGTGGGCTTCCACTGGCTCTGGACCAAGCTGACCTGGGACCTGACATTACCAGTATAGCTGTAGCCTCCCCATTGCTAGCCCTTTGTTGCACAGTGCAGCTAATGATGCCCTGTCTGTGTGCTGTGGTATCTTCCATGCAGGGCAGGGGGAATACTAATTTGACAGAGGGATGATTAACTACGGCAGCCACAGTAGCAAACCGCCTCATTTTCATGTGTCATTGTTTCCAGTGTCCCACCTCCCAGAGAGATTTGACTGCTCTATTAGTGAGTTATCCTGTGTCTCGAGGGGATATTCACATGTTCACATGGCACAACAACTCAATAGTTTGTCATAAACTCTTGTATGCAACTCAGGACCACCTTGTGCGAAAATGATTTTGTTTTGGTTTTTTTTGTTTCGTTTTTTTGTTGTGGTTTGTTTCTTTGTTTTGAAATGGAAAACCTCTTTTAAATTAAAAACGTTCCCGTGGCTTTCTATTTGAAATGTTTCCTCTCAAATTAAAGCTGAATTACTGTCAAATCACATGAAAATCAAATGAACTGCTTAGAAACTACACAAAATGCTGTGTCCCAGACTGGCAGAATGAAAGAGGCCAAGAGGCCATGAGAGAGGCGAAAAGAAAGCCTGAAAAGGAGGCAGGATGGTGTACTGTCTGGCTGTCTGGTGTCCACACAGAGCCGCGTCTTGTCCACTGGTGGCTGTGGAGGATTCATAAAGCTCTGCATTCACTCCCCCTGCACGTGAGTGACAGGCCCCTACAGCCAGTGTCATCCCTCTCTCTAAAGCAGCGCAGATCACCCCGCTCCTCTCTCGCCCATCTGGCTGCCTGAATCTAACAAGGGATGTCCTCCAGTTGTAAGAGAGTATAGAGAGAGGGAGAAAAAGTTAAAGACTCGAAGATCCCATCAGATTCTCCGTGGTCTGCAGGCTCCAATTATTCAGAGCTTATCTTTTCAGCTTGGCTGATCTCCAAATGAATAAAGTGCGGGCCATATTACTGCCGGCCGGTTGCACCTCTAAAGAGGCTGAAGGAGGATCAGGTTTGTGGGTTATGGTGTCAATCTGGCCCTGACCCCTGGGGTTAGGGAGGTGACGTTATGCCCAGGCATCCCCTTGTAGCGCCTCCATTTAGACCCGTTTTGGGTAAATGGAAAAGGGCAATCACATTAGAGGAGGTTTCTTTCCATTTTAAAGAATAAAAAGAAAGAGAGTAAAAAAAATCTAATCACAACGTGAGTGACTCTTGACTTTAGAGTCAGCCCCAAGACTGTGGCTCGAAAAGGTAGGAGAAGGGTTAAATGGGATCTGCCATTGGTATCAATAGCTGCATCAAATTGTTTTTGAAGAAGATGCACAGTCTTTTAACATAAAGACTCACATTAAATACAATGTTTTAGTGAACCATAATGGAAAATTAAATTGCAATTAGGTTTCTGCAAACCTAAATACAAAGCCCAATGCAATGAAAGTAATTATTATCTTGAAATGATTTTAGTCCTCTTTAATTTAGCCTGCAATGCTTTGTTCAGGCCTTTATATGTGGGATTTCCCCAAGATAAATAGTGAACCCGAATATTGGGGTAACATTTGCCACTTGTCTTCATCTCAACTTACCGGTTCTGAGGGAGATCAAATATGATATTTTTAATTTCTCATACTTTAACTGAGAGAAAAGATGAAATGGAAATCAACACAGCACATTTAAAAGCTGTATCTAAATATAAAGTACATCAGTTGAGCATTTCTGGATGAATATTCCCCCATCACTACCTATCCGACCACTGTCAAATAAATACTCAAGTTCTTGAATAATATATTAACAGTAACTTTTCAGTGTCCCTAGACATTTATTTCACAATAAAAAAGGGTTTCACACCTCTGGTTTCACCAATTCACATTTTGGGGTTAAGTGAAGTGCTGTCCCTGGACAAGTCCCACTCTGCACTTGGCACTGAAAAGGGCCACAATGGTAGACTGGTGGTACTTCATTTCGCGGTGGCGTTACCATCCCTGAGAATCTCCAACTCTCAGATCTACCGACAAGTGTTGCCGATGCCTCTCTTTTCTTCTGCCTTCATAGAGATAGCAGAGAGATTCTCATGCCACCACACAATGCCTAAACAAGCGGGTATGTCTAATTCAATTAAGTCCACAAGGCTGTGCCAAGTGGGCCCTGGTCCCGTGTGACAGGGATAATGAGCAGGGGGGGGGGGGCAGCGGTGGGTTGGAGGGGGCTGAAGAGGGAGTAGTGCGCTCATTCAGATGTTCATATTAATTCTTTTTATATCCTTTCATGTTTCCAGTCTGACCCAGCTCATTCATTGTTGAATGGAATATTTTACATTCCAAAATTACTGTCCAAATGATTTTGGTGAGGGACATTGAGAGATTGGGAATTATAAGTAGCATGATCTCTGAAGTCCTAAAATTCAGTGTTTAGAAATGTTTCCAGATCTGGATTCTTTCCTCACTGCTGAGGACAGTGTGTCAGACAACATTTGTGTAGGAGAAGGAAACTACTTTGTGACTCAATAAACAAAGTAGTTTCCTGGCAGTAGTTTTTCTCTAGTAGTAGTTTCCTCATAGTAAATTTTCCTAGTAGGAGTTTCCTAGTAGTTTCCTCTGGACACCTGGAAAGAGAAGTAGACCCTGTCTGTTATGCATAAAGCCCTTTATTCCCCTGATAGTTCTACTGACACATATTTCAAGATAACAGAAATTAACATATTTCAGCTTCAGTGCTGCTTTGCTGCAAGACGGGGAAAAAGCAACCACAGTCTTTTCAGAGAATTCCTAATAATAATAACATCAAATGTTTACATTCAACTGACTACATTTGGGGCTGAGGAGGAAATTATATGATGTTATAATAGCTTGACAATGACAAAATGTTAGACATTAACATGGAAGACCACTGTTTGCTTCCTTTACCTAAACAGTTAACAGTTGACCATGATTGTTACCTAGCTTTAAACAAGTGGTTAATATTTTAATCATGATGAAAGTAGCGATTTTAACCCAAACCTTTGTCTCTCCCTAACTCTAACCAAGGTGTTTTGTGCCTAAACTGAACCAAACTTCAATCATAGAGGTTTAAGATCAGAAAAGTTTTCATGATTTTTAATGATATAGTCCCACTGACAGTGGCATCAGATCAAAAAAAGTTTCTTTCTAATAGGCAAGGACAAATTAAATTACTTGTTGTTTAATTTGGAGAACATGCGTGTTACTTGTGTTGTTTGCTGCAGTAGTGTATGGATGTACAGCAATAATATCTGTCTCACGTTTTATGGAATTATTTTAAAATGAATATCATCTGAAAAGCTAATTGCTTATGAAAATGGAAAGCTTGAGAAAACTTTGTGACATCCACTTATCCAGTGTCAGAGATGGAAACTGATAAATAGTGCAGCAGTCATGGTTGACAAGATGTCAACATTAACATTGTTCAAGAAAACCTGCTTTTCTGCATTTTCAACATTTAAGACTTCAGCTGGGAAGTATCTCAGACCTGAGAGGCCTTTAGTTTCACTGAAATTTCCAAAGGACTCCTGCTGCTCCTCTGGGACCGTTGTCCCCAACTGGCACAAAAAAAGCCCCTTAAAGGTTTGACTTTCTCACAGAAACAGCTCGCTAAATGGTGTTTCTGTAATGGACTCCTGCTAGGGTTCATATGCGTTGTATAGCCACGTTGCACAAAGTTGAGTCAACATGATTACCATGAGAATACTCCTAAAGAAAGGCCCAAAAAGGGTTTTTTGAATAAAAATCTGAAACTATAGAATTCTTTGTTTTCCCAGGGAAAAAAAAGATGAAAATCAAAGACATTGATGGTCATTTTTTTCTATTGGAAAAGTGCTGCCAAATGAATGTCTTATTTACATGCCAAAGAGAAGGACCTTGGTTTTAAAAGGACGGGAAAGCAGGGGCCTCTATTATGGCGATGCTGGTCGCAGAGGCAGTGGCTGCTCTGGCAGCCTCCCTGCCAGGCAGCGGTTAACAAGGCCTCGGCTGAATTAAAGAATGGCAATGAGTTTTTAATTGGTGACACATTATATTTATCAAGCTGACAGCGGAGTGACTGCACTGCAGCCTTTCTTGTTTTGTCCTTGTGTGCGCATTACTTCCCCCTAGGTGCCCCTGCATGATACCCCCTGTCTCTTGGGGTCCCTCACGTGTGAAGAAAGAAAAAAAAACATAATAATCAAGCATCAAGTTGAATGATAACACTGAATTATTCATTAGGATCCCTTAAAGTCTTGGATAAATCACCCCCCCCCCCACTCCACCCCTCTTCTTTTTTAACAAAAGCTTCTCTTTGTCACTCAGTCCAATCACGCCAGTTTAAGGCTTAGCATAAAGACAAATCCTTTTCAACCCTTTTTATCCATCCTGACAGAAGTTCTGCTGCAGGACCGGAAAAGTTATTAACAAGTGTTTAATATTTGGATGGGAGTCCTTGGTCACCTCTTCTATACATGGCGTTTATGTGTGGCCCTTCTATACACTGAGCAGCCTGTGACTTAACACTTAATAATGACACTCAATGTTGCTAATGTGCCGATATGCCATGAATATATTTGAATTTCAAAAAAGTTCCATTATTCATTTTTTATCAGCAGGTTCAATGTACTCAAACACTCTTTAAAAAATGTTCATTCACTCCACTTTGAGCTACCTACTGCTGATTTAAAAGTTAAACTAGTGAATATAGAGCCCTAACTTTGAGGACCGACTCATACATTCTGTAGGTGTTATTAGTGAAGTATACATATAGAAGCTGTAGTTTTAGTATTAATTTTGTCCATAATTTTAGCCCATTAGAACAAATGACTCAAAGACGTAGATTGGTATAAAATCTCAAGATTTAGTTCAGTTTGAATCATAGCGCCTTGGTGAATCAAAGTTTTCTGTGTATTTCAAGTGTACGTGTAAATTACACTGTAAAAATACAGTTGACATGACAAAACATTTCTTCAGAAGCAATATGTAATACTGACAAAGGGCCACGGAAAACATAAAAGCATCGGGATAAATATGTTAAAATTGTTATGTGACCATGAAAACCTGAGTGCAAAGAAAGATTTGAATTTGTTTAAATAAAGTGTATTTAGCAGAGTAGAAAGATAAAACACATGCACATATGTAAAAAAATTCCAATCATTTTTTTTTTCTTGTGTTACTAAAATAAGGTGTGTATTGAATGGAAGAGGTTATAAAGTGTTTAACAGTCTTTCAGATTTTCAGTGTTTAATTTTCCTAACAAATTTACTAATTTGATACAAATTATATCCATAACAATTTAGGAAAAAAGTAAAAAAACACACCTCCTGAACTTCTTGATATTGGATTCTTTTTCCCATTTGGAAACATAAACATAACTTAGCACATGCACCCTCTGCCCTTAATTTTAAACACTGCTTGTTTTTGTGTAGCAGCAGGTCCTAAACAGTTTTAGGAGAAGTCCTTTGTTGTCCTTAAGGCGTTACTAAAGCAAAGAGGGGTAAAGAGGTAGGGTCTTGGTGATGCTGGTAGTGAAAGAAGGGAGCGGGCAAAGAAGCCCTAATGAAATATTTAAGATTTAGGCTAAAAAGGAGCTCTCAAAAACTTTGCAACAAAGGGGGTTGCCGAAGGCCTCCATTGTCCTGGGAACCGGCGGAAGCAGGGGCCAAGCTGCTACAGATGTGAGGAGGGCCCATATTGAGCCAGGCTGTGTAGGCTCTGCTCACAGCTGTGTCGCCGCACTCCCGCCCCAGCCACCAGCCCCCTGCCTTTGTGAGCCTTTGTGAGGGCCACAGAGCGGCGATTTTACACCGAGCTGATTGCACAGCAACGGCTTTGTGTCACCAACAAGAAGGCCCCTCCCATTTCTGACCATGCGCGCTCACTCCCCCTGCATCGCTGAGACAAACATTCATCCCAATCCCATCAGCCCACACTGAAATTCAACCTCATAGCTTTTTATTATTTAAGGATGACAAGGTGATGAATCCCCTTTCAGTGGGCTGATATAAACTGCGGTGGTCGGTCGGTTGAGGGGGAGGACCTCTCGTTCTGACTCCTCATCCAGGATCTACTTACTTAGTGTCTAACTGCTTTTGATTAATGGAGGGCCGATTCGATGTAACATATGCCATTTTCAGGGCTCAATCACGCAACCACATTTGCTGATGTTTTTGAGTAAAGGTGTCACAAGGTCAAAATGAGGAGTTTAGATGCAGAATGAGTGAAATGAAGAAAGAAATTCAGCTGCTCTATTTGTAAAAGAGCAGTTGATACTACACCTGGGTTGGGGGGGGGTTGTGTGTTAAATGTGGTTAGGTCACTGTCTATGTGTTTAAGGCGAAGAGATAAGAGATGACAATGAGCTTAAATAAGACAGTTTTATTGGGCAAATATTCAATAGTTTTTCTTTTAAATCAGACCATTTTTATCTTCTACATTCTGGCAAAACATACAGGTAATTTGTAGCTGCAAATGGTTTTTATCCCTTTTGATATGAAGACAACTTTCGCATTGAGTAATTCCCTTTACAAGATTTTCAGCCTTGAATCTACACACAGTTTTATTCATCTGGCCCTTGGTCTTTTATTGTACTAATCTGATACCTTTGCTTCAGAGATGACCTGACCCCTCAGATTAGAGTGAGACCTTCCTCAATGCTCAACCATTCCCTTTAAATCCCCTGGTGTCACTCAGAGCTACAGGGCGACTTCAGGCCTGAGCTCAAACAGGGTGCAGCAGCTAAACACTAACCTTAACACATGGCTCACTCCATCCTGGCTCATAAAGTCTTCTTAATGCAGCTGATGTGATGGACAATATAACCATGCCCGAGAGTATGACTGGGTCAGGGCCTAAGAATAATACAAAACAATTCCAAAAAATCTAGAAATATCTTTCAGTCTGAACCATAAATTAGAAAATATTTCAACAGTAACTACTGGCTGAAAGTTTTTAATTTAAAAACAGTTATGCATTTGTTGTTTTCATGACCGAACTAGTAAGTGTTTTTTCCTCTACTGTACCTACATTTAAGTACCAGTAGGGGCCAGAAGGTATTTTATTGTTACTTGATTCCTACAACAAAATTATGCTGTAAATAATGGGCTGTATTATAAAGTGTTACCAAAACTACTAATAATTGGGTAAAGCATCATTAAGGTGGTGTTGTTTCAACACTTCTTTCCAAACAACAGTGTTCTAAGATAATAGGAGGGTTAAGGAGTCAGCTAAGCCAAATTCCAAAAACAAAAACACGTTTTCTCACTTACCTCTAGTGGTATCACGCCAGGAAAGCTTTGCTTTATCCTGCCCAGGATTTGATATACCTTTCTCAGAGGGTAACCAGGGCTTTGTTATTTAGAGACTTACTACAGATTTTTTGTGTACAGAAATTTTTCAACACTGTGAACAACACAAAGGAAAATACATCCACTTCCATTACTTTGAGAGTTTACATCTCATTGCCAAGTATCTCAAGTAGTAGTTAAGTAGATGATGTTTTTCATCAATAAGAATATGTAGTATTGCCAACAGGAGGATGCATAGAAGTGCAACAATGACGTCACTGGAGCTGGAAAATTTTACCTCTAATGATCCTCCTATATTGTGTCTGCTTGCATCAGCTGCACCAGTTATGGCTAACAGTATAGACTCACTCCACTGGGATGCTTAATAGCCCTTAATAGATCTGAGGCTGGCCGAGTGACTCAGGCAGCACAGAGTGCTTGATACAAACCAGACACAAGACTAGCTAACCTGTTAGCCTCCCCTTTCTTTAAGCGGGGGTTTGGAAGCCGCACTTCCCTGGGACTTTGTCTCTCTGTTCCTCACAAAGACCTGTCACATTTAATGGCCTGTTGGATGAGTGGGCTGCTGTAGCCCTCTCTAGAAGAAAGCCCCACGGAGAAAGGCTCATGGTCAACTAATGCAGATTAATATTCTTTAAAAAGATTCGAGGGACAATTAAGAGAGTGTTTCCCATGGTTCTCCCCCCAGCGGTGCGCGGCTGCCTGTGCAAGCAACTCATCTGTTTGATGGACTCTGAATGCATCTTATTGATGGGAGTCAGAGATTAGAAGCAGCCCTGCAAGTGGAAGAGAGTGAAAAGAGGGTCCCATACAGTGGTCTCAATGTGGTTCACAATCAACCACACACACACACACACACACACACACACACACACACACACACACACACACACACACACAACCACTAACAGCTCCTCCACTTGTCTGTCTGTGAATGGTATTCATCTCAGCTAAATGAGTGACTGAGGGTTGTATGTCCCCTCACATGAATTTGCCGATGCAAGTGTCATGAAACAGTTTAATTTTTATTCTTCTCATTTTATTCTGTGTTGCATATTTCATCCAGCTCTTTTATGATAGAAGCTCCTGAAAGCTGTCCTGATGTATTTACTACTAGCTACCAGTCTCCCCTCCAGACTGCAAAAGTCAGCCACTGGTACGTGGGTTGCATACTGTTTCTTCGCCCACGTCTATCTGCCCATGTGCTGTTAGTTCTCTTGCTGGCAGATTACTGCTCTGGCATGCGGCCACCGCGCAGATGCCACATGCACGAATATGCTGGGTCACGACCCCAACAGCAGAGACGTGAAGCCGGAGTAACGCTTAACTATACAGTGCAGAGAAACCACACATTTCTGACTGCAAGCACAGAGAGAAACTAGGGGATGGATGGATATGAGGCTTCAACATACTCTACCAGTGACCTTTATAGGGCAAGGAATTCACAGAGTTTCTTCAGCAAGAACATTGCAGTAAATATGTTGCGAAATTTACTAAGCGTGGCTGGTCCAAAAAAGTGTAAAAAATAAAATACTTGGTAACTGCTTGCAGTTCCAGATTAGCTACAATATAAGGGAAGTGGTCTGAGTCACATGATAGCATACCAACCTCTTTCCTGTTAGCTCTTTTTGCATCTTTTTTGTTGTTGGCAGGGCTTGCCTACGTGACACAGGAGTAGATAAATTCCTTTAGCAAATTTAAGCCTCAGATAAGAATTCCCCCAGTACTGAAGTATAGAAATAATTACAATTTTTAAAAAAAAATTCCCCGCAGATATACAGATGTATGTTTATCCCACTGTGCTCTGTGGAGCTTTCGGATGCTCTTCTATAGGATAGTCCACTTACAGCTGTAGTCGACCATGTAGTGGTAATTAAAGGAGTGTTTTGGGTCAAGGAGAGGGCAAGGGTTTTTTGTTTGCCTCCATCTCATGATTGAATGACTATGTATAGGACCATGAAAGAAAAGAAGCCAATTAAGTGCGGGGCTAGTTTGATTTTTTTGTCCCGTGTTGCAATTAGGCCCAGGCTCCAAAAAACTTCCTCAAGTACTTTTTGGGTTGTTTTGTTGTCAGGTCATATCATTAGGGCCAGAATGATCCGCCCAGGTGCTCACTGCCTGAATATGTTGAGAGATTATGTAAAGACAAACTGCTATCCACTTACTTTTGGGACTTGCAACACACTCTCTGGCTCATACACAGCCAGATGAGTAGAGTCCTTAAATTCTGTCAATCAAGGTAGTCCAAACAATGATGAACATGTCTCACATTCGAGTGATCAGTGAAAATAAATGGATTTCTAACATCTGTGATGTACATTCAGCCTGAGACTCCATACTGAGTGTGTCCTTTCATAGAAAAAGAGATAAATTATTTTTGTTCCTTTGACATTTCAAAGGCACTTCAGGGCTTCCCTTACCTTTGATGGTGCGGAGCCAGGAAGTAAAAACAGCGGCTCTGAGTATCTAGTTTCATTCACAACCAAATCCAGTCAGTCAAAGATTTTCCTTCTCTCCCATAAAAGTTTGGGAAGTTCACATTTTTCCATTGTCTCTTTCTGCCTCTTTAATAAAATCTCTGTCTGAAAAATACAATAATTCCTCTATTTTACTGAATGACTGATGGATTGACTTTCTGCAGACAAACTTTGGCCCAGACTGCTGGTAACTGATTATGTTTGTGTGCATGTTGTGCTCAGATGTAAAAACCCAACTTTGTCAAGCGATTAGAAAAAACAGGAACCATCGGTATGCATATCTGACCAATTAATCAGATACCATGACCCCATAAACTCCCCCACCCTGCAACACACACACCCACACACAAGCTGACTCACTCCCTGCTCCCCGTCTCTGGGAAACCGAAAGTCCAGCAGCTGCTGTCAGAGTGGGTGCTTGAAGGAGGGGGAGCCGAAGGGACATGGGAAGGATTTGATTGTGTCATGTTAATAACTCACATGAGGCCTGGGCCAGTGGTCACTCTGTTATTAATGTGCCACCACTCTCCTGGCATCTGACCCGAGGATGCATTCCTGGTGTAATGGGCAGCAGCTGGACCGAAGTTTCCGGGAGGACAGCTGAGAACAAGCAGACCGTGGGGAACACCCACCATTATCACCCCCCTGAGACCTAAACCTGCTCCCTCCCCGTTCACTGCTCCCTCCCAACCAGGAAATCATTTCAGAATGCCTGTTTATGGAGGAAGAGAAGAAAGGAAAGTTATTATCTGGAGTAACGTAGTCTACATCTTGCACTCAGGACAAGCTGTGGTGGATATATAGTGCCTCTTGGAGGAACCTTGGCTCTGACTTTCTGCAGTCGGATTTTACTAGTTTATTCAGTGCCTGGCAAAGCCATTTTTACAAACCACCCAGCAACCAGGAGCATTCCTTGGGCCAAATTGTTTGTCTGAAATGGCCTGTCATGGCAATAACAGTAGAATGATTTAAGAAAAATTAGAGACTTAAAATTCAGTATTTAGTCTGAATTGAGATGGATGTGTATTTCGCTCAACATAATGGTCAAATATGGCCTTAATAAATGATTGAATTGCAACATACAGTTGTGTTTTATATCTTCTTGAAGACCTGTGTGTACACCATGCCCAAAACTAGTAATTCTCTCATAATGTTTTGCAAGTTTTTGCAAGTTATTCTTTACCTAAAGGCAGCATTTGTGAAGTATTATCGGCCTTCATCAATGTACCAGTTTTGTTTGTGAAATGATTTACAATTTCTCCCCTCTTAAACATAGTAAAACTGTTAAACCACTTGCCTGCTCTGAAAGAGGATAATAGAATATTATACAAATACCCCAAAAAATGAAAAGTAAAATGATAATGTTAATATGTAAATGAGAGTCAAAGATAAAGAACCAAACCAGGCTGCATAATTCAAGTTAAAAGCTGATGGATGTCAAAGTTAAAAACGTAATCATCAACACAATCAGTCAGAATTCTAAAAAAGCCGTCACCTGAGACACCTACAAAGCACAAAAACAAAGAAAGCCTGTGCATCAACTGAGCCACTTCAACCCTCCTCCCCCTGAAACCATTAAGCTACAGTTTGGAAAACTGACCGTAAGAAAAAAAAAAAAGCCCACTGTGGTTGAACTCCATTGCCAGGAATTTTTTTTTTCTAAAGCACCTTCTTTCAGTGTGCATGTGTACACAAGAAGTGGGGGCTGACACACAGACCTCAGTCTTGGCTGACGACCAGCGGCCGGAGCAGTGTTGGCAGCAAGACCGTGAGAAACAGGGGGGCGACACCCAAATGTCATCACAGCTGCAAAACTGCTGAGCATAAAAGCCAAATTACAGAAATATGTACCCGGAGGCCTCCCGACAATGAAAACAGAGCTGTGTTTGAGTGGCTGCTGCCCGAGCAGTGCAGTGGAAGTTGTCCTGCGTTGTTTCGTGGGATTTACTATGCGCAAGGATTCCACAGCTGCTGGCAGACATCAGGGTGCACGTGTGGGTGGTTGTGTGGAAATTCATACTAGGTCAGCCTCGCTGTTATCGCTCCATGTTATTGCTCATCAAGCCCAATGCCCAATGAATGTGCTGTTCGCATACTCTATAAGGGAGGGCCCAGCTAACAATTGGCTACATTAAGCAGACGTTAGTCCTGTTGGCATGGTGTTTTGATTCACAGTAGCTTGAATGACTTAATTACCAGCATATTATGAAGACTTCTGGGGAAAAGCAGTCTTTATTTCTTGCATTATCAACGTGTTTTTCTTGTTAAAGAGCTCATTAATCCAGTATCCTGTTCATAACCCATCTTTGGCAGAAAGTCTTGGTTTGCTTAGGAGGCTAGTTAACACTATGTCTGCATTCTTTGGTGCATAGTTGGGGTGGATATGTGTATCAAAACATCTGGTATCAGAACAAGCAGTACAGACTCCTGCTACTATTCATGTGAGACTGAAATAAGTGGTCTTTTCTACTCTAGTGTAGCCTATATCCTCTATCTATATGAAAATTACATAAAATACTCATGGTTGCAGTAATTAGATGGTGATGCTATTAGCTTTATAACATTGTCCAAATTATCATTAGATCCAAGATTAAAATATATCACCCCTGCAACTTGACTGATTGTTGTTACTCTTGAAATTAAAAGTGGACAAACTCTTTCTTTTTAGGAGAGATGTAGAGGTCATCCAGGTTTTGTAACCTGACTGCAACTTTCATGTGAAAGCTTACTAAGTAGAGCAAAACCATATATAAGTAAATTATCGCATAAATTTGCATATGCCTTCCAGTTACATGTACAATTATAATAATGACGATAGTAAAGACTGAGGAAGGCCCTGTATGACCTTTTATTTTGTCCCAGGTTTGAATGGGCAGGTTCTCCTGCAGCGGCCAATCTAACCCTATCGGCATACAAGAATATCAGCATTAAGTGATTGTGCAAAACCATTCAGTTTCATTCAGTTACTTCTTTTTTTTTACATCTAGTGCCAATGTTTTTTGGGTTAGGTGACTAAAAAAGGCTTTGCTAAGGTCAGGCAGACTCTATGTCTTTGACTTGGTGCACACTCTCCAACATGAAAGTCAGACTAACTATGCACACATCCAGAACCTAACTTCCACACCCTTACTCTGCAACTCAGTATATAAAGGTCACTTTACTTTCTGCATTTACTTTCTGCACAAATCTTTGCAAGTGAATAGAAACTGAGGTATCTGGAATTCCTAGGATACTTTAATGAATCCTCAACTGGCTTCCCACCTATGAAAACTGCCAAATGTGCCCAGCCAGGCTGGAAATTGAACCTCTGTGGTTGTGGGCCTAGACCCTGCAACATCTCAGCACCTCAGTCAGTCAGTCAGTGCACTCAGTCAGTGCACTACCTTAACTGACTTCAGCCACTTTACCTTTAGTCCTGCATTGATACAAACCTGTATTTTAAAGCCCCTGCATGTAGGACTTGAAAATGTCTGACTTTAGCAACTCCTAGCAATAGTATCTGGCAAGCAAGCTCTCACAGATCCAAAGTGGGGACACTGAGATGAATGGGCTGAAAGAAACACAAAAACTGCAAAGATTCTCTCATGACCTTTATCATTTTTCCATACAAACAAAATGTAAAGCTGTCAGAATAATTTGACAGATGTTGTAATCACATGAATATTCTAGGCATGGGTGCTATAAATCAGAAACTACTTTATACCCTTATGGAAAATCAAAATTCACCTGAGTTCCATTAAATACACGTGGTAGGGCATCGGTAAAAAAAAACAAAAAGACCTTTCATTACAAAAATTTACAACTCTTATGGTTCTGCCTTTGTATGTGAAGTGCCAAGTTGAAACAACTATAGCTTTGCTGTCAAAAATAATAGGCATGTGTGTATTTATATACTCACAGGTACGTGTCCTCATGTTTGCATATGCAAGTGTACAATAGTAACACAGTACAGACTGGTGTTTATTTGTGCAAAAAAGTGAAGCTGGGAAAGTTTGAGAGTGGCAGAAGTTGGTGGCTGCGAGGGAGGTAGATTTGTGGTCTAGGTGGGTTGGGGGTGTCAGCAATGCGAGCTTAAGGAGGCAGATGAAGAGAGGGGGAGTGCAGAGAGGGAGAGAGAGCCTGTGCTTGTGCCTTTCAAGGTGTGTTATTTGTTCAAGGCTGTCCAAACATTTACAGAGCGCTGGCAGCCCTGGAATGCAGAGGCAGGGCCGAGGCTAAGAGCAGCAGCCGTGGGAAACCGCTGCTCTCCTCAACCTCTGCAGACTCGTTCCCCCTCAGGCAGAGTGTCAACACAGACAGTGCCAGAGATGTGTGGGCCTGATAGTGACAGGTCCCGTCAGCAGCCGCACACACACACACACACACACACACACACACACACACACACACACACACACTCACTGACACACACACACACACACACACACACACACAAGCACACACACAAACACACGCAGTTTCAGCAGGCACACAGCCGGGCTCATTGCCTCGCTTGCAGACTGACACACATTAACAGACAGAGGCAGAAGCCAGAGGCACCCGCCCTCCTACACACACACACACACACATGCACACGCACACGCACACGCACACACACAAGCGCACACGCCCAAACACATGCAGTTTCAGCAGGCACGCAGCCGGGCTCATTGCCTCGCTCACTGCCGACACATACAGACGCATTTACTTGTTCATTCACACACACCCACAAATGTACATACACTTAATTCTTTGGAAGATAAACAGTGAAATTCAATATTTAACACCTGTTTTGGTAGCTTTTCTATTCAGAAAATAGAAACGGAATATATTTGTCCCACATGAGTTCAAGTTTAGTTCCTTTTATGTCATGTTATGGGAAGTCCTGAATAAACTAAAATATGAGAACTCCACACCTCAAACCCTCGTACTTCTAAACTGAATCCAGTGACTGTGATTGATCAGTTGTCTAGGAGTAACACAAGGAGAAAAATATTTCAAGTAGTTTTCTCAGCTATAATTAAAAACTTCATATTTACTGATCATGTACATTAAACAATGATGGAACAATGATGTTCTGGGCAGTGTCTATCCCACTCCTTAGCAGAGGATGGTTGGAATGCATAGTAAATCAAACCTCAAATTTATGGACAAACCTTTTTTGGTGGATATTTAAAGAGAAATTTGAGATCATCCATTATGTTTTCTCCAATCTGAAAGTCATGAGTAAAGACCAGCATTAGCCGAACAGAAGGTATGTTCGACCAGTCTGGTGTAGCAGGGCGCCCACAATAACCAGAGTGAAGATTTTGGGCTGGTGTTGTGAGACTAAATCAGGGTTGAGAGAATAGAGCCTGAACTTGGTACATCTACAAATTGATTTTAACCTGCTGCTTCAACAGAAAGTGGCCATGACCTGGGAGTAAGGAGAACACACACTCTCATACAGTGTAAAGACAAGGGTCACAATATGCTGGGTCTATTTGTGTACATACAATATATTTGTGCTTGTATTTGCATGTACACAAAAGCGTGTCTCTGACTCAGCCTGCATGTGCATGAACACGTCTGTGTTGGTCTCCTTAAAATGTGTCCTACATTGTTTTAGCATACTCCAATAATACTGTTGGATTCAACATGGACACTTTAAAACAATAAGATTCAAAATCAATACAGAAGCAGAGATATTGTCTTCTTTTTCCTCACAGATTATTCTTCCTTGTCAAAACCTAGCTCTTACATTACCCACACTGCATCTTGACCATCGACTGCTTGGTCAGCGATTTGGATTTGTTGTGTCAGAAGCAGCTAGCATAGACCTTAGCCTTTGGCCCAAAGAGGAGGTGAGGAGGAGAGGAGGAGGCTACGATTTCTTTCTCCAGACCCTCATATTTTTGTCATTTTAGTCTTCAGCCCCAATCGATGCTGCCTCAAGTAACATCAGATGAGGCTACTTACGTAAAAGACTTTACACAACATTTTTCACGTATGCTGTAGTACTCCCTTGAAAAACCTTGAAAATTCAGTTGAGTTCCCCATTTAGTCAACAACATTTAATTTTAGACATTCACTCATTATTGTTCCTTGACAGCCTTCCCTGACTGAGGTGATGGTAAACACGCCTCCAGGTGGGGAACTGCTGTGCCGAGCATGGGAACCATGCCATGTCGAAACGCACACCAGGAAGTCAGCTGTCACTGTGTGCTGTTGAAGTGATATCCCTCGATAAGAGCCGACTTCAGGAAGCTACCCGGGAGTTCATGTCGTGCCCAGGTGCACAGCAGGTTCACTCGTATCTTGGTGTACCTGTTCTCCACTCAGAAACAAACATCAGCCTCAACAGAGATAATGCATGACTGACTTGTTGAACCTCACACCACAAAAGGGTAAAAAAACAAAACAAACAAAAAAAACAAAACAAATATACGTCGAGTTTTAGTCAATACCCCAGTCATGTTCCAGTTCACAAAGGAAACCATGTAATGAAAGGGTTCAGTCAGCCTCTTAAAATGACCCCGATCATTACTAGAATTAAAATGTCGACTAACTGCTTCACATTTTTCAAACTTTAGTCTCACATTGTCAACCAAACTGAAAGGATTTCTGCTTTCCTATCCTCAACCATGTTGTTTACATTAAAATTCTAAAAGACAAAGCAAAGCACAGGAAAGAAATTTGTCCTGAACACTTGAATGTCCGTTTTTAACAGTTTTTCAATAGTGATCTGTTGTTTACAGAACAAATATGAAGGGACGAAATGTATTTCACAGCCTTGAGCAGAGCTGCATGGACCTGAGACTTTTGAATTGGACTTGAGTCAGACTTAAGACCCCAAATAACGTTTTCAATGGTTAACAATGACAGCATAGTAAGAATAGACGTCCAAAATAAAAAAACTTAACAGGCTGCTTAACAGGCTCCTTCGCCTCTGTATTGGCACAATATCCGCTGTTTGTGTACACCTGTCCTCAGGTCAGAGGAGCAGCTGCTGAACACAAAAGGTAAAGGTGAGGTGAATTCTCCAAAACGCAGACACACAAGGTGCTCAATGATGCCTCACACATGGTTGATACATTGAGAGTCTGAAGGTATGACAAAGCTGAATGAAACTTGCTCATCACCCTGCTCCTCCTCCCCCTCCTCCTCCTCCCCACATGTCTCTTTGTCCTCATGTCTGGCACACACACTCACCAGCTCCTTCTGCCCTGCAGCCTCATACACCTGCCTGCACTGCCGGAGTGTCGCGTTTCAGGGATGAGGCAACATCCGACCAATGAGCTGCGGTGAGAACGCTCAGGGAGCGTGGTGGGAACTCTCCTCCCATCTCTCCTGTCTCTACCTGGGAACCAGCGCTGCCTCAGGGAGGGGCTGCCCAGCCGCCTGCTGTGTGAATGAACACCAAACAAAAACTCTCGCCAACAGGTGAGTTACACGAGTCAGTGGTGGTTTTTCTCTAGTCTATTCTTTTTCCCTTCCCCATCATTTTTTTTTTTTTCATTCATGGGTGGCACACTGCTTTACATTTTCGCAGGGTGAAAAAAAGAAAGGACACAGAGAGAGTGGGAGTGTGGGAACTTTTTCTTGTTCCTTTTTTCTCCTTCCAGGAGGTTTTATCAGTATTAACCCTGCTTACGCAGGTATTTGTGCACCTGTGGCACTGGATTAGTGGATCAGCTTCTTCATTGTGTGCAAAATTAAGCACTGTGAGTTATTTTTTATTCCGGGTTTCTAACTGAAAACACTTTTAATCCTTTGCTGAATAGCTGGAAAAGCTTTAGATTTTCAAAGCAAACTGTATTTTTGTTTCCTTTTAATAAACTTCTTCAGTAGATAGAGAGTGAGGGGCTGATGATGCAAGTCTTATATTCACATCGTCTCACAAGTTTGTCTTTCTAACAATTTTTATTTTTTAACCAATATGACTATAGACTTATGGCTCCAAGGTGACTTTTGACAGCAGTTTAAAAGGCTGTTATTTTTCTAAGATCTGAATCACTGTTTTATAAATGCTTCTAGAAGAGCCAACAAATCCAACAGTGCCTCCCTCAGTACAGAACAGAGTAATGCCTTACTGGAATAACATCCTGTCTTGGCATCTTCTGTTTGCTTATATTTTGATTTAAAAAAAAAATTCAAAGGCAAAAGGACGAGAGGGACACAAGTTATTACAAGCAATTTATTTAGCATCACATGCAAAACACAACATAAACTATGCACCAATAGAGCTGACTTCATTGTTCTGCTGTCAAGTTTGAGTTCACTGAATGAAAATAAATGTTCCTCTTGTAGGATTAAGTTAAGTAGTTGAATAGCAGGTACAGACAAGGGCAGTCTTTTCTCTGCATGCACAGGTTTGGCTGGGACGCATAAAGGATTATTGGGCTGATCAAAGTCTTATTGGCCACATCATAGCAATAAAGATGTGAAAATCTGCTTGCTTGGGATCATACTGGTTACACAATGTCTGTACTGTATGTGCATATTAACTGATTCATAGTGGATAACAAAATTAGACAACATTTAGAGGTCCTTGATGATGATTGTGATTTATTTGAATCACAAGGGATAAATAATCTATGATGCCATTATGTGTGTGATAGTTTTCCAAGGATCTTAACATCTAATAGTGTGTCTCTCCCAAGTTTGAATTGGGAAAGGTACTCAGCATTGAAGAGCTACAATGCTGCCGTTTGAAAGTGGTGCTTGCAGCTGACTGGTAACAAGACATGGACGTCTAGTGCGACGTTTATAACTTAAGTTATATTCCAGTCCTG
Source organism: Istiophorus platypterus (assembly GCA_016859345.1). Lineage (NCBI taxonomy): Eukaryota > Metazoa > Chordata > Actinopteri > Istiophoriformes > Istiophoridae > Istiophorus > Istiophorus platypterus. Next base: position 4,314,451 of record CM029111.1, read on the forward strand.
TTTGCTGCTGCAGCTCCCTTCAAAATCCTGACCTTCTTTGCGTGTGTTGAAACTTCTTGATATTCTTTACTTTTGGTAATAATGAATTGTTTGTTGTTAGGTTACATTCATGCACGTTTACATTTCTGTTTGTATCCTGTATACCTAAATTAATATGTTTGGTTTGCATGCAGATTAGGTCTCATAGGAGAATTACAATTGCTACTCAATTTCTTTTCAAAAATAAAAAAAGCATATTAAATGGACAACCATCAGCAAAAAAAGGTGCAGCTTCTTCGCTGATTCATCTTTTCCGGTGTTTCCTATCTATCTTAGTGGGCGTTCAGACCAAGAACAGACCTGCGTTAGAAGGAAAAAGGTTGGCCCTGTCTTAAGATACTGGTGAGGTTGTCCATTTAATAAGTGGTGATGGTTGTCCATTTAATAAGTGAGACATGGAAATAAAATCCAGGAAGTCCAGTTTACACAACAGATCTATGTAAACAGTGATTTATAATATTATGGGAAACGATTTTATTGCTCTGCAAGATTATCACAGTAGCAATTATTTTATTTTTCACTGCGATGATCATGAGATAAACAGTAAAAACACAGCAACCAGGTCACAAAGTAGTCCAACAGGAATGTGCACTTGAATGTATTGAACACATCCCTGTTTTCTACTGGAGCTGTTGCAGAAAACCTTCAAATGCTCTGCATCACAAAAAAAGTCTGTGTATATAAGTGTACATCTTTGTGTACAAGTGCAGGATCCCTCCAATAATGGGCCTGATAGCAAGAGGGACACCTAAGTGTGAAAGAATCTTTCCTCCTTTTTTACTGTAGCCACCAACAGAGCTCGACCATACACTTCACCACCCAATAAAGACTAGTAAAAGGCTGACATTGCACTTCTTTTAACGCTGCATGCCCTTCACTCTGCCTCTTACTTAGCCATTGTCACCTGCAGGGACTTGGTTTTGTTAAAAGGGTCATGTTGTCCATAAACCAAAACTCCAGACATCAGTAGATAGGCAGCTGTTTCCTGGGCACACAGTGTGTTATGTGTCCTACAAACAGGTGCTTTCTCATGAGGTCATTTTGTGGGATGAGAAACGTAGCTTGAGTTTCCAGGTGACTAATGTCATCCTGTCTTTCCCACATCCGTCTCTTGGTGTACTTGAACTGAATTCAGCAATGCCTCTCTTTTCATTTTTTTTGAAACTCAAAAACCACAAGGTGGGTCATAAACCTTTCAAACTCAACAAGGACATACTATGATAATGAGAACATTCACTACTTTTGTTTAAAACAAACTCTTACTTTAACCATAAACGCATATCCAAACACTAAAATAGCTTAGAGCGAGTTAGAGTGAAATCACTTCCTTAAACATCCCTAGCTTAAAGGTATGAAGCTGAAATTGGTTCTCACAAAGAGAGCAAAACATGAAAAGACAAGCCCCTTAAATCATCTCAGAGGCGAGTGTGTAAATTGCTCAGTTGATTTTGCCTGGGTGAGGAGGATGTGCCGTCTTTAGAGGATCATTCACAGCGAGGTGTTAGGTGTTGGGATTGGGTCTTTTCCAACAGTCCCCGGGGCAACGCTCACAGTGGACCACAACTTCATCCCACATGCTGGCTTTTGACTCCCTTGACTCTGTGTGGCGGAGGACAGTCCATGGAGAGAAAACCAGGAGGCTTAGGAACCAAAAACCCCCGATGATCATGGTTTAGACACAACTCAGTTATTCATGCCCTTAAAGAAAAGGTCTTTTGTTGGCTATAAAAATTTCGAAGAATGACTTTTGTGTTTGTTTGAAGTATTTTTGAAAAGTCTCTGTTTACTCTTTGGTTGTATGCCCTGGTATCAGTAGCCTCAGAGACAAAGACGGCCTATTTCTTCTCCCTGTTTCAAACATCATCACACTTTTCTTTACCTTTCTGACTACTCCTTTCTTCTCCTTTTGTTTTGGGTATTTCAGTTGTTGCTTTACAGCAGATCCACAAGACAGAGGGACATGTTTGCTTACTCTCTCACCAGAAGGGGCTGGAAGAAAGCTGGCAATCACAATGAGCAAATATGTTCATGCAAAGTCACCCCTACTGAGGGGAATTGTGGATTGTTTGTTAGCTTATACCACTTATACCAGCGAGACACCATGCTGGGAATACATGTGCCCCCCTTTTACAACTGTTATATTCTCTCATGTGTGCACACTCACAGTGTTGACTGATGCCTTTCTTCCTGCTGTGAACTGTAACTTTTTGTCCTGCTGAATCAAACAGAAACCACTCATAGTCACTCACTCTCAGCTCCTTTTGTTGAGAGAGGGTCTGTCCAGTATTATGCAGAACATGAGTAGACTGGACAAACGCTCTGGGTCAAACTTGGAAACTTTCAAACTTGGAAATCTGTCCCAGTTGCTGAAGATGCAACATGAAGATTACTCAGATGTGACATTTATGTTTATGAGGTTTCCAGGTCTTATTATTTAGGGATCAGTGCCACTGACATAAATTCATAAATATGGTAGCAAGCAGAGCATAATATAATGCAATTAGTGATATGAAAGCTCTGGATGAAACTTAATCTCCAAGTTAGACAAGACAAATGTAAAGCCTCAACTTTACTGTAATTTTTTTGTCTAGATAATTTTTAACCCATGACAACTGAATTAAAAATGAAGTGCAAGAAGTCACATTTTATTAGGGCTAATTTTTGAATGAGACTTCTAGATGAACGTCTAATTCAACAGCCATTATCCTTCAGCAAGATCTTGTGCTTGACAAGAAGGCAAGAGCTCTGATTTATCTGACTCTGACTGGAGTTGGCTATGTTATGCACATATTCAAACACAAGCTAATTTGGGCAGGGTCATTGACACAGGCTGGACAGGAGAGTCTGACTGGTTCTATTGTCTGCTGTAGCAGAGCAGGTCGAGTCCTGTCCAGTAGGCCATCCAGGTCCCCAGAGACTGAATAAACCTACTGACCTTGCCAGAACAAATGCTTTTATAAACAAACACACACACACACACACACACACACACACACACACACACACACACACACACACATTCACTTTGTGTTCATGCCTTTCACTCTACTCTTGTTTTTCCCTTTGCAGACAAGTGCTCAAAACAAGATCTCATTGGCTGCAGTAACAGCATTTCTGTGGATTGCAGAAATCATCAAATCAACACTCAGGATACTTATCTCTCATTTTCACTCTATTAATCAATATTCTTTGTACGTAAAATCAAAGACACACTGTTACACTGTCAAGTAATGAAAATGTTATTTGCTGGGGGGGGGGGGGTTAGATTACTTTATGGCAGAGTTTAGAAAACAGTATGCTTGTGTATTGTACACTTTTGTAACCTTTGTTGGTCCTCTAGTGCTAAATGAGAGAAATGTGCCACCTTTCAGTAATGTGTGATTTCACACACGTATTGTCTCTAGTGCGACTACATGCTAAGTAATCCTTTCAATCCATCTGTCCAGTATTGATCAAACACTTTTTTTTGGCAACACATGACATACAAGTGAATAGATTACAACAAGATAAACAAATTCAGATTGAGGCATGGACCTCAGTACATTTTATAGCCAAAAGTCAAGCTGTCTACAAAAACAAAAACTTTACAGTTTGCAGTGAAAGAGTTGCCCCTTCAGGTCTTTATTAGCCTTTTCCTCAGTATTTCCATGTTCCCTCCCTGTCCGACTATAGAGGAAGTGACTTGTTGCTGCAGAACAAAAGCTTACCGCCTAATAAAGTTAGGGGGAGATAGGTAAAAGAAAGCTGGGAGGACTAGAGGAGAAAGCAAAGAAACAAGGGTGTGAAAACATTCGAGGAGAACGGTTTTATGGCTCCATGTTAACTGAAGTACTTAAAAAAAGCATCCCAAATTCCTGGAGGTCCGAAAGAGACAGGAGATAACTGAGAGCGAAAGGAAGAGGGATGCTGTAAAATAGGTGTCCTTCACTTTTACCCAGTGAATAAAAAAAGAGAGGGGAAATTTGCATATGGATATATTACATACATATGATACTGAAAAGCATGGGACATCCTAACAGGAAGAGAAGATAAGGTAAAACATTAATGACACTCCAATATATATATATATATATATATATATATATATATCTTTTGATGAAGCAACCAAAGAATGGTCAGAGCCAGCTTGAAGCACTTACATTTTCAAAGATGGCAGGTGTACCTCAGATGTGTCAGAGGGGATCAAAACAGTTTTTTCTCCATATCTCTGTCTTTGTCATTTTAAGGTCTCTCTTCTGCCTCACAGCTCAGCCGTTTTTAGCCAGACCAGACCCTCTATCTCTGGGTTTTGTTCTATGAGCCTCCTGCTGGAAGCTGAGCCTGAAGACAAAGCCCTGTTTACACTAATGGCGCTCTAGGCATTTTGCCACAGAAACAAATAGCAGTGGGGGGAAGTCAATAGAATTTAACATTTTGACATTTTTCTTCCAGCTTTCAAAACCAATATTGACCCAGCTCCCCTGCATGGCTTTCTTTAGTCTAGGACTCTGGCATACAAATCAAGCCAATGCAGCTAGAACCGCAGGCAGCCAGTCGAGGGGTGAGGCCAACAATAGCCTGCCCAGGATGGGGCTCTCCCACTGGGCAGGCAGAGTGGCCACTGTCCCTGGTCTCAAGCTGGTCCACAGAGGCCTGATGTATGAAAGAGCTCATGCTATCCCACCCGCTTTAATGATTCCATCTGAGAAGGCCAATTGTGTCTGTACTCCAGACCCGGCTGGTGAGTGAGGTGGACAAGTAGAAGGGACAGTGGGGGCACTCATATGTGCAGAACAACCCCATAGTGGGCCAATAGTTCTCAAAGGCCAGATTACAATCAATTAGAGCCTAATGAGTGGGAAGCTGGACTTGTAACCTGTTGCAGCAGGGTAGTTGTTTAGAAAGCTCCCAGTTGGCAGACACATCAATAACCTTTGAAATAGCTCCAGATTGAAACCAAGACGCAGCAAGAATTGCCTAACAGCGTGGCTGACTATTTCTGAGCCCTGCTTCTGTCCCTCTGCCCAACCCGACTGTGTCGCGACACAACTGAAGACAAGGAGCAAGTGAACAAGTACATACAGAAACACAACACATTACTCTAAAGCATTCTTTGTATTGTGCATTTTTTTTCACCTCTATGGTCCTTTAGTAATTTGGCCATGATAATAAGCCTTATGGCAGCAGGTGGGTGACCCAAGAGCACGCACAGAGAGAGCAAACAAAAAACATCGCAGGCATTCATAAACATAGCAATCAACAGGTTGCATTCTCCTTTCTAGCATGTGTATGTGTGAGCAGGCCAGTGCAAATGTGCCTGTGACTGTAAAAGTAGGATGTTAGCTTCCAGCAGAGAGGGGGGCAGAAAGTGTGAGCATGTGTCGGAGCCCAGCAGGGGAGCTCGTCCTCGGGCCGCTCTTACCTGTGGAGCCCCTCTTTCCACAGAGCCATTTCTTTACATGGCAGGTTGGCCCACAGTGGGGGAGCTGGGGATGGTCGCATAAGAGAAGGTGAAACAGCTGGAGTAAAAGAAACGTTCATGCCTGAGGTGAAATCGGGGGGGGGGGGGGGGGTTGAGAGACAGGGGCTAGTGAAAGCAGAGGTCCTCTAAACTGCTCTCTAGAACCCACACATCCCTGTTTACAATAATAGATTGTTCCTGCAAGCAGAGAAACCATCTGTCTGCAGAAACTCCAGTTTGACTAAGGCAACAGGAGTGATATAGTATGATTTGTAAGACTGAATTTTAAATACCTCCTCACCTTTATGTTATGTTTAACACATTAAAACTGTAGGCATAGCTGGATTACTTGTCAGCCTTTCATGGTGCTCTTTGCTCATATACAAGCTTGAGCAGGTTTTGCATTATGAAAATCAGTTCAGTGACAAAAAAAGACAAGGAAAGTAATGGAAAAGGGCTTTGTTGAGATGATGAAATATGAGGACCAATTTGAGTTCTAGATCTTTGACCATTGCACCTTCAATTATAATAAAGTTTGGAAGGATTTTACAACTCTGGAGTTTATGGCAAAAAAAGTTTTATTCTCTTCCATGACAATCAGCAGGTAAGCAGTAAATCATCCCTTTCATGTTACAGAGTGATCTAGTAATGAACATCTGCATGTATTTGATTAGCAACCACATTTTGTTGCCGGATGACATTGCATTGCTTTGGAGTAAAAGTTAAGCCACATGGAACTTTCTTGCCAGGCAACACTGTGTTGTTATGGCAAAGCCCACTGGGTCAACCCTGTCTCCCCTAAAGTACTTCCCTAATAACTTTTAACTAAATACCAGCTGCAAAAATGTTATGTAGGAAAACTTAATTTGGATTGGATTACGTTTAAAGTAATGAAGGGACGTTGTTAATTCATGTATTCTCCACATCCTAAATATGCTGATAATGAACCTACCAGTAAAGTATTTAGACAATACAATATCCACTTGTAGTGAAAACAGCATTATTATGTTTTTTTATGGTTATGTTGAGGCACTAGGAGCATTTGATTAATGTCAGGGAAAGATCGTGATCTGGTTTAATACAGAAAAAATCCTTATTGACTTCATAAACCTCGTCTCTATTTACATTTAATGAAAACCTTGATCTTCCCCTCCAAAGTGCTTTCATCCCATAAACCTAACCACAGTGTCTGGATTCGAAACCCCAGTCTCTGTGACAATCGTGTACTTTATGTGCCTGCCATCAACTCCAACCACCGCCTGATGACTCCACGGCCATTCGTAAATGTATTGATATATTCTCTCATTGCAGCTATATAGGAATGTACTTTCTAGGAGACAGAGTTGGCTGTGTTGGCATCACTGCTGCATCAGTGACCATGTCAGTGAGGGGGCTGCATTTTTTTTTTTTTTTTTTGGGTGTGTGTATTGTTAATATCTGCCTTGAAAACCACCTCACTCTGCAGGCAATCTTTGAGCAGTGTCTTACTTGACAGGTGCTGGAAATAGCCCGATGCAACGGATGTTCTTCCAACACCGTCCTCCCAAGACCTTGCCAGCATCATTATTTCAGCAAAAAACAAAAAACTGGCAAATGCTTAAGTTACAAGCCTTATATCAGCCATAGGAATTGTGACAATAACTCAGCTATCAAACACGTTGTGCACACTCAGGTTATACTAAGGTAACTGTAAAACATTTAAGTGTCTTGATTGAAGTACCTTAAACTGAATATTTGTGGTAATCAAGCCTTGAACTTATAAACCCACTGAAAGCTGACAGAGACTGACTCTATCCTTTCAGCCGGACGATATTAAAAAAGACTTCACTCCTTTAAATCTCCATCTCCACATGTTCGCCCTCTCATGTTCTGATTGTTGTGGGAACACACAGGCCCCAGCTGATCGTTGTAATATATGATGCCGTTAGTTTCCTCATGGCAAACAGTTGGGTACCACCGGTCACCACTGTGCTGAAACACTTTTAATCAACCAGAACCTACTGTGAAAGCCTGAGACCTACCGGGCTCCCCACCTGCCAAAACTGAGCAGTTCACCTCAGCAACCTCAAAGTGACAGCTAGTATTTAGTAATTTTGTGTGGCGGTCCAGCAGCTCCTACTATAATGTACCCACTGACAGCAGTGACCTCTCACAGCCCTGATACCCCCTTCTAAGGTTATATTAGAACACAGCTGGGGGCTCTGAGAGAGTAGAGGATGGTGAAGGAGTGATTGTTTGGAAGTTCTCAAGACAAGCTGGCATTTTCCCAGGCTACAGTGGGGGTAGGCTCTCTCCCAGCATGTCATGCTCTGTGTAGTTTGATTAAAATTGTGAAGTACACAGAGTTGTTCAAGTATATGGTCTTGGTTGTCCCTTTTCTTCCAACTACCCATCAACCTAGCTTTGTGAGTCAAAAGTGCCCTGAAAAAATATCTTGGATTTTGACCCTGTGTGACACTTTGTAGTTATTTCACAATTATTTTAAGAAACACAATGTAGACAAAACTATTCAAAGCAAAAGTGTGTTAGTGGTGAAACATCACACCACATGGTAGAATGGACAGTATGTTAAAGTAATTATACCATGATGAAATAAAGCAGAGTTAAAAAGCCACAATTTTGCGACATAAAGTTTGTTTGCCTGGATCTGACAGGGATAACACATACATGTAAAAATAGAAATTGCCGATAGACTGCAGAGCAGAAAGTTTGGCCTGTGGGCATAGGCATTGACCAGCATTGCAACGGTGTTGGAGTCTGCTGGGGTTTGAGAGCAGTGGTTTCATCATAGAAGATTAGGTGAAAACTTGCAGTGAACCCAGGGAGAGTAGTGACATCATCATCACCAGCAGCAAGGCCAACAGCTGGCAGGTGTTTCTCTGTCCTGGCTTCTTCTTCGGCCTTACAGGAAATCGCTGATGTCAGGTGAAAGCCTTACAACCAATGCTTTAATTCCAGCTGGGTAGCATGGTGGGTGGTAGCATTGTTTCCTCAAAACAAAAATGTCCTGGGTCTCACATCTGGTCCTGGTCCATTCAATGTCAAGATCCCCCTTTTTTTTCCAGTGAATTGAAGAGCTGAAATAGCCCAGAGGCTAGTAAGTAATTATAAAATGCAATGTATGAAATTTGCATGATGTACTATATGTTCCGTGTTTTTCCATAAATGCAATTGACATAATATGCCATAATATGATGCATCATATGCAAATACTGCTTCTCTGTTGAGGAAAAAGAGACATTGAGACAAGATAAGAATTATACATACTTTAGATAGATATTGATAATAAATGAAACGCACCTTATAAAATATCCATTAAATTCTAGGTAGGTCTTCAGTACATTCACTCTAAAAGGCTCTAATGGTTAATTGTACTTTTACTGGATAGTCCCGTGATTTAGTATTGGACTTCCATAAAATTTGGAGACTTGTGAAGGAGAAAAAAAAGGAATGGTAAAAACTGATTAAACAGATGCCTCTGCCATACAATCTTTTTATCCTGACTTATTGACTGGTGCAAGCTTGAAAAACTCAGATCCTACACTTTTAATAATGCAGCTCGAAAGCATCTCTTCAGACTCTACCTGTCTGTTAAACAGCCACGTTGCCCACAGGCTGTTATGCAATCTTGACATTATACAATCTTGACATTAAAAAAACCCAGTAACATCAATAGGGTTATTTTGTTTAGCTCCTCCAGATATTATACAACTGTTTTACAGGCTTATTAGAATTCTTCAATATGAGTAGACTGACCTTTGTGCTTAAAACCTGGGACTTTCCCACAGTCTTCTCAGTGGAAAAATAATTGCTACCAAATCCCTGCTTCACTCCCACCCCATTTCTACCTCGCTTCTATTATCAAGCATAATATCATAGAGAATATTACAGGCAATATGCTCATGCAAAATATATATATGCTTGATACCTTCACATATATGTTTCTGATTATGCTTGATCCTATTAGATGATTTCTCTGTTACATGCAATGCTGCTCTCACATCAAACCTTTCAAATTACAGTGAAGTAAAAAAATGTAAAACCTGCACTAGTTTCATTTTAATATATTCAATCAATGATTTTAATTTATTTCAATTGAAATACATTGTACATGGCAGTATGTGGTTTCACTTGGTAACAAATCACTTCAAACATGTAACACAACAAAAGCAGCTTGTTTAGGCTGTTTAGCTGAACAGACTACAAGGATAAAATTGGGGTGTGACTGTCATGGAATAATGCATGAAATGTTCCCAGGTATGTGTAATATTAAGTTTTACCGTTCTTCCCTTTTCTGCTGACACTGTGTAAGTGCAGCCTAAGCCTGACTATGTGCCCAAACAGTTGGTGCTGATTATTCTGCAGTGTGAAAGGGTTCTAGCTCTGAGAGGTCTTAGGAGCTGATGGCACCGGTAATGTTGACCTCTGACGGTTTGCTTTCATTGTGCCTCATTAAGCAACGGGAACACATTGGCCAATACTACTTATTACCCTTTCTGTTATGGCAAAAACCAAGCAAATAAGCTTCAACTTCCCTGCTTGTTACTTAAACTCTCCATTTTGCCTCAGGCATCATACAAGTGAAGAGTTTCTTTCCTTGGAGAGCTGTACTCCCTGAGACCCAGACAAGCACTGGAGTACTTGTCGGGGACCAGCTGCATTGTAGCGTGAATGGTGGAGTCTCAATGCAAATTCTTCCACACTCTCCCGTGGCAAAGGCCAGCATTGACTAACAGGTTGTGTTAATTTAGCTGCCTTTCAGTCCTACTTGATCCACAATCTTTTGGACCTCAATGGAAAAGAGTTAAAAATCTCTTAAGTGTCAGTGGCAGGAATGTGCCATTCAGCCTCGAAGCAATGCATCATTAACAAATGTCAGGCCACAAACAAGCTGTGGTTAAACAAACCAGGGAGGTATTCTCGACAGTTTACCTCACTGCTGAAGCTCTGCCTTCAGCCATTGATAACCTTGTGCATAGAGTGGTTTCAGGAGAGAGTCATTTTAACACAGTGGGTGATCCACATTCACAGGAAGCAAACAGACTACTGATTTGGCGGTGGTGGAAGTATGTCTGTTAAACCACAAATAGGTTGATTTTTTGTTTTGGTTGGGTTTTTTTTTTTTTAGAGGGAGGGATTTGTGCCCTCTCTCAGTCATTCTGCCCAGTGACAAAGCTGCGAGAAGGCTGAGAGACTGAGGTTACTCAGGGGACAGCCCGTGCCCTCAGCAACACAACACCCACTCTGACCAGCTGGCTGACTCAGATCCAGAGGGCAGCCAGGGCACAGCATACACAGACGCTGCATTTGACTCAGACTCAGTGCGTGTAGACTCTGAGCCTGAGGGCGTGCGCTGCAGGGCTGTGCTCTCCGGCTGTGATTTACAGGCTGGTTTTGACAAGGTTGCAACCTGTGCAGTACGCCTTTTCCTTACTGGGGAGGAGACACCCTGAAAACTGACTTCATGATCATGTTACAGCTCAGATCCAAAGATAACATTACACAAGGGGTGAGGTGCCGCTTGTGAGCCATTACTTCATGTTTTTAGTATCTCTCCCGACGCTAAACTGGATCCTGAAAGATGACATTAAAATTATTTTAAACCAAGGGAATATAAACATAGCTATTTAAAATACTGTGTACATACTAATAATACTGTGTACATATCTGATGTCTGGCTAATTTTTATGGCACAGCTATCACAATTCCTCTTTTTGAAATAAACATCATTCGCATGGGTTTGTTTTTAGTCACTTGGGAGAAGCAGAAAAAAGCTGTTAAAAACAACGTTGGCACATGATCACCTTTTATGCCAATATGGTAAATGTGTTAAATTTAAGTCTAATATTCACTCTCTTTTTAGCTCCGTTTTTGGTTTTCCCCAACTCTGGCTCTTTAGCTGCAAGACTCTCAACTGTCTTCTCCAGCTCATAACTAACAGGTATCAGGTAGTGTACAAAGGCTTTTTAGATCTTTGACGCTAAAAACAGTTTGTTGCTGTGGCCAAAAAACAAAACTAAAAGAACATAAGTGTGGCCATAAACAAAATGGTAAAGTTTTGGACTAGACAGCTAAACACAGGCTGGGACTCACTATAAAGCTGAGGGGAGCAGCAGATTCAGGTGTCTGCAGGTTCTTTACTATGAGAAACCCCTTTAATATTGTTTTCACACTGTCACCAAATACAGTTATAATAAAAATAATTAGTACAACCACTTAAAGTAATAGTACATAAGTGATGTGAGAAAAAATATACTACAAATATCAAAAGTGAAAGTACTCATGGTGCAGATTAACAACACTGTACATTGTTATTGTGTATACAATATTACTGGATCATTTGCTTTACATTTATGTACCTTCTTGACTTTGTGACTTGTTTAAAAGCTCTGGAAGTACTTGTACATCGTAATTCTACAGGCAGCAAGAGCGCTGACATGCTTCCAGTATGTTTTATGCCTGGTGGTGGGTCATGCGTTCTGTGCAGGTGCCTGGTGGTGGTCACACCAGGCCATGATTGTTGTCAGCATCGGGCAGTGAGCGGTTGTAATGAATGGGAGGTCAAGGGGCTGTTACATGCTATGACATTCCGGCTAAAGTGGTGACAGCACAGGAGCCTGGGTGTCTTACATGTGATGAGGGTAGTGGATGGACAGATTCGATTCCCAGCAGCACTCTGCAGAGCTGTGTGGAGGCATGCATGAGGTGAGTGACAGTGCTGCAATGTGATTGGTCTTACCACTTCCTATTGTTCCCCTGCCACTGATAACCCCAGTCATCCTGGCCAGAGGAAGGAAGGCCCTTGCTTGGTTTGTGGTGATGGGCTTGTCAGCTCTTTGTCCTCCGATAACTTATTAACCCACCAGGTCCCCCAGAAGAAGAATGATTTCTCACATGCCTCGCTGTATAGTTAACACAGAGTAAACAGCTTTTCATGAGTCTGTCTGCAGAGATGCAGAGACAGAGACAAGGAATGGAGGATATTCTGAAGTGAAAGTGAACACAAACCTGCCATAATTAAATAAAGCAGAACTTTTTACTCAGTTGAAAACTCAATGATTTAATTTGGCAATAAGCCTAAATACATTAAATAGAAGGCTTGGAGCTACTTTGAAACTTTTGTTTTTAGACTCGATGGCATTTTTACAAACCCTGTGGGCAAAATAGGTTGCTGCAGGAGCAGAGAGAATATAGCAACAAGTCTAATGAGTAGAAGTTGGGATAAAATCAAAAAAATATCGGAAATATTTATAACAAACAAAAGTATGTAAAAGTTCAGTCTTCAGAAAGCTTTTATGGAAAATCGTTAAATATCGTTTGCTTGTTTTACTAGATTAGGATTTGCAGAGTGTTACAAGTGTTTCTTCCAGCATCTTAAACAAAAAGCTTTTTGGACACATAAACACTGTTTTGGTAGACAAAATGTCTCATAAATGATCAGGAACAATGCGTCATGATCATGAAGAGGTGTGAAGAAAAAAGCAAAGTCAATAACCAACATGTTAGACTTGTCTTTGATTCAGTGTACCGACACAGTCAACAACACATCCATAACAGCAAGATTTTTAACAACAAAAACTGTTGCTCAAAGCAGATGAAGTGAACAGTAGTAGCTGCCTTTCACAATAAACTGAGCTGATAAGGGCTTGCAGGGCTGTATGTGGTCAGACAGAGACCAGAGACAGACCAGAGTCAACCAGGGTCACCCCACACCTTGTGTGCATAGCTGCCTTAATTGTGCACTGTTCACTTGGCTAATGTGTAGGCCTCCCTCAGGTTGCTTTACAACCATTTCAGTTGTTTCACTTCAAGGGAAGAAGTGGCAAAAAGGGACCAAATTGTTCTATGTGCAAAGAGTAAGACTGCCCAAAGGCTGGAAAATGAAATAAGAATTCGCTCCGCTGTCTGGAGGTCTAAAGATACCTTGACACCAGCTAATGGGTAATAATGTGATTCTATGCCTACTAGTGAGGGGGAAGGAAGCTCCGGAGATAAAATGAATAGAATCCAGTTTGTGAGTTTATGAACATGGCTGAAGATGAGTCTTGACACTATAAAGAATTTTTTATGTGCAGCTGTAAGTTTAGCTATAGCTTAATGCTCTAAGCAAGTCTGCTGAGTTTCATCAAAACAACATGGTTTTTATTTCTGACCATGTTTCAGGGAGTCTGCCATGAAAACATACGAGTAAACTATGTTGTCAATGAGATAATGGCTTACAGCTCCACTGAGGCCGAACTGGAACAGACATAAAAGCTGTAAAGTGACAATGGTGGGATCCAGGAGGATTATGGTCTGGCTGTCTGGTTTCAGCACTGATAGATGCTGTACATTCTCAGATCTCATCCATTCGCTGGCAGTGGAGAACACTCTGGGCTGGTTCAAAAAAAAAAACAAAACCCCAACAACTTCTACTGTGTCCACATGTATTTGGGTAAACATATACGTATATATATATATATATATATATATATATATATATATATATATATACATACATATATACATACACACACATATATGTATATATATATATATGATTGTATAATATTATATAATATAATTGAATATGAATTTTTACTTTATGTTATGCAGTGATTATTCACATAGAAAGACACTACAATCACACACAATAAAGGACGCTGTTCTTCTGCTAATAATGCAAATACAACATTATCTAAAGTATCCTTAATCATATTAATAGTACCGAGTCTTCCTGTATAGAGGCCGTCGGACTACGTTTTGTGGAACAGTAATTACACTGCGATTTGCCAAACTTTGCCAACCTCCCGTTTAAAGTGTTTGCTTCGGGCAAACAATTTTTTTTTTTTTTTTTTTATAAATAGAACTTTAAAAAACCCAGCAAACGCAATAGACTTGATTGGGTCCTCTTTATCAGCGCGTTGTTCCTGGGGGCATTTATCGCACACACTGCAGGAAACGCAGCCTTGGGTTTCCCCCGTTTATAGCAGTGAAACGTAACCGTGTAATTATGCAAGTGCCGGTACTTACAGTAAGTGCAGCAAGTGTTGGAAATAATCTCCTTTTCACCGCGCTACCTTTATCTGACATTTACGTACGCAGGTTACTTTGCAGATTGAAAGCCCTGCACGCATGCACATGATATTATTAGATCACGAAAACATTTGACGGGCGAATAAACTTATGATGCATTGAAAACTGACCGACCCAAGAGTTTATAAAGTGGTTAAATTAGCTTCGCTTCGACCAGGTACATGTTGGTCTGTCAGTAATGATCGTACACAAACGCTATAGAGCCCTGACGTAGGTGAGAAACTGCTTCGATGAATCTGAATCGTTTTACAAACTCTGGATTTATATATTTCATCGAATCGCAATTATTGGCGCGAGGAGCCGGTGGCGCTTCGCGCGACGGGGACTCGGTTCGGTCTGAATCGGCGGTTGTTTGTCGCCACCTCGCGGTCGACGCCGAGCACTGCACGTTCACCGAGGTCGACCCGCGGTCGATAAAAACGACGTGAGGAACCGGCTGAACTGTTCCAGCAATAACAGGCGGACGCATTTATTATTATATTATCTGTTCCTCATCAGATACAACGCGATACAAACAAACTGACTAACTGAAGTCAGACGGACGCACGTTTGATTCATTCCGTCTATGTGGTTTTTATCTTTCCAAACTGACTTTTGGGGGAAAAATGGAATTTTTAGGGGAAGCGATTGATTGATTATCCTGCAAAAACTCATTAATTCGTATGAGTGGTTTTGTTATAATTTGTCTTGCAATCACCAAGATGAGGTGACAGATTAATCAAACAGCGGCTGAACAGAGAATAGAAAATGAAAAAGAACTTTCACACACTCAGTGAACTTGCGCAAGTGCTGCAGAATCATAGTGAAGTAGCAGGTGCGAAGCAACTAATTATATTCAAAGAAAGTTTCCATTCCCATCTAATACATTTTTCGAAATAAAAACTAAGACTGTTCGTTTCAAATATATATTCGTGTAATGAACACACTTTCCTCCCTATGTGTCTCTTCACTTAGCCCCTGATTCTGAAGCAAATTTCTGCTAAAAGAAAAAAACAATTTCAGAAGCTGTGTCACATCTTGTTAATTCTACTTCTCAAACAATGAGCACTAACTAAGCTGGGGAGTGATATGTCTTAAACACAGTCTAGTTTTTAATCATTAATTCATTCTTTACACCTCTTTTCTGTGTAACAGAAATACTTACTTCCTATGCTTCTCTCACAATACTGTGGCTCTCTTCTAACTCAAAACAGTTTGTATCAACCTGTGTGGCATTCATAGAGTGCTAAACAGCCTGTACGCTTTCTAAACAGTCTCCAAAGAACCAAAATAGGACTCTTTGTCTACTGTTTTCTGTTTTTCTCTACCCTTTGCCATAATTAAGACTTTGCACCCCTGTTTGACACAAAAGATACCACCAGCTGAGGATACTTGGTAACGGGACCATACACAAACTCCTCTCTGTGTAAACATCATGTCACTGAGCCGGTGCTGAATGCGTCTGTTTACTGGGCTTTGTTTAATTGGCGATGAATTGCTGGGGCTGACGTGGAAAGAAATTAGGGTGAAATTCTGTCACATTAGCTGCTGTGAAACAGCCCAAACAGATTCCAATCTTAACTCCAAGAACTGCCTCATAAGAGCTTAATCCTGTTGATGGAAACAGAATCCCACCCGTGTCAAACCGGCCCACTGCCCCAGGTGCAGTAGCCACACAGGCCCTGGCTTGTCTCCCTTTATCACAGCCGATGAACTGAGAGGACCCTCTTGGGCACTCAGCCTTTTGGCTAATTAGAGGCTCTGTTTTCTCATCATTATCTATAGTGATGAAAATTAGGCAAATAAAGGCTTTAGTTACAGCCAGTGAAAAGTGAGATGCAAATTCTGAGCGCAGAGTGACAAAAAAAATCTCGATGACATTTGTCTTTGCAAATGCAAGAATTTTCCAAACTTCTTTTGAGTTGTGTGATGCCTATTAACTGAGCATCCTGCAAAACTTAGACATTTATTTTGAAGAATCTGCCAAATTCTCCAGTCTTGATGTACTAAGTTCACAAAACACTAGGAACAGTAAAATATATCATGTGAGGTGTTTTTGTTTTAAATTACCAGTGGGACTCCATCATCGTTAATCACTACATTCAACTGCAATTAGGGCACATTAGGTATCTGTTAAGTAGAGTTTAACAGTTCATAATGAGATCAGGACTGATAGGTTATCTTGGTATCTTTTAGTGTCAGTGACATTTTGACGGCAAGTATGGCCCCGTAATAACAATGTCCTTACTAAGGCTTACTGATAGCTGTAAACAAAGGCTCAAGTCCTACTAAGATAAGCCCTTCTCCCTAGCAATAGGTTTCACATTTGAGCAGACAATATGCAATGGTTTCCGTCTGACATCTGAACAGATTTGCATATTTTAAATTTAAACTTAAAGATCACAAATATAGCAAGAAAAATATAGCAAGAGTAAATATAGTAGAAACATTTTGTTAAAAACCATGAAACTTTTGATCATAGAAATTCAGGCTTGACCTTTGGGGAAAGTATATGCATGTAACAAAACATATGTACTCAAATGCCCACTCTCTTTTCAACCACATCTTACCAGCTCCAAAAAGCAACTAAGAGGACTTTTGAGCTTAAAATATTTTCTTAGATATTAGACTTTGGTTGCTGCCTTCTAATTAGGCATATTTCATGAAGAGTTTAGAAGCTGAAGTAATAGCTTGGATAGTTAATCATTTATTAATGCTTCACTGACCAGTACTAATCCCTTAATAACAGACCAGTTACCCTCTGGAAAAAAAATCTACAGGGCATCTGGACTGAAATCTATAAATTAACAACTTCTAAACATTTATAGTTCCGGATTTAATGTCTGATTGTAACAGCAGAAGCCTTGTTGATGACATACTAATATTTATAGTTGCAGATTTTAGTGTTTACTGCAAGTCAGACACCTCTTAGTCTTAAAGAACTCAAGTTACACTGGTGGAGAATATGTACCAATCAAACTGATTTTTCATAATAAGGCAACCAAAACCTGTGCTCATGGATCCATAAAGGCTTAATGAATGAATTATTGAAGATCCCCACCCAATGTGTTTTAAGAAACATAAAAACACTAAATACTTGGAATAATTATTTTCCTCTCTTGTCTGATCATGTTTCACCCCAAAATGTGCAATCACCTCATTAAAATTCTTAATATTATATATTTTCCTTAAAAAAAAAAATAAAAAAAAAAAAAATATATATATATACATATATATATATATATATATATATATATATATATATATATATATATAAATTTAGAAATATTTTATTAACTCAAAAGTCTACTGGATGTGGGTTGACTTCCATGTCACAAAACCATGCTTACCAACCGTTAAACATAATGTTTCTCAAATGAAGTTAATATGATTCTTTTGTCTGGTTTTCTTTTGATTTTTCTTTTGTTTTTTTTCAGATATTCAGGTGCAGATGAATCACATGAGTCTCACATGTTGCAGCTCCTGCAGCATCTGGAAAGGTTACATTGGAAAGATTCAAATCTGCTGTCGACCCATGATGTCACACCAGTGAGTTATCAGCTGACTCACACACACCTCCCACCACCACCTCCCACCCCCAGCCCCTTGGGGCCTGACGGATGTTTGGCCCAGCAGCAGCTGCAGAGAAGGTGCTATAGGAATTGCTGCATTTTTGGCACCTTCTAACTTACTTGATTGAATGTCATGACACAGAATAAATTTTAAATAAGGCCCAAAACAAGCACAGCTATCACATAGATGAAGTTTAGTATAGATTTTAACAAGATTTTATAAAATAAAATGAAATTACAAACACCTTGTAACCAGTTCAGCAGCTTGCTAGTGGAGAGTCTATTTAAAGTTCTGAAACATTATGCCTCTGTTGGAGATGGCTGCTGTGAAGACATTGCGTGTATTACGTGATCAGAAGCGTCGCTCTATATTTATCAAATCATGGGGCCTGCAGCACTGCGAGCTCATGCAAAAGAACGCCCACCAGGGGACACACAACATGGTGCTTCTGAGACTCCAGACTTCCTAGACCATCACCTCCTGTAGACCAGGATAGCAGCTGAAACCTGACAGGTAAGAAACTTGAACAGATGTGCCAGTACATATGCAGACAGCTACAAGTCCATTACTAATTACTAATTACTAATACTTTCTGTTTTCATACTTGTAAATGTTTAATTTTAATTTTAATAGGTTATAATTTTATCTTAGTGGCTAGTTTTCATTTGCTGTCCTATCCCATTGATAGAAAGAGATATTGTAAAAAGTTGTAGCATTTTTTATAATCTCTTTACATTTTTTAAATTGTGTTGCAAAACTTATGTACAATTAAAATCAATTTCTTTGTTTTTTTTATTGCTTTCATTCATCTGCTAATTTAGTTATCTTGTGGCAGTTTATGGTTATGCAACCTATTTTTCTCTTGCCTTTATTCTGAGACAATCTTTTTGTTTTGCTAATATTACCTGTTAGAAATCCTAATACTTTTAACAGTGGCCTTTTTTTTATTGATTTTCCAGGATATATTGCAGCCCTCTACGTCAAAATGGATGACTTTGAATACAGTGTGGAGATCTCCGACCGTGACTGGGAATGCTTCTTTGCAGAGTGTGAGGAGTGTAACCTTCGTCCTCCTTCATTAGCAGGTGTGGATGACTCAGGGATGAGTGACATTGATGATACAGGGTCCATACTTGCTAAGAGGATTCAGAAAGTCGACCTAACAGCAGCCTTTTCAGTATCTGAGCGCTCTGTCGATGGACCCCCGGACTGTGAGGGCTCTCCTGTGGAGCATTACCTCAGCAAACTTGGTGTCGGTGGAATGGAGAGCATCCTCTCTGGCAGTGAGGAAGACATACACCTGCAGTCTGTCAATATGTACTTTGAAAGGCTGAAAAATCTTACAGAGGCCGAGAGGCTAGCTGAGCCAAGCCAAGTTAAAACTGGGAAAAAAAGAGAGGCAATACTGGAGGGGGGGCAGTGTAGTGATGGGCAACAATCCAAGAGCAGCACTTTGCCAAAAAACATCCCTAAGTCAAACTCTTCGCCTGCCAGGGGTGAAACAGCAGTTGGCAAAGATATCATGAGGCCTGTCGACACCATCGGCAACATAAACACAATCAAAAAAGTCGAGCCTGGTTCCAACATTTCCTCTGAACCTGCAGCCAGTAACTTAGTTTACAAGACTAAAAAATCAGCTTACCATAACACAGAGTTATTCATCAGAGAGGAAGCCTGCACAGAAACTGGAGTGAATGAGGTACCTCAGCGGAATCAGTCTCATGACTTACCGGACGGGGTCCACTGCTCGGAAACGACACCTCACACGGACGAAGGGACAAAGGTCGAAATGTGCAGACCTCTGAAGGAAGGCGAGCAGGAATGTCTGTTGCCAAATCTGTTATCTCTCAGTGATACGTGTGACACTAATTCACCCAGTAATCTAGAAATAGTGAAAAATATCAAAAGGAAGGAAGAACAAAACACGGCTGTTTTACAGTTTGGTGCGAAGAGCATAAACAAATCAGCAAGCCAAGAACCATCTCCATCTGCCTCTGTCAAAAGGAAGAGAAGGAAGAAGAGGCGACTCAGCTGTGAGCCAGCGGAGACTTCGCATGGGTACGAGAGGCAGGTTTTAGTTAAGATGAGTGACTCAGAGGAAGAGCAGTATGCAGCGAAAGGAGGAACAGGTGTGTGTTTATCTGATGATGTAAATCTGATTCATTTAAATGAACCACAGAAATATATCGCGTCCTCCTTAAATTCAGTCACAAGCAATATCCCAATGAGGATTTCTGCAAAGGAGATAAAAGCAAATGATCTTTTTCACACCATTTCCCCATGTGACAGTCAATACAAGTATTTACCCGAGAGCATAGTTAGACAGGGAAGGTGTAAAGCAACAAGCTCAGCAGAGAAAATCACAGCTATCGACAGGTCTTTAACCTCATTGAGTCAAACTGATGACCATGAGATGTCAGGAGCAAGCAACAGTGGTAATGTGGTAATGAATTTAAAGCCATGCATCAAATTACCAGTCGAAGAATTAACAATACTGAATAAAAATTCTTGGCTGCCATTTTCAGCCACTGCCAGTGCAACTGGGAAATCAGACATGGCCAGAGACACAGCAAACAGTGGAAGAAAGGAGAGTCTCCAGCAGACCGATAAAGTGACTCATCCTGTCACTGGTTATGAAAATGAACAAAATCTAAAGGGCTGCACAGCAGAGGTCAAATCAATACCTCACAGCATTTTCCCAAGCGTAGAGTCAAATGATCCAGCTTTGGAAGTCAGCCAAAATGACAAACCATCCGCTGCTAAGTCAGTCCTCGCGGTAAGGACTGGGAATTCTGGCAGGAGCAACTACACACTGTGTCAAAGAGAGGCTGAGCCCCGACAACAGCTGGATATTGACTTGCAGGACACAGACCAATATAGCTCTACGCTGGAGAAGACTCGTGGCCTCAACACAAAACCCCAGCAATTCAAAACCACAGCCTGTCCATTCTTAGAGGAGATTTCTTCTAAAGTGACCTGTGTGGAATTAATGTCAGATTGTGTCAATTCATCACCTGATCAAAGGAGTCTGTCTAAATGTCCCTCCATTTTAGATATAAATGATACAATACAGCAAACAGAATGTCCTCCGGAGGTTCAGACTTCACTCTCTGATATTTTATCAGTGGAGGATACAACAGCTGAGAGAGCTCAGTTATCTGCGTCACAAATGATGGCTGGTAGGAATCCCTGCCCATCTGACAAAATTAATATAATAGACAGCAGTCTGAGAGAAACCAAACTGTCCATGTCTGAAGACTCGATAACAAATCCTTCAAGTATCACGCCAGTATCATCCTGCTGTACTCTGGAATATGCCAATGATACGACAGAATCCGTCATGTCGCCCTCGGATGAAAATATCATGGACTTGTCGCAAAGCTTTTGTTCATCTGTCTGTGAAAATGAGCATGAAGATCAAGGAGAAAAAAACCCACTAATCTTGGCAAAACAGGAGGAAGGCGATGTTAAATCTGGACCCGAAAACCAGTCAAATGACTCGACACAATCAAAATGTGATTTACTGGACGGAGTGGAAGATACCATCACAACATCCAAAGCTGATTGTGAACCTAAAAAGGCACCAGATTCAAAACATTCAGTCTTTGCCATGTCTTCTTTTTGGAACGAGATGGAGAAGCTGACAATAAATGACATTCTGGGTTTACGAATGATGAGCAAAGCTGAAGCACCGTTCTCCCTTCCACCTTTACAGGAGAGTGAGGAGACTGGCATGTTTGCTACAAGTGATTCAGGCTTTTTTACGCAACTGGATGAATCCAAGCCTGAGCAAACCAGCGAGTTCGTACCCAGAGTTCCTGATTGTGTGGAATCAAGTTTAGGTTCTGTTACGGCAGTTGAGTCTTCATCTTCAAGAAGTGTTATGTGGGAGAGTGAACCTGTCCGGGCGAGCCGAGGTACTGATATTTACCCTGAGAATATGATGTTGACATCTGGGAGGGACATCTCTCTTCCACCCTCCTCTGGAAGATCTCCAAAGAATCTCAGAAAGATTTCCAAAAATGTAAGTGTGCACAATCTACATGCCCTGGAATCTGAATCTTTCAGTTCCACATGGAAAGGCCAATCTTTAAAAACCTTAAATGAGGGAGGAGAATCAGAAGGAGCAGAGAATTTTTCTGATGAACATAAGTCTAAGCAAGACAAAGACATGGACTCTTTACCTTCTTCTTTAAAAGAGAGCAACAGAATCTCTGTTATGGATATATTTCAGTACCTCTTTGGTGGAAAGCAATCAGTTCCCAGCCAGTCAGCTGCAGATAACATACCCACTGTCTACACTGATGGAAATTCTGTTCCTGAAACATATGATCATTTTTTCTCAGAGTTTGATACAGAAAGCTTCTTCTCCCCTCTCATCACAGCAGAAGATCCTGCAAAAGACAAGCTGGTTCCTATCTTTTCTTACTCTCACTCAGCCAATAGAAATCTAGAGTTCCCAGAGGCATATGACTACTTCTTTCAATCCTCTACTTCTGATGATTCTTCTGTTGAATCTGATCAAGAACATAACTGTGAAGAAGAAGATAACTGCAGTCCTCTGAGGGTGGTAACCAGGTTTAGCCGTAAGCCAAGTGCTTCTCAGATTTCTACGGACATATACGAGAATTTCTTCACAGACAGCGACCTCAGACAGAATTTCTTCTGGAAAACAACATTTTCCCTCAGGAATGTTAGTTTTTCGGGACTTACGGTCCAGAAGCAGACGCTCTCCAACTCCCTGTCTCATCTACCTGTGAGGAAAAGCGGTAGATCCCTTCAAAGGGCAGTTTATCCCAGTAATGCTCTGGGAAACCAAGACATGATGTTTCCTGATCCACTTCTCTACCACTTGGAGGACAGGATCTTGAGACAAAAAGCACAGCAGCCTTTCAGATATGAGGACTTACAGACAGCTGTTTCAAATCCAAGTAAGTCCAGTTTCTCATAGTGAACACAATAATGCATCACTTATTCGAGACAAACTAGGAGTGTGGAGTTAGAAAGGAGCTCATCATTAGCTGCTACTACGTTACACACACTCAAGTCTCCACCACAACTTGTGACTATCGAGTTGCATTCTGGGTAAAGTAAGGCGCCAAGAATCCAACATCTCTGGTTCTATTTCATCGTGACTCAGACATGTTGTTATAGTTGTTGCAGTGCATTTCACAGGTTCTCTTCATGAGCAGTTGATAAACACATAAAATGCAGACTGTGCATTCATCATGTGCATTAAAGCCTACCCCACTATGCAATTAGAAGGATGATGCAGACCCCACTGATTTTACAAAGATTACCAGACCTCAGAAAACTCATCACTTGCACAAAGCTTATTAGTTCATAACTATCTTAAGTAGCATAAGATAACTGTGCATTCGATTAAGATTTATTCAAAATTTTATGCAGTTTTAGGTAAAACAGTTGCAAATGTGTAAGTATTTTTCACACAATGTTAGCAAACCATATCATTTAGTAGTAGTTGGCTGGTAAAGTTGATTTTTAGCATTTAAACTCAGCTTATAGATTCTCCCAGACTCTTTAATTATATACACATATACCTTTTAAAAACTTGGGAAAAAAATAAAAAGAAAGACATACTTCTTCCTACAGCTGGATTTCTTCCAGTAAACTCTTTTTGTTTCCCTCACACGTGGACAGTTATAATGTAAGGTATATCATCCGCTCAGTCAGTTGCTTAGGTCACGACCGGGTTGGAGTCTCTCTTACCTCAGCTGTCAGAGGACACTCACTGGACTGCAGGCACATAGTTGTAAAAGCAAAGAGGAACGACTGTACGTGATAACTTGACTTCACTCAATGAGTGTTGTCTCTAAGCTGCCATCAGAGGGCTCTAATTTACGTTTGACTGTGACGTGAAAAGAAAGTACCTCATCTTGTGGAGTCCTCGTGTGCATGTAAATCCCTCTTCTTAAGCTTCCATTGATCTTAAATTAAGACAATAAAGCAGAGCATACTAAGGTTCAGCACGCATCTATGAGGATTATCTTTAAGGCCACTAGAGACACGATTTCAAACATCAGTAGCGTCGGGCAGCCTTGTGTTTCCAGAGCTTGAACTTCTGCAGGTGCTGGGATTTGATCCAGGTCAAAGTGTGACAGAACAGGAAGTCCCGACATATTATTGGGGGCTTATGCTCAGCTGTTCATGTATTAATGCCAATTATAGTGCCTCTGACCCCCACTGGACTACTCTGTGGATCTGTTGATGGTTGCTGTCCTCCTGTGTATTGCATTTGTATGAACAGCTAAATGATTCATAACACCTCTGTAATACTCTGTCTCTATCTTTGAAGGGCTGGATGCTTCCCTTCTGTCCCTCAGGCAATCAGATATGTGTCTGGTTTGTATTGCATTTGCTTCGTGGGTACTGAGGACTGCAAACCCACAAATTGGAGATACCTGGAAGGCTGGTATGTATAAAGCAATGATATACTTTAATATAACAGAAAAAAAGACTTTTTTTAAAGACGGTAATTATAAAATTGTTGTTTGTTCTGTCACTACATTTTTATTTGTGTTACATTTTGAAAAGTTGATACGTAAACTTTATATGATCCGATAAAATCATTGTTGAACTCATGAGACATGAGTAATATGATGACTCACTCTTTGTTTTCAATTTTATTTATGCACAGTTCTGCTGGCGAACGTAAGTGCTCTGTCAGCAATCCGATACCTGCGTAAGTACGTCAAGACAGAGGCGGCAGACAGCGAGAAGAAATTGCATCACTTGACTTGATCCCTCCTCCTCCAAATACGTCACCACTGAAATGATCAATTTTTCCATGAATGGAAAAGGGTTTCTTTTAACAACAGTTGTTTTTCTTCTGTATAGCAAGATGAGACATGTATATCTATCAGATAGAGGGCTCTAGACATTTTTAAGTAAGTTTTCAGTAAGTAAGATTTGCGGCACACACAGAGCCGTACCGAGATGAGATGTTGGATGGACGTGTGATAAACGGATTGACTGGAAGAACTCAAAGGATTTAGAATGGTGCTCTTGGAGCATGTTTGTTTATGTGGGAGATGCTTTTATCCGCAGTGGCTGTGTTGAATATGTCCAGTAGCAATAATTCAAAATATTTTACAAAGTATATGAAATCACATCTGTTGAAATATTTTCCAATATGTCAATTTAACAAAACAACCTTTAAATATAATTGTATCATTTGAGGGATTGTATTATGTGCCAGTACCAATTGTGAGGGGCATTTTATTTTTGTGATATATCATTTATAGATGACTATACAGTATTTTTGCTCTGTGAGCTGTTGATGTCTTTCATATCAACTACAGTAAACAGCATTTATGAGTTGTGTGCTGTGTCTGTTGCTATTCCACAAAATTTCAGACACTAGAGGGCGACATAAGCTCATGTAAGAACCTGAGCTGGAGCAGCTGTGCCAGCTGCAGTTTTTCACGTATTTACCAATACTGTTGTTTTTTTTCCTCTGAGAATTGTAATATAGACCCAAATAATTATTGACAATAATATGCTTATTCGGTATGGTTGCCAAGTATTCAGAGGAGATCCTCCTTCAAGAATCATGTATAATTTTCTCCAGCAGATGGCAAGGTTGATCTATAAGATATAAATTGTCCTGTTGTCGAGAGCAGCTCGAGAAGTTGCCTCTGTTTTTTACAGCATAAACACTCAGCTGATTGGATCTTTATGCAGTTTGGAAAAAATAGTGCATCCCAGACTGCTTCATGCATCTCAAAATACCAATGATTCACTCATTATGAAGTACGCGGCTTTTTGGGTCTCAGAAAGTGATAAAATGTTTGACGGTTCTTTATCACTGAGATTTCTCATTATGTTGCTTTAAAGTGTCCAAGTTAATTAATAGTCTGCTGCATTTACTGTAGAGACAGCATATTTAGAGTAGCATTAGAATGAGACTGAATGGAGATAAACTTGTTGATTAATATTTCTACTTTTATTTCCAAATATAAATAAACACCTCAAACAAAAATGGGGAAAAAAGGAAGCCACACAGATATCAATACTCTGCTGTAGTTATAGTAACATTAGCACCTTTAAGGCAGTCAGCTAAAGCCACATCTAAAGGCGATGACAATGTAGCATAATAAAATAATAAATGTACAACATTTACAAAGATTTACACCCTTTACTATAACAAGTCCTGGTGGAATGTTTTTTTAGGCTTTAAGTAGAAACAAAAATACAAATATAACAAAAAGTAAACTGGACAGCATGTTAGAAAATAATTTATATATTTAAAAAACTGGTGGTACTTGCACTGCATATCAAACCTGTAGTGCAAATATGAAATAGGTTAAAAATTTACATTGAAGCTACACAGTATGTACACTCTGCTGTCCGCCCTCTTGAATGCTACATATCAGACAGGCAGTGGAAGTCTGTCTCTATCACTTTCATGATGTTTTGATTTAGCCCGTTGCTCTTCATACTTGCACTTATCCTTCCGCTGCTTGACTACCCAACATCTAACAACGCAGTCCATGGGATCTGTGTGTTCACACTGTAAGAGCAAGAGCAACTTCAGGCTGTGGTAGTTGGCTTTTATTATCCCTCTGATAGAGATCTGTTGTTTGCACACGTCCAGACGAGTGACCCGGCTATTGTTTTGTTTTATGACCATCTCTGCTGGGTTGCCATGGCACCAAGGCCTCTGGCCCCAAAGTCTAATCCTGTCCGGTGTGTCGAAATTCCAGACGTTGGCTGAATCATGCCAGTATCACAGTCGTACTCCCAAATGTTGTCATAGTCCATTTCCTGGTCATCTGGTTCTGTGGGTTCGAGGTACGAGTGGTGATCTATAGGAGCGAGAGAAGATTCCCAGGCTTTTAGTTCCAAACAATGATAGACAAAACCTCGCCCTGACTGAATAGACCTGGACATAGTCCCAAAGTGCTTATGGTGTAATTAGCTTTGTCCCAACATATAATCTTATTGTAAAACTAGGAGTGTAACATGTCAATACTACACTACATTACTACTTCATTCTTCATTCTTTCGAATAGTACAGCATTTGGCAAACTGTCACTCTGTCGTAGCACGTTTAAGAATTAATCTGCAATCACCAGGTACATCCTAGTCTTGTTTTCATATGTGATAAAAGAGCATTCAGACATGTGTGTAGCCCAGTTGTGTGCTGTCAATCACAGAGCAGGAGTAAATCCTGTCTGTGGAACAGTGTTCTCTTACACTGGGGTTCCCCCCACACGGGGCATGTGCACAAATGGCATTTAGAGCTGCACTAAGCTCCATTTCATTGGCACATTTGTGCATTTCCTGCACTTTCAGTTCTGTAGCCTTTAACCTTCTGTTTAACTGCTGACAGTCTCAAGACTTCAATCAATTCAAAGCGGCTGCAGTGTTAAATCTAAGGTATGATGGAGTGTGAGCAATGTTCTGTGTCCTTGGTGGGACACAGAACTTTTGGGGGAAGATGCCGTACCATGAAAAATAAGCACTCTCTTTTTTGATAATGATTTATTATAAAACTGTTAAATGCTTCCATGCTTTACCTCTGAGTTGGCAAACACACACACTAAACACATGAATTAAAGGACGAATATTTCCTCAGGTTTATGATTGCATGCCTTCAGTTCTTACCTGGTGAGTAACCGTAAGGCATCTGAGAGGTGTTCCTTGCAGAGCTCGATGGGAGCTCGATCTGTCAACAGATGTGAAAACAAAAGAAAGTTACTTCCTGTGTTTAACTATAACAAACATTCTCATATTTCTGAAAATTTCAAAGACTCTCTGGCACCTGTTCAAATATGCAGAACCATTATATACACTTGTTCTGCTACCATGCTGCGTATCATCATTGTACTAGAAACAGGAGTGTCCTGGGAGAGGAGTATCTCCGTTTTTCTCACCTGCTCTTGCACTTGGCTGGGCGCAGGCAGCAGCTTTAGCCTAGAAACAGCCTCGGCTCTCTGCTCTTCTTGGCTTTGACGAGTCTCCATTTCCAGGCCCAGAGCTTGTCCCTGGGAGTTAGTCAGAACTAGGCTTCTCCTGCAGCGCCTGCCCATGGGAGGGGTCTGTAGCCGGAAGGAGGATGGTAGGAGTTGGTGGGCCTGCTGGGGTTGGTGGTGCTGAATCGGCTCTTGCCAGCTTTGCTGCTTTAAATAAGAATATTGAAAGAAGTAATTTTTGAATTTAGATTTTGTAATGAATAAATCTTGCAATGAAAAACTTACTTATGAATGGTTTAACATGTTAAAAGAAATGTCTACCAACATGACCAATGTTGAGGAATTTGATTTTTGGGTGGAAATTTGTGTAGACATTTATACACGCATTTGAAAGTTGCATGTATAAAGGTATACACAATTTCAGTAGTAAACATTATTATGCAGAGCTTCTGATTGAAATATTACTGGTTGCTAAGTTTCTGCACTGACAGCAGCGACGTGCGTGTGTGCACAGGGCGTGAAATCACACAGGCTTGGCAGGTTTAGAGTGAGCCCATGGATCCAGTATCACTGACCCACTTACCAGTGGCCTGGCCTCATCCAGTGAGTAGATTTCGGGGCTGCAGGGCTCATCGTACAGGGGAGACAAGGGTTGGCGGGGGGCACACATGTCTGAGTGGCGCTGGGGGACGTTCAGGGAGTAGTTCAGGGATGTCTGAGGTGTGCTCCAGCTGTTAGACTGATCAGAAAAAATTCAGACCAAGATTTAGTTTAAAGTACCGGTTTTTCTTCCGTGTCTCTGTCTCTATTGCTCTGTCTGTTTTTCTTGCTCATGTTCTTTAGAGTCAAATAAGCCACACTTAATTGTGGGCTTTAGGATCAGATTACCATAAAGAGGTCTTGAACTAATGCTAGTCATGACCTGCAACATCACTGGTGTGACAACAATCTTTTATCTCAGAAATCCGCAGTCGGCTGTCAGTATTGTGTTTTGAAACTGCACTCTTACTGCTATAGTTATGTAGATATACCCCTCAATTATAGTAAATGTTTCCTGATTGGTCCCCTTAGTTTTGTTTATGAACTCTAATAGAGATTTCATTCTTGCAGCGTCACGTAAATTGATCTTTCAACCTCAGTTCCTCCACTTGTGCCCCATTTGTTCTCACCATATACATCATGACTGCTCTCAGCCTACCGCTCAGTTTGTCTGTTTTAGTTACTGCACACTTGACATGTAAAATAAGTCAACAGTCTCAAAGGGAATATTTGGTTTTAGAGTTAGAGTTAGATGACTGAATTACCTTGACAAGCGGGGCTTTCTCCAACCGCTGCGGGCTGGCACAATGCAGGGCAGAGTAGGGTGTGCTGTAGATCTGAGAGAGCACGGAGCTCTCGCCAGGCTGGTGGGGCTGGGAACTGCGCTGGGGTGAGGAGTAGCGCAGTGAAAAAGGTCGTAGGTCATACTCAGGTCTAGTGTAGGAAGACACGCTGTTGGTCCTGCTGCCTAGGCGGGCAGTCTCAGTCGAGGAGGGACGGCTAGAGATGTACTATAGGGACAACAAACGCACCAAGGGCAAATGTCAGCCAAGAAATCTAGCTTTGCAACATGGCAGGCATCTGGGATTTTAACCAGTGAGTCCAAGTAGAGCAAATGTTAAGAACAGGTAATCCTCTCTACAAAGTTAGTTTTCAGCATCATTTTTTGTTTTATTTAAAGAAAAAGGCCTTCATCGATTCAAGTGTAGAGTGGTTGTTCAGGTCAGAAGATGAACAACAACATGTCTTCTGGGCACTGAGCCCTCTCTACTTTGAAGTAATTGGATGGGCAATAAGCCTACATAGCACCTCTCCAGGGGGAGTGTGGTCAAAAGCCCTGATAATGCAGGTGCTTAAGTATGAACTCTGCTGAATCAGCTTTTTTGGGCTTCTTATTTCCCTGCATCCAAAATTTGTTTTTATGAGTAGAAAGATTACTGACTTTGTTATGATGGGTTTTGGGTTTTTTGGGTTTTTTTTTGTTTTTTGTTTTTTGTACTGGCCTGAGAATTATCACTCAAGTCACTCTGGCTATAACAGGACAAAAAACAAACACATTTTTTAAAGCAATAGAGAACTAACAACTACCACATTCATATCTGTGCAAATATTGTACTCGTTGCGTGTTTGCCTCAGTTTATTGGTCCAAGAATACTTGATTGTGAGAAGTAGCACATAGCTGACTTACACAGAGGGGTTCAGAGTATCCTGGGGAGAGATGGTTGTCCTCATTAATGGGTAACTGAAGGTTGTGGGACCCCCGTCCACTCGGTGACTGGCTGAACTTTAGGGACTCAGTTCGTACTTGGCTGTTTCCACTCCACCTGTCAAACTGCGGTGCCTAGAGTTTATAGGACACAATACAAATAAGAGCGTATGAGCAAAGCTTCCAGACTGTTGTCTTTTTAGCCTTCTGTGGGACTGATTTGTTGGCAGTAATAGATGTATATCATTTCATAGTCAAGCTGAATGTTAATGTACAAAAGAGGTAGGACCATGCTGTCTGCATTTCCACTTTTCCTTATGATTAATTCACCACACCCGCAGGTTAGCAAACCAAGTGGTCAATAGTTACGTAGTTGCTCGATAGATACGGATCATCAGCATGTGTTATCAGTGTAATTTTCTTGGCCTGGGAGAGAAAGGAGGGCGGGCCTCACCTCTCTGTGCGTCGGGGTATAGATGATGTCATACACAGGAGGCGGGGGGCTGAGAACGGGCACATCCGCAGCTTTGAAATGTTGGATCCAGTCGCAGAACACAGTCCTCTCCAGACACGACACCACTATGGGGTTGATCAGCTTCCCTGGGAAGAGAGGAGAGGAAGGACAAAGCCTGTCATTCGGTCCAGTCGCTCAGTGGAATGTGCTATGGTCAGATTGTCATTCACTGGGGATAAAACCAGCTCATTCATGGAGGGTCACACTCTGTGACAGCAGCGGATTCATGGAAAAGGGCACTTAATGTAAAGCGTGCATAAGAATGTATACTCATTAAAATTCTTTTAACATGTCTATTTGAACACCAGTGTATGATGAAGCAGCTCACTGATTCGGCGTATTTACCTTCAATCATAAAGGTGTTAGGCTTGACGTCTTGGCAGGGTGTGGTCACGGTAATCATGTTGAGCGGCAGTTTCCCCTGCAATCATAATTAGTCTTAAACTCAAGTCTCCAACAGGAACGATGATATTACTGCATGCAAGCAGCTCAAGATATGAGTAAGAGTGAGAATAAAAAGTCAGTGGTACCTTATAGAAGAGCCCATCGTTCTCCTCTGACAGGATGATCAGCGTCGCTGGGTACATCACCAGCAGTCTGTCATTCTGTTCCTGTGGACAAAATTATAGCTGCTAGTGACCTTTTGTGTGTGTTCAGTTGTGTTTCATTGTTGCTATGGAACAGTATATCATTATTATTATACATTATTATTATTAGTATACTAGTGTCATTTATTGGTAAGACCAGTTAACCACTGTCTGTGATTTGTTTACATTTTCCCAATATAATGTCCTATCCTCATTAGGAAGGCAATAATGCACCACAACATTTCTAAGGCACACGAGGGATTATTTTTTTTTGTGGAGACATGTTTTACCCTTTGAGTGCAAGTTGAATGGAAAATCCTTGAGTGCGTCCAAGAGAAACTTTGGAGCTAATCATCTTAAAGCTTGCATTTAACTAAGTTATTGGGATCTCTTAAAAAAGGTTTTCAAATTTTGATATTATGCAAGTAAGAGTGGCCCCAAATACTTTTTTCTTAAGGTAAGAAAATAAACCCTGATAACTCTAGTCATTCTGCCTGCGTGAAGATAATACTGAATAATACGAGGTACAGAGCCAAATGTGAGACCTGGTGCAAACATTAAAAAACAAACAAACAAACAAACATTTATCCTTTAATACTCTGTTGAGAAGCATGGTTTAAAACCAAGTGAGATCTCAGTCCAACCAGTTAGTGGGGCATTTAAAGGTGCGGCAGACTGAGAGTTTATGTTTCCTATCCCTCTTGGAGGGTGTGTCTGGACAGACAGCTGACATTCCAGCTGTGAGGTGAGTTGAGTCACTGTGTGAGCTGGGAAAATGCCTCTCACACACCCAGGCCCTAAATCTCACACACTTCAGTAGGACTGCCGCTGTTTCCCACAGAGAATTAACTACAGATATCCCTGCAAGCTGTGTCATGACTAGCGTTTTCATTCGCTTCTACGTGGAGCTTTTTGTTCATGCTTTTGTCTGATCTGGTTAGCAAAGGGTTATATAGGATGTTCTTAATCAGTTGGTTGCAGGTGTCTGACACTGTGTTACACCTTGACAGAAAAATAAAAATAATAGAATTCTATCTGCCAGATTTGCCTGTACATGAACTCCATCCATGTCACTCACTCCTTACAATGTTTTGAAGTGTCCATTGCACAATTCAATTTGAATCACCTGGATTTAGAGCTGATGTTATCCTGTTTATATTTCATCATGTGAAAAATCCCCAGAGTTTTAAAACATGATTGTATCATTAGTTACAGTCTGTTGTACTGTACATTTTCACAAATAGGAAAGAGCAAACATGTTTTCATTTCTGTATGAATCGAACTAGTGATTCACCCCTGATAAGCAGCAGTGAGGTCATACCTGACAGGGCAGGTGCTGTAGCCGGACCTTAGTGACATAGGTGATGGGACCCAGGCTGTCTCGCTGAGACCCCTCCCACTCGTAGATGGGCTCTCTGTTGATGGAGTTCCTCAGCTCCTCTCTGCCCTCAGGAGCCTCGTCCTGGTTTTGCTACAGAAAGTACACAAGGGTTGAAAGAATCAGACGGGATCATTACCCACTGAATACGAAGGGAGTGCTGCTCTTAAAAAAATATGAACGTTTCGATTTCTCTTTATTCTCTTTGAATGTTTTGGGGTTTTTTTCATAGAAAAGGCTTCTAAGCTAGGGTTGAAAATAAACAACATTGGTTCAGTTATTTTGTCCTGTCATGACACATTTAGGTTCATGTGTTTCATTTCCCCACCTGAGGGTGTGGAGTCAGCGCTTTAACGTTGTGCAGATGGAGGGGTATTTTTTTGTTTTTCAAAATTGGCTCTGATGCGGTCAAGGCCACTCCCTAGTATCCAGGCCTCAGGGAGAGCCAGCAGTGACCTACTTGACTCACCAAATCCACACGCTCACACACATCCTGTTTTATCAGAAGTGGTTCATTGGCATTTTCTTAGCTAGGTGGATTAAAAGATGACCACACGCAAGTGCTCCTTTCAGTTTTTTAAAAAAAAAGAAGCTTAAGAGTCCAGATATAATTTAAAAGGGCTATTTCGAGCAGGACGGCATCAAAAAAGCGTTGTTGAACTTACTTTTACTCTGGTGTAATGTTCAGGTACAGTAGCATTGCCTCCATTTGCCTCAATGTTTTCTTTGAGCAGGCCAAACCATAGGTCCATTTCTTCTTGGTCAGCACAGTAGACGATGATGGGGTTAAGGCTGACACCTGCAGGGTGCAAAGGTCACAAGGTCAAAAAAGGAAAGTGTCAGGCTTTTCTTTCTGAGCCTTTTTTTTAGAAAACGTTTCTTCCATGCTAGTGAATCATTAATGGAGTTCACACTCTGCTCCCTCGGCTGTTTCGAACAAGTTAATGCAACAAGTGCAATAAATGTTACCACATGTTCCAGACAGAAAACCACATGTACTACATCTAATGTATAAGATCTCCCTTGACCTGCTTCGTCTGGCATTCAAAACTGGTATCAGACTCTCCGTTCCTCACACTGTTTACCCAGCAGGAATGAACACGGCCTGAGATGAAAAGAGCTGGAATCTCTCTCTATCTATCAGTCCCACACATACCAGAGATAACCAGCACAGATAGTCTGTTTCATTCCAGCCCCACGGCTTTGGATGTTAATTGTCTGGAACCATTGCTTGCCCCTTTAAGTAGCCACTCTGGACTCATCTGTTCAACCTTCTCTTCATTCCAACTCTGAATTTTTGACCTTGACCACAGCAGTCTTTTGAAAAGTTTTGTTTTCCCACATTTGAAGCAGGACGAGTGAAGTGGAAACTCATGAGGTTAGAAGCGTATAATCAAACTTTGTCTCATTCTACCTTTCAGTCGATTTACAGAGGTCATTAACTATTGTTAAAGGTAATTATCTCTCATCATCTTACTTTTACAGCAACATTCATTCTAACGGTGTAAAAGCCTAAGGGGATTCCTATAGACCCTCTCATGCTGGGTTTGCTCCGTCACCCGCTAACTCACACACACTACTTTACACCCAGCTGATTCATATTTTCAGCTCAGCGAGACTAAGACATGGGTCTAACGGAGGAAATCACTAAAGGAGATCTCTCACTTTACTCAGAATCTCGTCACGCTTCCTCCACATTTCCTGTCAGTGATGAATCCCATAAGGTAAATAAAAGTCCATACTCAACATTGAAAACAACTGCAACACAATACCACAAAATACCAAGCTTGATCCGTGGAATCGGGGAAGGGTGTCAATATTGTGACAGCAGAGATGTTTCAGATTTCAGTTAAGATAATAATGATAAAGAAAAGTAAACACAGAAACCCTACACTCTGCATAACCAGGATTTGACTTTTCACATGTTGGATTTTATAATTTAGTAATTTTACATTAAACCCTGACTTGACAGAAACCATTTTTTCCCAGGTAAGCACCAAAACCCTCTAGTCCCCATAAGCTTCTCATTTCTACTTAATTGAAAAGAAATCAAGTCTCAAATTGTTTTGAACATTCAGAGCTTAGAAACTAAGTGGTTTTCTACCAGACATTAATCTGAGCAGTTTTTGAAATGTGCCATAGGTTATATGTAGTGACAAGGCGAAGAGCGGTAGCTGGGCCCTTCTCCACGACAGCTGGGCCGACTGAAGTGCACCTGTTGTCTAACAAGCAGGGTCTTTAGGACTGGTTCGGCCCCCTGACCGAGGGTTAAAGGGGCCCAGCTCTAGTTAGTCTTGGGGTTGAGTGGAGGTGATGAAGGTCCCAGCACCTTTGAATCACTGGAATGTGACAATGTAGGAAATGCCACAGTTTGAAAATAGCAATAAGTTTCTTACTGGTTTTTAAGGGAGGAGAATTCTTACTTTGATCAATAACTGATAAGATAGCAGACTCACCAGCAGAGAAAAAAAAAGAGAAAAGACTTTGGGCATTAAATTTAGATAAATAATAAGCAAAGGACCAAGACTCTGAGTCTATCTCTATTTCATAACTTTTTTAAAGTTTGAAGTCAGCACCTGACTTATAAACACCCTGTTGAATTTGCTGGTTCAGTCTAAGTAATTGATTATGCTTAATTCAGCACAATTCAATAAAAAACAAAAAAGATGATTATGGGCTTCATGCCAACAACCACCTGTGTCTTTTCTACTGGAGTAGAACTTACCGTTTATTTGGAAGGCAAATTCCTCGGGTTGACTATGGTTGCAGTTCTGTTGCAGCTTACAGATGATGAGTTCTTTCAGTGGAAGTGTTCCCTGAAACACAACAAAATAAAAAGTTCAATCAAGCTTCTTTACACAAAAACATTTGCTGATTCAGTAACTAAAAGCAGTCTCTGCAACATTTTCCCTGCTCTTTCGCTCCATTTGAGCAAACTGTTCAGCTCTGAATTGTTACGAAAAAAATGAGTCACCATGACACTGAGGTAATATAATACTGTAAACAGGTGCTGAGCTGCCTCTTTTTGATATAAAGGTAGGATTGCAACAGACCAAGTAATATAACGATTAATGGCTGCTTTGTGAGTTGTGAAATATTAGTCATACTTTCTATTTACCATTACACTGTTGGCTGACAGGGAACACATGGCAAAAGGTATAAGGACAACATAACATTGTGCCCTGCAGAAATATAGTAACTATAAAAGTCAATCCTGAGAACAATTGTTGATATGAAGGAACCATGGTTTTGAGGGACAAGATGTGATTGTTTTTAATATTGCCTGAGTTAAAAAAGGGAAATAAAACCCTTACCTGGTATGTTAGTCCAGTTGTATTGTTGGAGACAAAATGGAGGTGTGTCTGGAAAAGATCCAGGTAGCAGTCGTGTACTTCCTGCAGAGATGATAAGTGAAACGATCAAATATCTTGTCTGTGAGAATAAATGGCTTGCAAGAAAATCACAATACACTGCTTACCATATTATGATGCTGTCAAAATTCACATGCATTATGCACAAGTTTTAAAACAGAAACAGCAGCTGATTTCAGATTTTTACCCTCAATAGAAAACTAACAGAGAAAGTCAGCTGGTTTAGGGTTGATGAAATGAAACCTTGCACATAGACAGACGCCTGGAGGCTCATGTTATACCCTGATGTTTTCACTGATGTTGTTCTCTGAAGAGGAAAGAACCTTATTTTATAGCCTAGTGAGCGCTGCCACCACAATCTTTTGATTAACTATTATTTAGGGTTGATGTCTGATTATTGATTTACTTTGGAAACATGTTGCTCTTGTATCATCTGCCGATTCATGGAGCACCTAAGGGAATTCTTTTGATTTAGCAGGCTGCACAAGAATTCTCGGAAAAGAATTTGTACAGTGACCACAAAATGTGACTTTAAAGTATCTTCCTTTTGCACTCCTCTCTTTATTTAACAGTTCATATCTGGCTTTCTTCGTCAACACCTAAGCAATATATGTTTCCCTTGCTCTGTCATTTTCTGTTTGCTAGGATGTGTTCTTTTGCCATCTTGACATCACTCCTCCAATCAATCTTTGCTTTTTAGATTTTGACAGCTGTTGTATCCACAGTTCTGATAAATTGCAGTTCCCACAGTGAGGAGCCGGCATGTCTTCTTATCAGTCCCTGGGATCAGAGGAACTCTCTCTACCCTGAGGTTTTCTCACCGAAATGTTTCACAACCATAGCAGAGGTGAGCATGTCCAAACACAGGCTGTGACCTGCTTTGTGGAAAACTGATTGAATTATTCACAGCCAGCCACCACGTCATTGCCAGCAGCGAGTTTCAGTGTGTCTGGTGGCCACAGCAACATCCTGTTACTCTCCACCTGTTTTTTTTTTGTTTGCTGTTATTTTTTTGCTGTTGTTTTGACACTCACAGGGTTTATATAGATGAGTCTCATGGTGTGTCATTGTAGGCCTGGTCATTGTTTTTGGTTTAAGAACTTTTTAACCACAAGGAGTATTTCGCAGCATTAGATTTATATTCGTTTGTTTCCTGATGTTTCATCATAGAGTCATCAAGAGGTTATTTTGTTCGACTCACCTGGCAGTGGAGGAAGCGAAAACGAACTTTGGAGCTGTGAATCATCCGCCCATAATTCTTCACATTAATGCTGCTCTTTTTCCAGCCACTGGCCGGGTCGTATGGAAACGGAGGATCCCATTTTATGTTCTCTATTGTCTGCAGGTCTTTATGGGACATTTCCTGTAACCAGTCATAATGTTAACTGGAGACATGAATGAACTATCACACATAGACTGACATTTATAGTGGAGCAGTTTTGTTTGGTATGCAGATGATTGAACTTAATGTTATTGCCATCTCCTCCGAGCTGATGGAGGTTCTTACCTTCCTGGGGGTGACAGTGCAGAGGATATTGATGATGCTGTTTGACTTCTCCTGTCCCTCTTGGGGGTTCTTTTTGCGAAACAGGCGACTGCTGCCGGTGAGAAAGGAAAACCACATGTTACCACTCACTCTCCAATGTTTTCCATGTATTACATGTTTGCTGTTCATTTAACCTCCCAACTGCAGTGTCAACAAGGAACATTTCCTCTTTACTGGAGTTCGCTGTCACCTTCTGTTTTCTGATGGAGCATTGACCTAAATACAGCAGTCTTTGCTCTACTGTTTTGCATTTTAAATTCAGTGTCAGTGACTTATTTCTGTTTTTCCACTTGTTTCCATAGTAATCAAGTCACATTGAATCCCAAACTACTGGCAGAGTTCAATTTTCACAGAAGATTAAGAACTTTGAATTATTTAATGTCTCATGTCATATAATTTAACCAGAGGCCCATTCTCTGTCCTTGGTCCATCAATGCCAGTTTGTTAAACAAAAAGAACAATCGGGTCTTGTGTTTCTGATAGCAAAGATATGCATAGGGAAATCCACGTTCAGTGTCCCTCTTTGTTTTGCATGACCCTCATCTATTACCATTAGTGTCACATCTTTATGAGGAAGCTCCCTCACTGCAAAGATAATATTTGGTGACGGCTTTTACAATCTCAGCTTTTGGCCCATCTGCACAAATGCTTGCCAATGTCCCTGGTCCAACAATGCACACTTTTGTTTTCATGGTGGGAATCAAGGTCTGTCTAATCAGGAAGTCCATGTCCAGCATCAATAATTGATTAATGAAATAGAACATTGCATCAGTGTGCAGTCTGCAAGTGAAGTGAAAAAGGAATGTACATAATAGACAGGTAGTGGATTTGCACACCCAACATTCTCCAAGTTACTGTTGCGGTTATTCAATACCATTCACTCCACTTCTCTGAGGGGAATACCGGAGACTGGCCTAATTCACCCACAAAAAGAGTCAGTAAGGTGCTTGGGAAACAAGAATGCTGAATGTATTATTTAAATTGAACTATCGATCCAACTTGGAAGGTGAATCACTATTCAAGCCTGAGCCGTTAGTTGCCAGCATTTTTTTGTTTCTTAAGCTTGTGTGTGTGTGTGTTTGTGTGTG
This sequence comes from Istiophorus platypterus, assembly GCA_016859345.1. Lineage (NCBI taxonomy): Eukaryota > Metazoa > Chordata > Actinopteri > Istiophoriformes > Istiophoridae > Istiophorus > Istiophorus platypterus. The sequence continues at coordinate 4,353,224 of CM029111.1, forward strand.
TGTGTGTGGGGGGGCTGTTTCCCTGCCTCATTCTTTCCTTAAAAATCAAGAGTTACAGTACATGACACGTTTAACAAAACCAGACACTGAATCATCATACAGCACAGAGCAGAAGAGAGGAGCGGAGGCTAATTAGAACCAGATGTGGCGGCCCAATAGTGTGGACTGTACCAAGTGTAACATGCCCTGGCAAAGAGTGCTTAAGGATTAAAGTAAACCATATAGAACACCAGGTATAATCCATTAATGTCAGTCATTTCTTGTGTTCATGTTCAGTGCCTTCAGGTCATATCACTACAAGCTATTAACTTATATATCAGGTGTCATAGACCAGACCTTATCACTTTGTACCTATAATTGCCCACATGTGATAGTGATAATGAATGGGGATCAGGTTCTGATTTCGGAGGGAAACCAGATTCACTGACAGCTGGCAGGTCATCTTCAGAGAGATGCAAAGAGGAGGCAAATGGTTCTAGGATCATTGACACTGTTGGCCAGCCAGGCACCGGTCGGGCATGACTCCCAGACTATGCTGCTTTACCATCTGATCCTGACCCTGTCCTCACAAAATTCACAACCTCCATCTAACCCCACTGCTCAAACCCTGAAAAATACCAAGAATTCCTTCCAGCTGAAACACGGATTCTAAAATAACAAATGGCAGTCAAGGGCATGACGTGCTCTCTGTAGAGCGAAGACACTGACACAAGTAGAGTAGGAATACTTGGTTCTTGCTCTTACCTGTTTCTGCGTATGAAACTTTTGCTGGAGAATCTGAAGTTGTGCTGGGGGACACATGACATGCTGCTCCCCATGTTGCTTGGGTCTCTGGGGCTTTGCAGCGCTCTTTAGACAAATTACTCCTTCTGTGATGGATGAGTGTAATCCAACAGTGCGGTGCCCTCTGCACTCTTGAGTCAGACTTGTACTGAGGGAGAAGTGGGCAGGGTGAGGGCTATGTAGTCAGACCTGTGAGAGTGTGTCTGCGTAAAAGGGGTGGAGTTTGTGGGCTGTGTCATAGGCTTTGTGTGTGTGTGTGTGTGTGTGTGTGTGTGTGTGTGTGTGTGTGTGTGTGTGTGTGTGTGTGTGGTGAATAACCAGTGGGACTAACACCTTATGTGACTTGCCTCTTGCCTATGTCTGTTAAATCAATCCCAACAACAAAGAGAGGGGGGTTCGGGGAGAAGTGGGCCATTTCACACCTTCCAGGAGCCAAATGGCCCTCATTGTCAGGTCACTGCTGCACTGATTGGTCACTAAACACACTGGATGGTGTGTGTCAATCACAGGGGAAGATCAGGGCTTCAAATGGCATGCCCAGACATGAAAAATCCGTGCCGACTTAAGTAGTGCATTTACTATTGTCTTGCAATCTTTGAACACAACGTTTTCATTTTGAAACCGAAGTATCTGGAAAGTTTTCTATTACAAATATATTCTGATATCTTGTCTTCTTTCTTGTAATTTGAAAAGAAAACAGTGTAGATGTTAAAAATAGGCAAAACATTACTGCGATATCTAAATTGAGGAGGTGATGTGTCACTAATTGGATTGACCAAACACTGAATATTACATTTTTTTCTGCCTTTTCTTTAGCCTTTCACCACTTTTTGCCCAGTCATCTTCCCTGTGATGAGAAGGGAGGATGGTTTAAGCAGGACACTTGTATACTCAAAGTCTCTAATTTTCATAAGGCAAAGAGGTGTAGGCAAACATGTTTTGTTTGCATTAAGGAGTTTGTTTTATAAATGAGAGACCTGCCAGTTAAAAACTGAACCTCACTCTAATGAAATGCTTAAGGGTCTAGCCTAGTTGGTAAATTCAGCATTTCTTCCTGCCAACATAGTATAAAGTAAATTGTGCAGTCAATCATACTCAGTCAAACTAGCCTTTTTACTTTCCAATTTAGACCTTTAAGGAATAAAGTTAAAAATGACAGGTTTTTGAGGTTAGAGTATTGATGACTCATATTAGAGAAGAAGTAATTTTCCAGGGTTCGTCTGCTCAATTGGACAGTGACAAGTCTTATCAGTCAAACAATCATGATCATCCTGTGTCTGGTCATTTATAAGTTCCTCGTCTGTGGTGAGCTGCTGTAGAGACAGCTGTTCGCTGTCAGGTAGCCAGCCTGTTCAACCGGATTGTTAAATGGATGCACCTGAGGCAACAACAGACATCAGCCAGTTAAAAATCAACTGTAGAGTCATTATCACTTCAGGCCTCCAAGAAAGAGTATTATTGTTCTTTAAAATTCTTTTTGAACAATCCCAGATCTCATGACAAAGCCTGATAATTTAATCAATGAAGAAAACTGATTGAACTGCATGTGCTGTACCTGAATATAAAGCATCTTGGTATGTGAATGACAAGATATAAAGCTGAATGTCTTGTATCACATCAGTAGATGAAGTGACATATATATATAAACTACCTGTACTATCTTGCCCACATTTCACTAAGATCATTTCTGTGGTATTTCTGTGGTATTGTATTTCAGAATGCAGACATAATTACACTTAGTGTGCAACCTGTGAAACGCTTAACCTCCGACAAATAGGGATTTGTTAGATCAAAGTTACCACACTGTAACACATAATATCTAAGTCGTATAAAATCGAAGGAGATCAAAAGTGTCTCTTTGATCGTCATCAAGTTAATTTCCCTCTTTTGACTAAATGCGGTCTGACACCATATTCGTACAGTATTTTACAATGTTATCCAGGGTTAAAAACAAGACCAAATGGATTATTTGGTAACATGGTTTATCGCAGTTATTGACAGCTAATTAACAAGAATACCAACAACCATTTTTTTTATTGTTACTTCATTATAACATTTCATATATGAATTTGGGTAGCTGTTGCTAAGCTGCATTCTTTCATCAGCAAGGATTTGGAAGAATTTGATTCAGTTCTTTATAACAAATCCAAATGAACTGGGACCCAGTGCTCCTGCTGGCTGAAGTGTGGATCACTACAAGGGAACTATGCCCACATATTTGTCCTGCTGTCCACCATTTAACTGGCACATTTAATATCAAGGCACCCAGGCCTGCACGTACAAAAAGAGTTCTTTAGACTTTAGAGAAACCCTCCTGCTATGGACCTTTTTATAGGCACTGTCAAATAACTTAGCTCCATGGAAAAGATGAGTTACTCGGTCAGTCTAGAGAGAGATAAGGATGAGAGTAACTGGATTTTTAAGTAAATAAAATTGCAATTTTATTTATTCTCAGTGACTTTGAAACATGCTTATCATCTTATTCTATAGATTTCTGCAGGTAAATTAAACCAGAATTGACTGAAAATTAAAAAAAAAAAAAAAAAAAAAAAAACCCACAGAAAAGATGCCATAGTTTGACAATTTACACTTAGCTGTTTAGCCACATTGCCTACATCATACTTAAACATGAAACAAAAAACGTTTAGTATCTGTGACTCTCTACTAAAAGAGACCCTCTGAATCCCTGATGCTGTTTGAGGACTATGTTTGTATTGTATTTAGACTGGATGCTGTTTAAAGTAATCTGATTATTTTGCTGAACGATGAAACTGATTACACTGTGATCGCTTTAATTCAGCCAATGATGTCATCATTTGAAAGCTGGTCTGAGTGTGGATCATCATGGAAAAGCAATAAAACGAACGTGCAATGACCATGGTGACTCACCTCTCTTTTCCAGTATTATGAAAAAGAACTATGAGGAAGAAAGACAAGAAGAAATAACAAGATGGGATTATTTACAGTAAAGTCAATCCAGTTTCAGTTACATGTCCCTCGTGATGTGCATCATCCTGTCCTGACCAAAATTACGATCAAACTATTTCCCAAGAATTGCATTGGACAGGTAAGCTACAGTAAGTCAGTTAAAAAACCCAGAGTGGGTAAATCTGTCCCAAAATACAATAAAATATTAGGTGCTAGCTTAAACCTTAGATATTAATATTTTTTCACCCATGATGGAAGTGTCAAGAGTGAAATATCTCACCAAATTGGTTGCCCTGAATTTTGGTCCATTCCTTCAGAGTTCCAAAAGGATGAATCTTGTCTTGACTTGCCACCATCCATCTATAGCTAACATGCTAAAAGTCTGTAAGCAATGCTATTGCTTGATGAGATAAATGCCCTCATATTAACATGATAACAGTTTAAGCTTGAAAAGCTAATGATGCACTCAAAAAGTGTCATGTTGAGGTCAAATTGTTTTAGAAGCTATGGTGATAAAGTTTTGACCTATACTGATATTTTTTAGAAGTCTCTGTTTATTATTTACTGTTTACCTTGTATTTTCTTAGACATTGAAAGGCAGGTAACACAAAATCAGAACAAGTTTTTGTAATTGGAGTTCGCAAATGTCCAATTTAATTGTCACAAATTCAGAACCAAGGTACTTGACGACCCGTGTTGAAAACACAGCCACATTCATTTTGAAGGCAGCATAATGAAGTCTCACTTTGATGCCAGACTTTTTACCCCAGTAGCGACAGAGCAGTTTGGTCCATCTGTGATTTCAACCATCCAACATTTTTTATTCTGGTATGTTTTCACCCTCACAACCAGGTGCAAAATCAGGAGAGAGTGTAATTTGTGTATGCCCTACTGGTTTTACTCTTTATTGCATCTATCCTCTGTCAAGGACAACATGCCTTCCTGAGCAACTCTTGAGTGAAGCAGTTCAGAAGGGCTTTGAACACTTTTTAGATGTGGTTGGGGAATGCACATGACATTTGTACAAACTACTTTGTTTCAAGCAGCCTTTACAGGATACCAGGGGGGTCATAGTCTTTAGTGTTATTATTAGCAAATGTGCCTGTTGTTATATAACTTACATTTGGGTAAGTTTAGATTACAGTAGTCAGTTTTGTGTCACATTGCTCAACGGAAGGGGAAATACCAAGTGCTCTGCCAAAAGCAACACTATATCTAGACAAACATCCCATTCATTTTTCCCTCACTCTGTTTCATATGGTGTGGCTCACAAGTCCTGAAAGAACTGTTTCCTTACAATAGCCCACATAGTTATCCATTAAAAATTACTTAATTTTTTGGTAAGTTTTAATTTTTCAGTCATTTCTCACCAAAATAATGTACATCTGATTGAGCCCCCCTCTGCCTAAATAAGACCATATGCAACCGTATCACTTTAAATCAAACTTGACCTGTGTTTTCCTTAAAGCTGAAACCACCTACTAAATTTTATGACAATTGTCTGTTCAAAAGAAGAAACCTAAATTCCATTTTCACAATTTCATACCCTCCCTGTATGGTGGGTTGAACTTTGACTCTAGCAGAGAAGTCATTTGCTTGTGTTTATCCAGACTCAGTGGGTGAGAGCAGCGGTGCTAAAGTCACACCTAAGGCCACTAAAACGGAGTCTGGATATGAAACCCCCAACATCAGGTGTCCAACAGAGAATCTGACGTGCCAAAGTTCTCACACAGGACGACCATAAAGAATTCTTAATTGGACCCCAGCCCTCCTTTGAAGACAAGATCAGTCAAAGTCAGATTAAGAATTTCAGTTGAATTCTGTAGATTCTTGTTTTTGTCATAGACTAAAAGTTTATGTAATTAAAGTAACGAGTCAAATCACCAAAATTGAGGCTCTTTTTATTATGGGTAATCAATATGCAGATAGGCACAGTACAGAAATCATACTAATATAATTTATTGTCAATAACTTTCACTCCTATAGCAAACAAGAGACAAAGTCATCAATAAGATGGGTTACAGGGACTGTTGTGACAGCATATTGGAAAAAGTTCATGATTTAACTGCAAAAGCTGAGAAACTGCTACATTATCAGTCTATAACACCTTAGATCTATATCAAAATCAAATATCCTCTGCTGGCATTTTAATTTACTTTATTTTTAAAAAATCTATACTATCTTATTTCATATAATTCATACTGTACATGATTAAAAGAAGTATGTAAATTGTGGAAACAGGAAAATACTATATTTGGGGAAATAAAACAAAAATCAAAAGTCCAATCAATGTACACTGGTAAAACCAGCATGCTTGTGTACTGGGAGCAGTTTTGTGGGTTGCCAAACATTACTGTGAATGGTTTTGTCAGGATTGTCAAAACTAAAATCAAATATTAATTGCCAATGTAATTATTATGACCCACTTGTGTAGCACCATTTTGAATTGTGATCTGCAGTATTTGTTACCTGACTGCAGAAATACAAAGTGTTTTTTAAATTTGATCCACTCACTGCAGGTCTACTACTGAGCTCACTTCCTGTGTCTGGTTGAGACTTCCATATTATTTTCACTATGAGCACTTTGCCATGAGTGGCTGAACAGTCATAAATAGTTTTGATGGGGCTGACAGATTTTCCATTACAGGCCTGCTGTTATCTAAGTATCAGGTCAAAATGTGCATGGCTTCTCAGTAAGTGCAGTTGACACTTCAGTCCTTCCAGAGAGGGTGGCCTGATAAGGGCTGTGCAGTGGCCAACACCAGGGGATATAGCAGAGGCAAGAATGTTGGGAAGACGGAAGTAAGTGCCCCCCCAGTGCACATACAGTCAGGCTGTAAACTAATTAGTATCTTCATAGCAGCAGAGTTGACTCACAGCTAGAGCAGTCGGAGCCAAGAACAGTGGCTGTGGTCGGCTTGAACTTATGTTCTTCAAACCACTGTCCCTATGTTTGGTATGTTCCGCCAAAATATGGCTAAATACACTACTTCCTTGTCTTGTTATCAACCATCCTGGAAACTCCGTAACTCTGCCAAAATCTGCATATTTGGTTGCCAGAGGACATGTCAGAACAACTCATCAACTTGTTTATTGTAACCAGCATGAACTCGTGCCGTTCTTTATGAAGAGGGAAACTACAGAATTTCAAAACTTTTAACTTAACTTTTAAGCATACAGGTGGTTAAGTGTTTGATAAAACATTTTGGCTGAAAAATTTCTTAAAACCAAAGTTGGGTAGTTTTTTTAAAAATGTTGTGTTCTATTTCGACACATGAAAACTGTAGCAAACAGCATCACTTTCTCATTACTTGCAGTCATTTTCACATTATCGCTGAAAAAAAAAAGTAAAATCTGGGTCTTAAAATATTGAGGTTTGCAGGTTTATATTCAGTTTCTCACCTTAACGTCCTAAGGTATATATGTGCCAACAAAATATGTGCTGCTGTTTTGCAGTATGCGTTCTAATACCATTCGTATAGCAAAACTTCAAACACACTCTGTCTCTGTCTGCTGTCCCCAGGATAAACTGTTAAACCAGCAGTGTGAAGTCATAGCATTTTTTCCCCTCCCTCAAAACTGTTGGCAGTTTGCTTTGTGTGTATTTGGCCTGTGCCTGTATGTGTTTCAAGATAGTGGGAATTCATAGGTTTGAGTGTGTGCAGAGGCAGCCACAGCTGTGAATGCCATGTGACTGAGGTCAAGAAGGGTAAAGGGAGAGTGTTCAGCTGTCTGCTCAGATCAATGTGAAAGAGGAGTACTTTGGGAAGGTACCAAGCAAAGCTGTGTAGTGAGCCTAGCAACAAACACTGGTAGCAACACAACCTGTGGAGTGCGTTTGTGTGTAAAGGTCTTCATTGGTAATTTAGCGGCTTCTCCTATCCAGAGCGATATATAGTGAGTATAGTGAGATGCAGATTCAAGTACAAAACCTGATACTTTTCAGTTACATGATATGTTTTGGATATGATTTTGATCACATGTGTACGTGTGTGTTCAAAGTTCTCAGGACAATTATCACATCTGAAAACAACTTTATTTTATTTATTTTATTTTTTTTACAGTGTGTAGTATTGCTCCATTTCGCAATAGTGCAAAATTCAATATTTTAAATTTCCTCATAAATAACAAACAGAAATAATCACATTACACACAAACCAAAAAAGTTACAGTCACATTAAAATTGCACAAATGGATTTAAGATAACTTTAGCAATCTTTCTATTTACAGTTTGATCAGCAGAATGGAGGCCAAAGTCTTATGAGGTTTTGTGCACCTTTCCCTTTAAATCTATCCCTGACTCACATTGACTTACAGAATAACAGCATCTCCATAAGACCATCACAGCCCCTATTCTACTGGGTCCGCTCTAGCGCATAAATGAAAAGTAAGGTAGTTTTAGATAAACAGAATCAGAACAACAACAAAATCCTTTAAAATAAGGAAAAGAAAAGCAACTTCTCAGAAGTCTGGAATGGTATCACTGCGCTACACATGAGCTGAATCGAACCCAGGTATTGACCCTTAACAGAGTCAAAAAGTGATCATTTAATTTAGACAATGCAAGTTCAGTGGTGATATTCCCAAATCACCCACGCAGGTTCTATATCCGGTATATTTGTGGTTACTTATACAGTTGTTTAAAGTTCAACTTGGTTGCAACAAAGTTGGATCCATTTCAACAATGAGGTAATATATAAAAGACACTACACCTGATAGTGTAGAAGGGGAAATGACAGCACCAAGTGTTAACAACATTACTCATTAGTGTCAAGTGTTGGTATACTGAGGGTAAACAAGTACTTGCTCCTTTATCATTTTAAGCTGTCACATGTCCAAGGATTATATCCAACTCCATGTCTATGTAAAAGTAACTGAAAAGCAGGATTAAATAAAATACAAAGTCCTTTTTGTTGACTGTTCATTAAGTTTGCAAGCACCTGAAGACTTTTGCACAAATTTAGCAGACACAAGGTACAGTGTCATGTGAGTTCATGCTTGTGGCAGTGAAGAAACATTAAGAAATGCAAATGAAATGCTGCATATCAAAATGCAACTATCAGCCCTCTCAGAAAAAAACTCCACATGCACACAAACTGAGCAACCACCTCTCTCACACGTAGACATTCTCTTTGTCCATTCCATTGACGATATGCACATCCCACACCTAAGTAAATACATTAAACACACTTTTAAATAGGCATAGGTCTGATCGGTTTCCTCTTTAAAAGAGAATATATTAGAATTTATAGATTTTTTTTAAATACATATAGTTTAACATACTTATTCTGTTTTTATACAAAAGCATCCATCCTCATTTACAGATCAGAGGGTTGAGCTTTTCTCTGTCCTCTGTTTCCATGCTGTCCTGCAGTGTGGGAAAGGTTGCTTGTTACTGCCACCTAGTGTGGCATAGCAGCACTACAACATTTTATCCTCCTGTTAGGGGTCAATGTCAGTATGTAAAACATGCATGGTACAACCAGTCAGACACTACATTCCAAAAGTAAAATCATTCAGCTTCTCTTTTTTATACATTATTGCAATGACAAGACAACAACATCAAACCAAAAACATTTACATCACACATGACAGAATTAAGTGTCCACCTTATCTCATGATGAGTGTGTCAAACACTGAAGTTGTGGGGAAAAAAAAAAAGCTTGAGGAAAGATCGTTCAAAATTCACACGTCTTTATCCAAAGATATCTTTGCACTCTTGAAGAGAGTGGGAGCTGGTATCTGTATGGTGGAACTATACTGATGAGTTTCAGGCACCCAGTCGAAAATTATGGGCAAACTTGGTAAAAGCAGCTAGATTGGTTTGACCATTCAATTTGATAATTTTATAAAATATTTTAAAAAAGAAACCTTTGTGCATCTTTCAGGAATCATCTCTCATCTCTTAACTATTCATGACAACTTAATGTCAACAACAGTTAAACGAAAGTGTAAAAATAGCCTAGATTTTTGAATTAAAGTTCATGACTTGTGTTGCACATTTATTCAAACCATGGCTAGCAAGTCTTTACCAATAGTGCCGATAATGTTTGACAAAACCAGGAGCCTCATTCACACCATTCCTCTTTCTCTTCCCCTTCCATCCATTTACCTGTCCATCCCTGTCCTCTTCTTCCTCCCCACATCAAACTGAGCAGTTGCGTCTCTTCCCAGAGCCAGTCTGGGCTGTAGCAGCAGAGGCTGAGCTCAGCCAAGCGATGACCTCGTGTCAAAGGCTAGTGGAGGAAACCGAGAGGGTGGGTGAGGAGGGCGGTGGGAAGTTCAGCAGCTCCAGCACAGCCACGCCCACACTGCTGCGACGTGTGAACATGCAAGAAGCAGCGACCCATTTGTTGCTGCGTGGGTTGTACTTCTCGATGGAGTTGAGACTGGAACTGCCATCATTACCTCCCACTGCATATAACCAGCCGTCCATAGACACCAGGTCATGAGTGCTCCTGGAGAGGGAAAAAAAATTGATTTAAGAATATCGAAATTCTGCACGTGTTCAACAGCCATAGTTTTTAATGTACCATGTTAAAAATCATTTTTGTGGCTCTTATCTGATATAAAAAAAAATCAGATGTATAGTAGCAAGGTTGTCCTGACCCGACAATCATTCCAATATTTTCACATTAGCATGTGACAACCGTGAATTTAGAGGAGTAATAGATGAGTGCACAACACAATGTAATGTTTTGGTCTGTGTAAATGGAACCTCTCAGCAACTGCATAAGAAAAGCACCCAAAGCCACATACCTGATTAACACATGAGTTATTCATGGGGCTGCACAGTCAACTGTTGTCAGTATTATGTAGGAGCAGGGGCGCATGTCACACAGACAAGTCATTGTGTGCCTGAGTGTGTGTCTGGTTTGTTTGTGTGTGTGTGTGTGTGTGTGTGTGTGTGTGTGTGTGTGTGTGTGTGTGTGTGTGTGTGTCTGGGGCCAGGGGAATAAGTGAAATTGCTGATGTGTCCATAAAATCACGGATTGCTAGATCTCTAAATCTGAGGCCTAAAGGCTGTGAGAGCGTCCATGTGAGCCAGCTATGATAATCACCCACGAGAGAACTTTCCTTTTCTAAGAAGTAAGAATAAGACGACTATTGTGGAAAATAGGTCATTTGATGATTATGCTTTAAGGAGGTTTAGGCGGTAAGGAAGATATTCAAATGCCCTAAATCCAAGAGCAAAGATAAAACTAGTAAATGGCATCTCTACCTTTGTGATGTAACAAGCAGGAATACATTCGGTTGCAAGCTGCTTTCTCACCTGCTCTGGTGGCGCTTGCCTCTATAATCTGATGATAATGGGGCCAGTCTTCCAGGCCAAACATCTCTCTGCAGGGCTCAAATCTCTTGTGCAGTTTTACTTTCTCGTGGTAAAGGGAGTTGTCACAGTTACAATTTTTGTATTTGCTGTCTTGTTTACAGTGCTTGGAGTTAATTTCCCTTCTTTCCTTATCATAGTTTTAATGGCTTTGAAAGACATACTTCTTTCTCACTGGAACTGGATTAGCCTGTTTGTATTAGTATTAATTCTGGCTGCAGACGGACCTGCGTATGTTCATTGGGGCCACTCCCTCCCAGGTGTTGGTCTTGGGGTTGAACCGCTCCACTGAGTTCAGGCAGCTGGTACCATCATTGCCTCCTGCGACATACAGCATGCCATCCAGCACGGCCACCCCTGCACTGCTGCGCCTACTCAGCATGTTGGCAATGGCTATCCACGTGTTGCTCTGTTCGTTAAGTCAAGAAACTGTGCATTGGTCACGCGTTCATAGATTTATCCATAGTGCCATGTTTTTTTTCTTCCTCATTCGGCTGATCAAAACTTGGCAAAAGACACCTTACTTTGATGAAAAATTCACTAGCATTAATTTTTACCTGGGGGTCATATTTCTCCACTGTTGCAAGATGTGAAGAGCTGTCATAACCTCCCACTGCATACAAACTGCCATCTGGAGGGGAAAAGGGAGTAAACACTCAGAATGCAAATATTAGCAGTCGAATACCAAGTGGCAACTCCCTCTTGATTTCAGATATTAAAATGTAGCCAGTGAAACATAAACATACTGTAGAACAGGATGTAAATGATACTGTGTTTTCTGGCAAGTTCCTACCAAGAGTTGCAACTCGGACGTATCTTCTACGGGTGCTCATGGCAGCAATTGAGGTCCATGTGCTGGTCAGAGGGTCATAGCGCTCTGCACTGTGAGAGGAGAAAAAGACTTTCTTGCGTTCAATATAATGAGACTACAGGGTAAAAAGCTACAGTAAGCTATAACACTGAGCAAAACGAAGCTTAAAAGTATCACCATGGGCAGCATTCATTACCAAAATGTCAGTCTGCGTGTACCTGTTGAGACAGGAAGCTCCATCATAACCTCCAGCAGCGTACAGCAGGCCATGCAGGACAGCTACACCCAAACAGCTCCGCCGTGTTCCCATGGAAACCTCAGGTTGCCAGGAGTTGGTGATGGGGTCGTAGGACTCCACGGTTGCGAGGTCTGAGGTACCATCATACCTGAGGAGATAGATGGATATAAAAGGAGTATGAAGTATGCTGCCTTAAACAATGTCTTTATAAATTTGCATTGCATGGCAACAGAAAAAGAGTCAAGCTTAATAGGCATTTTTATTGAGGAAAGATATTACCAGCTTATCAAAAGAACAAGGATGAAGCAATTCATTTTTGCAACAATCACAGGGTCGTTTTACATGTAAATCCTCCAAATATTCCACCTGTCAAAGATTCCTCTATAAAATCCAGGTTTAGTTAACATCACACAGCGTAATGTCTGAGTAAGAGATGAGATGGTGGGTTGGTTGGTTTTGGTTCAAAAGACAAGAACATGGTTCTCATCACTCACCCTCCAACAGCATAGAGTCTGTTGCCGATGGCTGCCACACCAACCCGTGCCCGCCGAGTTGACATGGAGGCCACCATGTGCCAGCGGTCTGTCCTGGTGTCGTAGGCCTCACAGTCTCCATGGATGGCAAACAGGCTGCCTCCACCTGAGACACACAGTATGGTAAAAAAAAAGTGCTTTAACATCAAGCAATAATGTTACTATGAAGATATGATATTGCAAGGATAGAGATTTTGATGTCTACCTTTCAAAAATCTCTGAGTAAAAGAAAGATCGTTACTCATCTAGATAATCTAGTAAAGCAGGAAGTGGCCAAATGGTTCACTTTACTGTAATGCACAGATTGAAACTGGAAAACATTTAGGCTAAATTAAACAGTACTGCAAACTCTTAGACAGTACCTAGTCTCATCTCATTATATCACTATATTTTTTTTATACCTCATATGTAAAAATACTGATGTTTGTACAGTTTATGGGACATGAGATGTGTGGCCTGAGTGTACCCTGGTGGGTACCTTCAGGGGCACACTGACCAACGGCGAAGAGCACGGGACTGGCACCCTCACAGCGCCGCGGGCGTGTTCGGCTGTTGCTGAGGACTCCCCTCTGCTCGGGCATCAGGTGGTACTTCAGAGCCTCGATCAACAAGTCCTTGCACTCCGAGTGATGGCGCACCAGCAGCTCCGTATCCACATTGCTCATCAGAAAGTCTCGCCTCAACAGTGGCAGCCGCACACACTTCATCAGCTGACGGGGAAAGAGGATGGTGCGAGGTGAGTTGAGATCATGATGAGGGAAACTGAACCAACATGATGGGGGGGGGTTATATTGTAGTCAAACTAAGAAAATTGCAGTGGTGAGTAACCATGTCAGGTGAGATGAGACAAGTCTTACCCATGGTACATGTTGCCTGCGTCCATCTATATCATGTTTCACCCAGCTCAGCACAGCACGGTAAACTTCCTCTTCAGATGGCACGTTGAGATTATCACTAGAGATCAAATCCAGGACCTGGATGGAGAGGACGAAGCAAGTGAGCAAGACACATCCTGTAGAATGATTTACAAGAACAGCGCCCTCAAATTAGGAACTCCCAGTCCAAAGAACGGTGAAAAGAACTTGCAGAAAGTGACAGTGAAGGCTTCCTGCCCTAACATGTCAACAAACAGGAAGTAAGTTACGTTGGCCAAAGACAGTATTAGTTCCAGCATTTCATACCTTTCTTTGTCTGTGGAGCTAATGCCTCTCTTGTTTCCTCTTTTTGTCTCTCTCCCATGACTTGCTACATTTTATCAAGACTGAAATTTGCAAGGACTGGTGTGGCACTGTTTTGTCTGCATTGTTTTAAAATGACATGATGTAACTGTGCCAATCAATGAAAAATAAAGAAAACCAAAATCATTTTAAGCACAATTTTAACTTGCTTGTGTCATATTAAGGTCTCTATGTGTGTAGTGGCACTGTGATGTATATAAATTAGCGTGTGTGTGTGTGTGTGAGTGTGTGTGTGTGTCATGGCACAAAGAGTACTGCAGACTGAGTGGCTGGCTGGCACTGTTCCCAGATCAACCCAAAGCTGGCATGCCGGATGGGTCCAGAACAGCCAGCTGCTGTTGCTGCTGCCTCTGCTGCTGCTTTTCCTGGCCAGATCAAGGCAACAGTTTACAGCCTCACCGGAACAGTCTCCAATAATCCAGTCACACAGAGAAATACTGCTACTGCTGCTGCCCCACCCTGCAGTCTCTCTTACCTCTGCATGCTCATACTGCATCATGTTAACACAGACGAAAGTGTGTCAGTCTAGAGGAGATTTAAAGAAAATTGCCTGGGTGTTCGAGTACATCGTCTGTCCTTTTAGTACAACATGCAGCAGGAATGAGGGATGTATGAATGAAAAGCGTTTCAGCTATGTCGAGATGCTTAAGATGTCCTTTTGCACAAAGTAATTAGGATGCATCCATCTACTGTTGTGCAATGATATAACGTCCCACATATAATGCTACATCACTGTAGCATCACCAAAGCTGGCTAGTCAAAATTTGTCATGCCTTGCCACATCCTTCACAGACCAATGAAAGAAATCTGGGGCATATTTTCCAGCTCCATGAAATCAGAGTCCTTTACAGCAGCCAGGGCATAAATCCAGATCTGGTGCAGATTTATGACAGACAAGAACAGCTGCAGACAGGATGGGCGTCATGCCATAGGAAAGAGTAAGAAGGAAGAATAGAGACGAGGAAGAGAAAATAGTCTATTTTTAATCTGCCTCTAAGCTGCCGAACTTGTACCGTTTTAATGAACTGTGCCCACACACTCACGTTGCAGATCCAGTTTCAAGGCTTTAAAGACAGACACAGCAAAGTCTCAGAGAAAGTCTCTTCAGTGCTTTGTGATTGTTCCTTGGATAGATTGAGATTTTTCCTTGGACAGGTGAGATGATAATGGAAAATTGATGCTGGCAGCTTTTTTTTTTAATTTTCACCATCACTTTAATTCATTGTCTTCTGAAATGGCTCAACAGGCATTTGTTTGAAACAGATGCCATTTCATATAAGATGTGATGCAGTTTTCTCCCTAATGCGGTGGGCTTTAGATTTAGTATGATATTTTGAAGCCAGTTTCAATTAAAGCAAAAAAACAAGTATCAGCAAAAAATTAAAAATGAGAAAAGTTGAAATTCCACCTAAACAACTGAGTTTTTAAACTCACTAACATTTTGAGCATTCAGGAATATACACATAACTGAAAAGTTTATGGTGCAGCTGAAACATTAGTGCAGTGGTGTTTTGATACTCATACTTTAAATTGTAAGCCTTTTTAACAACTGAAATGACAAACACGACCTTCTTAACAAGAGACTTGTACATCTACTCAAAAGTGGATGTACAAGAGTCTTGGAGCTACCCTTTTCTCTGAATTTGGATCACAGACTGTGCCTTTATTGTTTCTTTAACCTTTCCTTGGTTTCTCTGAAAACAATGCTTTCTTTTTTAAGAATGTCCCACTCAATATACACTCACACTAAGAATCAGCCAGACTGTGATCGGTTTGCAGCCAAAGGGCTCTAATGAGTAGCTGGTGTCATGTGCCTTGCTTGGGGACACATAAGCAGTTTATCCTGCTAGTCCGGGAATCCAGCTAGCAACTGTTATCAAAATTTAACCAAAATTTCCCCAAAAACATTGGCTGAATAAATAAATATAAATTACTGGAACCAAAAAAGAAACCCTTATTGAAACCTCTGAGAAGTGAGCAATGCTTTAAGCTCTATAAACAGCACAGCAGCTGTGAAATATCACTGGCTTTACCTAATTACCACTTCCAGAACATGAACCACAGCGTTGCCACTGTTGAGCCCAGCCGATGAATAAAAGATAGTCCGGCTAAGTTGATGTGCCAGATAAAGTAGTCCTTGGCGATACAGTGGAATACTAAAGCACCAAGAGACAGTGATCAATGCATCTAATTGAGGAAAAAGAGGTGTTTTCTAATGAATGTTAAAACCACAACGCCATGCTCATAGCCTCTTCCCTTGGGGAGCCTGCGTGGTGGTGAAAAACTGGTTTCGATCGGGCAACTGTGCTCATATTAGTGAGAAATATATGAAAAACAATATGTAGGAACATAATTAAATGCCTCTTTGAATTACTGTATGTTCATCTTTAGGATTCATTTGGCATATTACTACGCAATTAGGTGGCGTAATCAGGCTGAGCCACTGTAGTGTAGTAGGCAGCAAGTCGTTAACCCCAAAGTCAACAACTGTCTGGTGTGAATTCTTAATTAATGACATTTTAAAATAATATGACTGCCGCCAGTTGTGATGAAGTAAATTGAGACGAAGCCATATCAGGAAATATTTTGTCTACTAAGCAGTAGCTTTTAAAGAGAAAAAGTATTCTACTTTTCCTATGGTGACAGGTTATAGCTACTCTGCTTGATGTCATGGTAAGTTACCACTGTGACAGACAAACAGAGCGAGCAATTACCAGTAGACAGATTTACAAACAAGTGTTTATTTCTCACCAAGAATATGCCACCGTTAAAACTGCTTTCTTTAAAAGCGCCAGTTTGCAGAAGACACAGCAGAAGACAGAAAAAAAGCACCACCCTTACCTGTTTCAGCGGCAGCAGCATGAACTCTTCTGTCTTGGACACCTCCACAAAGTGCTGCAGGACATACTTGTGTGCTGACTTGAGCAGGTCACTGCAGGAGTGCGTGTCAGCGAAGCCTCGGATGCCCAGACAGTTGGAGGGGTCCAGCTGGCTGAGGAGGAACTTACAGCAGGCGTCCCGCACCCCATTGAGCTGCAGCAGGCTCGCTGCTGGGAGCAACGTCTAGTAATTACAGGTGGAAATATCCTGTGAGTCTATTGTGTCTCTTTGCTGTTTATGATGCATAGGGGATCAGATCCAAGGTCTAATTTAACATTTTTTTCTAATAACCTGAAATTTTCAACATTACCTGCACATTGCCTTCCCCGACCACAATCTCAGCTGTGTAGGCATACTGCACCAGCTGCTCCAAAGCCTGAGGGTCGATGTCATGAAGGGTCACATGGGTCTGCCGACTTTCCGACATCTCATCTGCATGACCGCACAGAAGAAAAGCTGTCATATCTTTCCTACAAGTTATAACCAGAAAAACTCTTGCTGATTAAATTACCTCCCCGTTCGATCATGCTGACACACGGCAGCTCCTAACGTATACAGCACCTCTGCCAAATATCAGCACCACTCATTTGCTGCTGTCCATTTTTATCAGTTGTTTTAACTGTGGAGGTTTTTGAAAATCCTGAATCTAGACACTCTTGTGCAATGTGGGTGTTCTTGTAGAACAATGTGTCAGGATGTTTTACATCAGCAGTCAAATGTTTCATCTCCTATTAGTTTGAAGAAATTGCGAACACAGTTTCTGCAGGGGAGCTGTGATTTTGCTGTTTAGATGTTCATGAAAGATCATAAGAGTCTGTGAAAATGAGCCAATTAGTGACCGGGTCAGACAAGAGGTAGCCTAGCAGCTGAGTCTGAAAGCCAGACAACAAACTCTCTGGGGACACACTGTACCCTGACAAAGGTCTAGTATCGGGGGGAAATCTGAGACAAACACACACCTCATCTAACCACCTGTGCCCCAGACAGGAAGAGGGGGAAGGAAGAGGTAATGCTGAAAGGATGAAATAACGTTCACTGCACACACGAGTTGTGTCATCAAACTACGAGCAACAGAGCAAAATTATGCGCAGTTTGATGTCAGAGTTTAAAATGTCTGAGGCATGCAACATGCTGGACTTCATGGATTTCAGAGATAAAAGCAAAAAATGACATGGAAAGAGGCAGTGTGTAGAGTAAAAATCAGACTATATGGACAAGCTATACTGAACTTACTGGTAAACATAGCGTGGAAGTAGGGGCTGCAGGATGCCAGCACCACTTTGTGTGCCTTGATTTCTTTGTTGGAGACATGGAGCACAATGTCACACAGCAGGCCGCGCTGTCGCATCCTGTTCATGGACACGAAGGAATCATGGTAGTGGCGCTTTGAGTTGTGTGAGATGCTGTGGCCGTCGCGGTTGAGCAGCTGCATGCCCCCCTCCATCATGGTGCCTGATGTGGCGGTCACGGGCTCGGGCCACTATGGGCAGCTGAAATCGCCAGAAAACCATTTTAACATCAGGTAATACCGACATCATTATCCTGTAAAAATGTATTTTGTCTTCAGAAGAATCTTCGACCTGCATGAGCTTAGTTTATCTGACAGGTGTCCCATGCAATCATTGTACCTACTGTCACTGTTAGAGCACCCATTTTGACAGCTAAGACAGGCAGCCCAACACCATGACAGAAATATCAGTACCATTACCAAGAGCCGTAGATTGGCTGGCCCTATTATTTAACATACAGGGTCAAGACTGATTAAATGTCATTATGACAAAAGAGAGGTGGTCAAAAGAAGGGCATTATTACTCAAAGTGGAATCAAACAAATGCAGGATTCTCAACCATTGGACTGTCTAGGTTTATGAAATTGCAAAGACTCCTGGGTAGCAAGTTTAATTGTACCAGAATTAGCTGCGAGCCCCCTCCCCCAGAGGAGGATGTAGCCTGAGTTAGTCTTTTCCGTTGTACTCTCAGCTGCCCTGCTCTCTCAAATGCAGAACACTCTTCGGAACATTGTACAACCATCGTCACATCATAGAAGTTGTTGCCGGACGAATATTCAGGATGCCCTAAGGCAAACTACTGTATGAGGTAAACCCAGCTAGAGCTAAACTAGAAACATCAGAGGCCTAAAACAAATTTACTGACTGTGGTGTAGATATATCTTACAAGGGTAGAAAAAGAGGCAGAGCAGAAGCTGGCTGGTTTGTACTCCCACACAGATAATGTGTTGTTTAAAATATCCTTAACTGGATAAAACAGTATAACTGGGTAATTAAATTACTAATATAATTATTAATTAATTGCAATTATTACTTAAATATGTAATTATCATATCACGTTGCATGCCATTTGAGCGAGCGTATCCCACAGTGGGATGTGGACAAAACCTTGCCCTGCAGTGTTAGTTTATATGAATTCTAAATTCTTTTTTTTACATTTGCAAACGTAAGGAGCAGTTTCAGTGAGAATAACACAGGCTTAAGAACCTATATCAAATAAGCAGCCATCACAACCTCATTAGGGAGGGATGGATAGTGATGAGGCTAAGGTCCAAGAAACGCAAGGCTCGAGGCTGAAACACATAATTGATTCTGATAAAGTTAAGTTTCTCGTGTCTCTCCAGTCAAAATACACAATTCGCTTAGGATCAGTGCATGACCATGATGCTGCCATCTGTTCAGAGGCAGTCTTTCAATTAAATACCCTGCACTGTCCCACCGAGAACCATCTCAAATGTCGTCACAGCTGCCTGCTGACGAGCTTTGGGTCCCATTTTCCAAAACACAATAGACGAAAGAAACGCACCAAACATGATCCGCCGCGGGGAACAATCTGCTCCCATGCCCGGTGAAATAACACGAGACAATGCTGCAAAGTGAGGCAAGAACACACGGTAGGCTGGGGGCAAAAGTAACGAGACAAATGCCACAGTTAAAGCTAAAAGAGTGAAGCTCTGGTCCGGTCCCCCCCCCTAAGCTCATATCTGAAAATCTTCTCTCCCCTAATTACCTCAAAATCTCGGCTGTCATCCACGCAAAAGCCTCAGCGGCTCCCTGACAAACATTCAGGAGCTTGTCCGATGCACCGATGTTTGCGGTGTAATCTCTTGCGGACGGAGGGATGTTTCTATTCATACATCAGCCTCCTTGTGTGATCGGAAGACACCCCAGCCCCCTCTCCCATCTATTTAGAATAACAGCACCTATCAGCTGCGGGAGCAGCGGCACAGAGGATGAATGTGTCATTTCTTTACCGATGGTTGCGTCGCGATTGTCCCCGGAGACACAGTTATCTCCCCCGAGGTGACGGCGGATGAATCGGCGGCTGTCGCGGTCAGATTAGTTTGAACCTGGAGCCAGTGTCTGACTTATCTGTCCATATTCTGACTCGAGCATAGGAAATATGAAGAAAGACTCCGTTTCTCGCTCTATGCGGTTGACGTCAATGCAAAAAAAACAAAAAACAAAAAAAAACCTGCACGAAAGCTGACATCGGTTTCTTAAGGTGGATCTCGGACCGCCGGAGGTGAAAGCATCACCGCTGCCAACGCTGTTGAAATACGATGTCGTGTGAAGGCAGACGCACGCGTGAATCAAACAGGACGTCGTTTCTCAAGAGGCGTTGTAAACAGTTTACGATGGTTGTTTGTTTGTTTATTTTTTGTTTTGTTTAATTTGACAGGACGGAGGCGACCTTAAGCGCCCCCCTTTTTTCGTCTGGTCAGAGTCCGGAAGTGCATTCGATAAACACATCTACGCACCCGCGAAAGGTGGGGCTTTGCGAATTCGTGAGAACCCGAGCGATCTCCGGCTTCGGTTCGCCCAGACGTGGAAATCAAACAAATAATGATAATAATAATAATAACTCATAACTAACTGTTCAATAATTTAAGGATCCGAATACCAGTTTCAATTTTTTTGAAGGCGGTATATAATTAGAAATTTTTCCTTTATCATTCTTCCATTAAAAATATATAATAAAAGGTGCCGCTGTTCGAATCCCTGTTTATTGATTTTCGTCTGTGTATGCGCTAACTAGATTAGCTAACGTTAGCTCTACCTGACAGACGATTTAAAACAGCACAGCAGTGATTTTTCTGTTTGTAAGCTTTCTCAGTTGTTTTTTTTTAGTTTTATAACGTAACGGACAAAAACCTTGAGAGAATTTCTCCCCTTCGGGTCTTCGGCGCGGCTGATCATTTAATTTAAACCTCACGTGTAGCATCAAAACACTGCTTTTTCTCCTATGCACCGTTTTAGACAGTGAAAATTCAAGGTTGATTTGATCGCCGATTCTTTTGTAAAATTCTGGTTGGATTACTTGTTAAACATGAGTAAATTATGTACTTTCCCTTACTATCTAAACCCAAAGGATGCCTGTCGTGCCGAACCAAGAGGATTGTGATTGTTTTATGGTTTGTGTAAACACTGGTTTCCCAGGGTGCCCGGGATAACCAACTCCTTCGTTTCTTCCCGGGGCATTGTGGGTATTGGAGTCTGGTGGTGTCACGTTTTGGATCCAGCATGGCAGGGAAACAGAAAAGGTAGCTGGATATTTTCTCTACTATTTGCTGTTTTAATACGAGTTTTAACAGCAAATTCGGGTTGCGTTCGTAGGTAAAACTGTTGTCAAACCAGTGGGTGAATGTGCGGTGCTCGATAGGCTCGTTTTAGTCGGCTAATATCAGCTAATGTGGTGTGTGATACTGTCGTAGCCTCCCATGCTGTTAACGTCAACGTAGTATAGTGAGTTCTTGCAAGCAAATATCTTAAATCAGCGTTCAATCTGTTCTGTCTTGGTTTAAAATGGACTACACGCGAATATAAGATGGACCTATTTGGCTAGCTAGCTGACGGCTAAAGTTTAAAGTATCTAAAATAGACGTCGGAAAGTTAGTAGACTTTGAATCTAGTAATGTTCCCCTAACATGCAGGCCAACTTGTGTGAACTGTCGGGCTTTTGTCTGTCTTTTAGAAAATTAGAAGACCTCAGTTTGGATGAGTTCCTCCTCTCGGGTTTTGACTCTGCGGGTGAAGGTGAATCTGAAGAGGAGACTCCCAAACAGAATGGAGTCAAGAATAATAATAAGAAGAAAGACCTGAACTCCGCAGCTCCCAGGGCGTAAGTCACACGTACTGTGTTGTTGCTGTGATGGCACTGACAACACCAAAGCCTCTCAGAGACAGACAAGCATCTGTTTTTCTTGTTTTTCTGTGCTTATTTGTCTCTATAGTGACGAAAAGATGAAAGGCAAGGCCTCTGAGCACAAGGAGCAGCTGTCCAGGTTAAAGAGTAAAGATCCAGAGTTCTACAAGTTTCTTCAGGAGAATGACCAAACGCTCCTAAACTTTGAAGACACAGACAGCTCCGATGATGAGGATGAGAAAAAGTACCACAGATTGCCATCTACACTGGAGGTAGGCCAGCTGCTGGTCTGTGTCTGTCTGTGAGTGTGTGAAATTACATGTATAGCTCTCTAGGAAAACAACAATCTTCACACTGGCTGTTTTTACATGTAGGAGGCCAGCTCTGGTGAAGATGATGATGATGAGGAGGGTAAGAAAGATTTGAAGAAGTCCAAGAAATCAGCAGAGACCATCAAAGTCACAGACAAAATGATCGAAGACTGGAAGGTTGCTATAAAGAGGGAACCCACACCCCGTCTCTTCAGAGAAGTCACCCAGGCCTTTAAGGCGGCCGTAGCTACAACCAAGGGTGAAGGAGGGGGTCAGTGTCGATACAAGGTGGCAGACAGTGCAGGTAGGACACCACGGTTACCTTTACATGTGCATTCAGGCTGTACAATGTTGATGGGAAAAATGACTGTCGTTATTACTGCTTAATGTTGTAGTCAAAAAATGATATTGAATTATATTTGAACACAACTTGTCAGTGTTTGCAATGTATTCCTGCAATGCTGTTAGTAGAATTTCAGAAAACAACAAAAGGACAAGGTTACTGTAAATGTTTAATTATAATGGGTTTCAATTATGGTGTGGATCCACAATATCAACATTCCAATAATGATATCAGCATTTTTATGGTTATAAACATTTACATCCAATAACCTGAAAAACTGATATTACATATACAGTATTTTGGGCATATTGCCAAACAGTTCTCTACGTATAATCAAATATTTCATGTTTCCAGTTGGATGGGGGGAAGGTTTTTTTCACAGCAGACAGTCTGACCGGTCACAGAAGAAAAAGCACCGATGTTGTCTTTTCTAATTGAGTGCTCCAGTATGCCATGACAGCATGAGCCAGCATATGCAACATCATGACAGCCATCATTATTTTTTTTTTATTCAAACACTGTGCTTTTCCTACTGTGAAATGTCAAACTGTCTTCTGTGTGAAAGGCTTTTTGTTTGAAATTTTTAGATACCAGAGCAGTTGCAATATGAGGTTTGGCTGATACCTAAACTATCTTGTGTGCATGTGGAGGTTTTTTTTTTTCTTATAACCTACGATACCCTGCATTATTTGCACAGAATCTTTTTTTTTTTTTTTTAATATGTAAAAGCTCTCTAATGTAGAAGCAGCCATATGAGACTTTTGGCTACAAAATGGGGAAAATCAGAAAAATTTTAACAAAATCATATCTGAACAGAGCATGAGTAAACATAATTATTAATCTGGTCAGATGTTCAGTGGCAGCTTTCAATACTTGACAGTGAGCTGAAATGATGGTAGTGTAGCCCTAGTATACTGTTTCTGATAATTGCTCAGTACTAAAAAAGTAATCAAAAAAGGTTAAATACCTATTCCTTATTTCAACCGCATTTCAGAGTATTAGATTTAGCACAGTCGGAAATATTGTATAGTTAGCTGTCAAAATATAGTCCATAGCTGTAATTTTCAGAGAAGTGTGTCCTCTACAAATGCTGTATTATATGCAGTAAATTAGATAAATGTGTGTGTGTGTGTGTGGGTTGAATCTGAAAATGGGCATTGTGTTGTTTGATACAGCCAGATAGATTTTTAATACAACAAAAATGAGGTATGCCCAATAATTTTCCGATAACAGATTTTGAACATTACATAAAATGGATTTTTTGATTTCTTGAATTACTGCATCACAAGCCTTGTTTTATAGTGTATTATATATTTTGTGAGAGAGAACAGTGTGTTGCACTACTTGTTAATATGCTCAAATAATCCTTTTTGTGTCTGGTCTGCAGTTTTCAACTCCTTGGTGCTGTTCTGTATCAGAGATATTTATGTTGCCCTGCAGAAGATGCTCAACCTAAAGCCAGAGAAAGACCAGAAAAAGTATGAAGTTGATGTTATATCTGCTGATCTCACATGTTGACAGTTGATGTAGCTGTGGTAAGGTTGATCACTTCTCATTCTGTTCATCCTTTGTTTTGTTTTCAGGTTAGTTCTCCCGTCGTCTAGTCCAAAGTGGCAGAAGAATCAAATCGACATCAAGATGTATATCAGTGGCGTAGTTCAGGTTTGTTTGTTTTCGAGTGTCTCTTTTCTGTGTCTCTGTGCTTTCCTCACTTTAATTTCTGCCTCATTTATTCCTGTGGGGTAAACATTTAAATATGTTATACAGTGATGTTTTTTATTTTGGATTTTTGATACAGAACAGTTCATTTATAACAAGGAGCTATACTGTACATCTGCAGTGAAATTGTTTCCTCTTCTTTGTTTGTGTTCTGAAAACGTCCCTGTGTTGTTCTTTCATTTTCCTCTAACACCTCTGCTGTCTCTCTCTTCACCTGTAGCTTTTATCCAGTCTAACAGAGGCTACAGTTGTCAGTGCTGTCCTACGACATGCCAACCAGCTCGTACCTTATTACCTTTGTCTACCCAAACAGTGTCGGCACCTGGTTAAGGTAGGACATAGGACACTATAGGAAGGCATGGAGTGTGACTTTTTGAGATTAAGTCTATTGATGTGTCCTTTTCTTTTTAAATTTCCCCTACAACTTTGTATCTAGCAACTGATGAAGCAGTGGAGCACAGGGGAGGAAACAAGTCGAGTTCTTGCCTTCCTGGCCCTGAACAAAATCTGCAGAAACAAGCAGGAAACATATCTTAACCCTGTTCTCAAGGTGAGCAAAATGCTGAGTAAACCAGGAATTGAGGGGTACACAGCAAACCTAGGTGTAAAGAAGACTAGAACACTGATTGAGTTGATAGTACTCAACTTTAAAAATATCATGTTACCATGGCACAAAGGCAGAGAGTTAACCTTCTATATTTTATATATCTGCCAAGGTGTGTTCACTTCTGTATTTTGATCTCCTACTTTTTCTTTCTCTTTTGCAGCAAATGTACATTTCCTATGTACAAAACTGCAAGTTCACGTCTCCCAATGCACTGCCCATGATCAACTTCATGCAGCGAACTCTAACAGAGATGTACTCCCTGGACACACAGCACACATACCAGCACGCCTTCATCTACATCCGACAGCTGGCCATCCACCTCAGAAATGCCATGACCATGAAGAAAAAGGTTTGTTTTTGACCATGTGCTAAGGGAGTTGGTCTACATTTCTGCTTTCACAGCTTTGACAGACATTTAATGCACTCCTAGATGCAATGTATACAGATATAGGAAGATTGTTTTGCCACTTTATGAAGAGTGAATTTGAAGATTATTCTCATGTTTTTCTTCTTTGATAAAAAATAATTTTAAACGAGTAATCTATTGACCATGGTTAAAAAGAGCTTAAAGCTACTTTCTAATATGTTCCTGTTCAGCGCACCAGTTTTTGATTTTTTTGCATGTGCGAGCACATAATTGAATTCAGAGATCAGTTCTTACATTCCTATAGGTGCTAATTTTAAGCACCTATAGGAATGTAAGATTAGTAAGATTAATTAGACACTGACTCTGCTCATGCATGTTTTGTAGGAGACCTATCAGTCAGTGTATAACTGGCAGTACATCCACTGTCTGTACCTGTGGTGTCGCGTCCTCAGCACCTTGCATCCCAGTGATGTTCTCCAACCTCTCATCTATCCACTCTGCCAGGTCATAATTGGCACTATCAAGTGAGTACATTTCTGTTTATTATGTATGTTAATGCTAGTTTTACATTAAGCCAATAGTACATTATAGTGTATTTGATGTTAAGCATTTTTATCAAGAGTTCTGTATTTAGAACCATTGTGAGGGAGACTTTTTTTTTTTTTTTTTTTTCAGTTTTCAGTCTGTGACTATTGGTAGACCTGGGACTAATGATTATTTTCATGACTGACCAATCTATTAACCATTTTCTCAATTAATCAATTAATCATTTGGTTCATAGAATGTAAGAAAAATGAACAGTTTGAAAACTGAACATGTTCGATTTACTGTGACATCAGACAATAAACAGCAGCAAATCCTTGAATTTGAAAAACAACAGTTGATTCATTATCAAAATAAATGCAGAATAATTTTTCGTCAATCATCTAATTGTTTAATCACTGTTGTCTCTGCTCTTAACAAAATATCAGCGCCTGTCAAATTAAAAAAGTCTTTTCAAATGTAATATTTTTAAAATTATTTTTTAAAATTCTTCCTTGCAATATTCCCCATTAAAAAGGACAAAAAAAAATTGTGTAGTGTTTTGGTGTCTGATAAACCTTTTAAGTCATGCATGAATCTATTAGTCAAATCAGCCAACCTCAATTGTAGTTCATCACCTCACCACTACCACTAATCAACCCATTTTTTTAAATTTAGGGCCTCTGGGTCTGGAAACCCGCTTAGTTAAAGCTGTAGGTTTTTACACATGAGCGTAACCTCACCGCAGCAAATAAACAGTGAAACTGAGAACAAAGGGTCTCCTGCTGTGAGTGACAGAATGACTGCTGGTAAAAAGTGAAAAATAAGGCAAAATTATGCACAGAAGACTGCAGTGCTGCAGAAAATTGGAGGGCGGGAGTGAGTAATGGTAAAATTGAACAGATATATCACTACTGAGCAATACATTGAATTTAATGATTCACAAAATATATATATCAATAACAAATAAAACCATAAAAAGAACTTAATTTAAAAAATGAAGTTATTTATCTGTTCGGAGTTATTTTAGTTTTAATGTTTAGTGCTCAGCTGTGATATATCGAGCCTCCAGTATCTTTGTCACTATGTTGTGGTAACTGAATTGCTGAAAATTTTTTTGTATGCACAATGTATATTTTAACCTGTCAATACTGGACAATCATTTTCACAGTTACCTTATTTTTTTTTTTAATTGTTTTTTTGATTCACAGGCAAAAGTAATGTTGACATCCCCCATTAGTCAAATGTCTGTCATTTGTTGATAATTTATAACCTCATGTAATTGTGGGAAAGAGACTTAGAGCTTATGCCTGGCATTGATTTTTATGTGCAGTACAACATAATATAAATGCTTTTTGTGAACCTACCATGTCCAGTACATTTTACCAACAGCAGATGGAGACATTGACCACTGTTTTCTCTTTCTGAACAGATTGGTGCCCACATCAAGATATTACCCTCTGAGGATGCACTGTTGCAGAGCCCTCACCCTGCTGTCTAGCAGCACCAAAACATTTGTACCTGTGCTGCCCTTCCTTCTAGAGGTAAGACTTTAATTCATCCCCCATAACCACCATGAGGGTCTTAACAGGATCAGTGCAGGTTGAGAAGCATTAAGTAGATGGTCAAGTTTTTAGTAGTTTAATCTGAATTCATACACCAACACGCCATACAACTCAACCCCGGCAGTCAGTTGGCTGTCTTTGTCACAGATGGAAACAGTGAAAAGGTAGATGTGATGAAATGTTCCGTCAGTGGTTTGCTGTGGAAAAACAACAGTGGCATATGAAATGCATTTTGGTCTCAACGGCCACAACTGAAGGAGCTCAGGAGGAAACACATCGAAGGGCAGAACTGTGTAAGAGAGAGAGAGAGACACACCTTTTGTTATCAGACCAATCGCAGGTCACCAACCGACAACATATCTGTGGGTCAGGTGTTGAGCACGTGACAGTGTGGTGTCTGTGTATTGTTTGTGTGCAAATGTGCCTATGCATGGTGTGGAGCGGGGTTGTGGCTTGCTGGATGAGAGCAGTGTGCTAATGACAGTGACTAACTTGGCCCGCTGGGAGTGGTCAATGCTTTTCATTGTAAGTGTGTACGTGCGAGTGTGTGTTTGTGCAGCAGTTTGACCAACTCGATAAAGGCACGGTTGTGGTTTACTCTCTGGTCTGAACACGCTGTGCAGACCACATCCTCTCTGCCTATGTCCCACTCCCCACCTCTTTTTCCCTGCACACACACTCAGAGTCCCCCCTCAACCCCTAACAGCAAGCCATGTTTATTTGTGACGCACGATATTTCCTGTTTTTTTTTTCTCTCTCCTTTACTGTTCCCCTTGTTAAAGGCAGGCTGAGGTACACTGCTACTGTTTTAATTAGAGCAGCAGAAGAAGCCCCTTCCTCCTGTGTGTCTGTGCCTGTGTGTGTTCTTGCATCTCTGAGGGGGGTGTATGATTTGGAGCTTCCTGCCTCAGTAGCTATGTGTGCATGCGCATGTGTGTGTGTATGTGCATGCATCAGGGTAGGCCCATGCGTTCCCACTTCCCCCTAGCTCCCCCGCAGACCGCCACCACATCCTATGTTTGTACAGACAGTACCGGCCAGGAGCGTTGCTTTGCCTCGCACACTGAGCACATTAACGACCACACATTCATACACACATGCACACAGACACACACACTAACGTACAGAAATCCACAGAGATACGGGGATTCAGAAATAGCTTGATATACAAATACAAGACAGTCACTTGTGCTCTGTGGGCAGATGTGAAAGCTAAAGCTTATATACAAAAAAGCCCACACGTTGGCTAGAATGTACTTTCACAGACTAAGATAGAAATGTGTCATCTCTCTAGCGTTGCTGTATGTAAAATGAACAGCAAAAAATCATAACTGTCAAAATTAAAAGACTAATATCAATATATAGCTGATTACATATACTGTAGCTATGGTAGTTTTCT
Source organism: Istiophorus platypterus (assembly GCA_016859345.1). Classification (NCBI taxonomy): domain Eukaryota; kingdom Metazoa; phylum Chordata; class Actinopteri; order Istiophoriformes; family Istiophoridae; genus Istiophorus; species Istiophorus platypterus. Next base: position 4,381,951 of record CM029111.1, read on the forward strand.
CAGGTTCCTTATATCTAACTTGTGAAAGAGTGAGTCTCTGGGGAATGATAAGAAAGATATAGTTTTATTTGATGTATAAAAAGGCTAGCTCATGAAGCTTATGCATGTAAGAGTTATAATAAAAATTCTTTATCAGTTACATAGCTTATTACTTACTGACAGGTTATGACTTATGCAGGCTGTCACCTTGACCTTTTCAATACATTCCCTCAGTTTGTCTTGATTGGATAATGGGGACAACAGGTGGACGATGAGGAGTGCGAAAAGAAAAAAATTAATCATACAAACCAAAAGAACAAGATAATAATAATAAAAATAATAATAGACTATGCATAGAATATGCAAAAAAGTAAATAAAAGTAATCAGCTCACATGTTGTCCATATGTTTTATTATTTGCTTTGGATTCTGGTTCCATGTGTCATACCATTCTCTGTAGATAATGAGTATTGCACTATTGTACCAACAGTGACAGAGATGCTCATTTATAAGCATTTTGGTCCAAATTTATTGTTGCTGGCTTATGCTTTTCCTTTATAGATCTTCCAACAAGTGGACTTCAACAAGAAGCCAGGGCGAATGAGCAAGAAACCCATCAACTTTGCAGTCATCCTGAAGCTTGGCAAAGTCAACCTGATGGAGAAAGCCTATAAGGTATGAGATAGATAGGCAAAGAGTATCCAGTCAGTGCTGCTGTTTCTTTCTGTGCTCTAAGGTCTTTGTTGCACTGAGAGGAAGCAGCATCTGATCAGATGAGTGGTTCAAGTCTTAGTTAACGTTATTTTCATGTTGCTTGCTGACACTGTGTGTTAGCCTGCATGTGTGCATGAGGGGATTGAGGGCAGCACTGAAAGCCCCTTGTCAGGGCTCTAAAACTGGGCCGTAGTAACCACGCTCAGCGCTGCAGCCAAGAGGATTGCAGCACGGCCTTCTGGGATTATCCTCTGCACTCCGCTTGCGAGAGCTGTTTTCACTCCTGTCACCTCGGAAGCTGACAAGAACTCCGGCCTCGTAGTCTCAAAACCGGCATAATTAAACATACACTGATCTGTCTGATGTATAAAACTTACTAAAAAAAGTTCATTTATTTTCACAAAGAGAGACAACTAAGCTTCTTGTACTGTAGTTGACATGTTCACTTACTCTAGCAGTTTGGGTTTTTAAATTACATATGAATAAATTCATGTTAAACGTTGAATTATACTTGCAGCAGGTTGTAGTACCTGCAGTACATGCTGTGGCTCTGTAAATTCATATTTGGTCCATCCAGGCTGCAACTTCCTGTAGCAGCTATGTGGAGAGTTGATACAATAGTCAATACAATAGTGATAATTAATACAACTTAGAGAAGGCTGAAGAAAGGCTAAGTAAGACTCTTCTTGACATACTGGTCAAAATTCAAAGTGCCATTAGCATCACTTGTGGCTACTAATAGGCAAAGGTTTAACAGGCTGGCTTTAAGGTGCTAACTGTAAAAATTTCAATCAGTGCCGTTTTTACATGTTGTTTTTTATTGTATGGCTTGCAAAATATTCTTTCGATCTTCTCTTTTTATAAACCAGAGGTGACAGAATTTAGGTGACAGACTGCATGACAGCTAGGCTAATTTTAGCCTGATAATCAGACTAAATTGCCATTTTGTTTCTCTTCATTCATTAGGTCTGACACCATGCTAGCTGATTTCTGTGTGGAAAAAAGATTGTTTTTATTGTACTTTTGCCCCGTACGATCAGTAGTGGGTTTGTATTCGTCCCACCAATGACTTTTTTAGTTTAAACAGACACTGCAGTTGCTAGGAGCACTCAACTATCTTTTTACATCGATAAAAGAAATATGTTTCTTGTTAAGTTGTTATCAGTACTTGGACTGATTGCATCACGAGCCAGCAGAAAAAGCCATCAGTGGGCAGAACACCACAGATCTATTTGAATCGCCAAACAAGTCAGAGATGTAGGCAGAGATTCAGAGGTCTAGAACAGGCTAGCTTAAGCTGTCATTACAGTTCCTTTGTAACAAATCAGTTTTCACCGAATGTAGTTCTACAGCAAAGAAGATAATGATAAATTGATATTTTAGACATCTGTATGAACTGTGAATATTGTTTGTGAATCTTTAGGACGGACTGATTGATCAGCTGTATGACCTGATATTGGAATACTTCCACACTCAGGCCTTCACCATTGGCTTCCCAGAGCTTGCCTTACCAACAATCATTCAGGTACCACAACCTTTACACTGATCCTGGAATGAACTTGAGTGATCTAGATCTGTGAAGCAAAATGACAAAATACTATAGGACACACTCGACCTTGAGTGTGAATTACACTTAGGTGTAAACTAATTGGGGATTCAGGATCTGGTTCTCATCTTGCCAGGCTGAATCTGCTCTTCCACAAACCACAAACCCTCCTCTACTGTGCCTGAATGCACCGAATGGGTGGACTAGATGATACACTGGTTCCTTCTTTTTTATACCCCCCCCCATGTCCCTGCAGCTGAAAGCGTTCCTGAAGGAATGCAAAGTGGCCAATTACTGCAAGCCGGTGCGCCAGCTGCTGGAGAAGGTACAGGAGAACAGCAGCCACATCACAGGACGGAGACAGAAGGCGGCCTTCGGAGTGGCCGATGCCATGGCTGTGGTGAGTTTGAGTGTGTGTGCGTGTGTGCGTGTGTGTGTGTGTTTGGGGGGGGGGCTGCTGGGGAGAGTGAGAGAGAGATATGGAGGGTGCGATGAGAGAGAGTGAGAGATGAGGGAGAGATGGAGTGAGAGATGGAGGGAGAGCCTGTCTTGTCCTGAATTTACAGGTTGTCCTCTTCCATTCATTTTTTTATTTCTTGTCAGTTTGACCCTTTTTTTTTTACTAATATTAAGTTAAGAGGACAGAAATCAGGCAACATTGTAGAAGATTGCAGAGTCAAATATAGCTAACTCTTGAAACCTGTATGCATTCATCTGTTTGTGCTAATAGAAGTCGATTTGGTATCATCAGATCAAGATTTATTAATACTTAGTTTTTTATAATGCTGTAAAGTTACATTACAATTGATAATTAATTGAATTACAGCCCTGAAAAGTACTCATTACCTCTAACTATATTTTATGGTTTACCATTTTCCCTATCACTATTGTTTTTTTGTTCATTGAGACCAGTCATTTCATTGGCAGCCATCATTATTTGCAAGTAGCTTAATTAGTTCACCTTCTTTGCCCTTTTGCCACTTGTTTATTGTATACTGATGATTTTAAAGGGCTCCAAACTACACGGTATGTTTAAACACAGATTAGCTATTTGAAGAGGCTGTGTGCTAGTCAAATGAAGGCCAGATATAATCACTAGTAAAAAAAAAAAAAATCCAGACCATTTTGATATATTACAGCAATCAATTTGATGTGCTGTTGGTCAGGTGTGCGTACGTCATTTGCCTACCTCACTATGTTTTCTTTTTTGAGCTAGAAGTCAGAAAAAGTTGAGAGATTTTTACTATTTAATTGAATACTTGAAAAAGATGGATGTCTTTAATTAAATCAGACACTTAATAGTTTACTTTAAAAAGTATTTATTCACTCATTTAGTGCCCAGATGAGACCTCAAAACTATAGTAAATGTGACATAAATGTATCCAGTACTAACAGAAGCATAAGACAATCTACAAAATCTGGATTGGAATTGAATTATTCTGAGAAGTATGTCCATTAATCACTCTTACTAATACACAAATGAGACCTAATGAGAAGTAGTGAGTCGTCACTTTGCCAGCTTTTGGCGACATGGTGCCAGCTGCTGTGGTTGGTTTGTCCAGTGTTCACAATATTTAATAATACTCCACAACCAGCCGTCTCTATCCACTTGGCTTGGAAATTGCAAATAGTCTGTGTTTTCCTCTTTTGTCCAGAACAGCAGCAAAGCGTGATGTTAATTCTTTTTCTAATTTTTATCATTAGATTAGCCATATCTGCTCCACGTCTTCAATGGTTGACAAACAGTAAGACTAGAAACAATTTTTTTGGGCTCCGGTCCTTTTGAGGTAGGGGCTACAGGCCTTTGGACAGTGCTGACCAACAACCCCAAAAGGCAGCAACTGATGATGGAAAACACCTCCCTGTCTAAACTCAAAGCCTGGTTAAGAACGACCCTGGGGTTACTCGAAGCTCTTACGGGCTTTTGAGCCAGTGGTGCCTCTGACTTAATGAGTAGCTGTGTGTGTGTGTGTGTGTGTGTGTGTGTGTGTGTGTGTGTGTGCGTGTGTGTGCGTGTGCACGTGTGTGTGTGTGCGCGTGTGCACGCGCTTTAAGGATGAAACTACAAAGGATGGTCTCAGTGTCATTTAGCCAATGAGAACGTGTTTGTGTGCACACACATGGAAGTGCATGTATGTTAACAAAGTACAACAGACCGACAGCCCGGCACTGCAGCACTGCCAGCCCCTGTCGCCACAGCTCTCTTCTCAGCGGAGGCTGTCGCCATGGCATCCACTCCTCCCTAGCATCATGGCAGCGGTAGAGGTGTCACTGCAGGCAAAGGAGAGGGGACAGCCCTGCTGCTGCTGCCGTGGAAAAGGCCACGGCCCCCCTCTGGCCAAGAGCCCCCCCACTGACCTGTCACCCAAACTGAGAGCTAGCCTAATTAATGATGCCTTGCCTCCTTCGCACTGGTGTGTTGTAATCTCTCTCCGGTGGAACATTTTTTTGTTTTTTTGTTTTTGTTTTTGTTTTTTGTTTGTTTTGAATCTAAGCTGAATTCAGAAGTGGATTTTCTTATCCAG